>OZ014523.1:125515852-125994904 GCA_963966055.1 Lathyrus aphaca | reverse complement strand
ATGCTCATATGGTCTTCTATACCCTCGACCCCGTCCTCGGCCGAACACATCATTTGTCTCACCCTCCCTTCTCCTAGGAGGTCCACTGAAAGCTTTTCTTGCTCTATTCGAGCTGCTTGCACTTGTATCTTGGATCTTTCCCATCTTCAACAAGGTCTCAACCCTCTCTCCAGCAATTACAATATCATTGAATTTGGTAGCTAAACTGGACGCCAATCTTTCAAAAAACACACCTTGCAATGTCCCCATAAACATGTCAGCCATCTCATTCTCCAGCAGTGGTGGTTGCACTCTGGCAGCGAGCTGACGCCACCTCTAAGCATATTCTTTGAATCCCTCCTTAGCAGTTTGAGACATGTGTTGCAATTGAGTGCGATTTGGAGCCATGTCCAAATTATACTAGTATTGTCTCACAAAAGCTTCTGCCAGATCCTTCCAGCTTTTGATGTTGACTCTGCTAAGCTTC
The DNA here is from genome assembly GCA_963966055.1 of Lathyrus aphaca. Classification (NCBI taxonomy): domain Eukaryota; kingdom Viridiplantae; phylum Streptophyta; class Magnoliopsida; order Fabales; family Fabaceae; genus Lathyrus; species Lathyrus aphaca. The sequence continues at coordinate 125,994,438 of OZ014523.1, read as the reverse complement.
ATATACCATTCCAGGGAGGCCCCAACCAGGCTGTCCTAGAAATAGTACATACAGAGTTTTTCATCATCTGTGTGAGCAGCAATCCTTCCTACAAAGGACTGAAGATGGGTCTTTGGGCATGCAGTGCCATTGTATTTCTCAAAAGTTGGAACCTTGAACTTGTAAGGGATTTTAACCCCGGGAACCAAGCCCAAGTCAGTAATGTCAAATCCCAAAGAGCTTTGGGATTGAATAGCTTTGATTTGTTCTGCCATTTCCTCAAACTTCCTGTTCATCTCAGCCCCCTGACCCTCAGCTTCGTCCAGCAGAGTGAACTGTTCGTCCGGGTTATCCATTTGCACATTATTCAGACCATCATTGATAATAGTAACCCCTGGCTGTGTTACAGGGATTTCCACTTGATGTGCGCCTGCACCGTTACGATTACCATCAGCAGCAGTGTTGTTCCTGGCTTGACCATTTTCTATCATCTCCCGCAGACGTTCTTGATTCTGACCCATGCCTGCCATCAAGGTCATAAAGTTGTCCATCCTTAGCCTCGGGTCAGCTAAGTCAGCTTGCATCTGGTCCATGATTCTCTCTCTGTTGACCTTTGTTGGATATCTGTGTGTGACTGGCTGTTCCCGAACTTTCCGGGGAGCTATAGTGCATGAAACACAGAAACATTAGAAACTGAAGCACTACCTGCAAAACAAACAAACACGTTATATGCAATGCAATGTAAATGCTCATGTTCCCAAGTTTTTAGGCATTTACATGCCCCAGTTCTGGCATCTACTCCAGACAGTCACTTTGTGGAGTAACTTTCAAACTTTCTCTTTGAAGAGTGTTCAGCTATTAGCAGTATCAAACAAACGAGTCTTGCACATTCAGAAAAGATAACTTGCTCAATAACACTGTATATCATGCCAAACCTCTGCCGACCAAAAGTCAAAGCACAAACAGAAATATTCCCCGAAGGGTTACAAGCCATTACATGAATAAAACAAAACAAAAATAAGCAAGACTCCTACAACAGGTCTGTAGGTAGTCTGAAAAGATAAACTAAGCTAAAGACCCAGGCTCTTCCACCTCTGCTCTTCTCTTCTTGACACCCGCTCTCAGCTTGAGCTCTTCAATCTCTATCCTTGCTTCCTCTAAGGCTAACTGACTTTGGGCTAACTGCTGAGTCTTTTCCCTCCAGATGGTGTGGACTTGCTCCACCTCTTCCTTCTTGTAGGCCATTTTCACTTCAAAGAACTCTTCTTTCTATTTAAACTTCTTCTGCTCTTCCTCCCTTTGGCCTTGCAACCAAACAATGGATTTTCGAGCTTCCTTGAGAGTCTTCAAAGTCTTTTTTCGTTCAGATTATCTCTTAGCTTCCATCAAATCCAACCTATGAAAGTGAGCTTCCCTTCCAGCAAAGTCTTTCTCTTTAGCTTCCAAGGAGGCTTGGATCTTCTGCAGCTTACCTTCTGCTTCATTCTTGGCCCTATTGGCAAGATGGTACAGGCTTACCATTTTAGCATTCTCCACTCGAACTTCATGCAGTTGAGCTTCCAATTTCTTGTACTCTTCAAGGGAAACAGTACCACTCTGACTTGGAACTTCTCTGGGATAAAGAGGAGCTTCTACTGAGAAAGGCATGAGAACTTCTTCCACATGTTTTTGCAACCATGCAGCAAATGGTGAATACGTCTTGGGATCTACTCGCCCAAAGTCTTTCTTACCCTTCCTTATCCTGTGAGCCCAAGCTTGGACTGCTTGCAATACTAACTCCTTGTTTCCTTCCACAGGAAAATACAAAGACTCGGCAAACTCTTCCATCTGTGGGGGATCTCTCAAGGGGTACCCAAATTGCTTCCTGGCAAGTGTTGGGTAATAACTGATCACACCTTTCCTTCCCAGCAAAGGTACTCCAGCAAACCTTCCACAACTAACCATCACTTCCTTACCTAGCAGATCCCTGTCATATCCCCAGGAAATATCTTCAGCAGTTAACCCCATCAATCTTCTTGACCATCTCCATTCATCCCTCATCTCCTTGAAGGCACCCGATTTTGGCAGTTTTCTGGCAAACCACTCAGCAAACAAAGAAGCACAGCAGACTACTGGTCCACCCTTACCCTTCTCATTCCTGTAATGCACACTGTAATAGAAGTCACCCAAAAGAGTTGGCACATGATTGCCTTTTGCAAAGATTGAGATCACTTCCAAGCTTACAAATTCTTTCTCTCCTGGGAACAAGCTGGACCCATATACTATCAAAGCTAGCAAAGCACTAAAGTCACCCCAATTAGCCTCTTTAGCATATCTCTCTGCCTCTGGGATGAGCACACTCCAAGGGAGTCCTTTACCTTCAATATCTTTCAGAGCCTTCTTGACTGTAGCAGCTGACAAACGACAAACTTTGGCTATGTCTTCTTCTTTAAGCACCACCTCAGATCCATAGAATGGCAGTGTCTCTCTGACTGGAACATTCAGAATGCTGGCAATCTCTTCCAATGTGGGAGCTAAGATGTAACCTGGAAACACAAAGCAACGCAGCAGAGGATCATAAAACTGCAATAGGGTATGCAAACTGTCCTTCTGGTCTGCAGTGGGCTTGTCCACAAACTTCAATATCTAGCCATATCTTTTCCTGAAATTGCCTAAGACTTGGTCATTCATCAGACCTGCTAACTTCTGAACACTTCTAACTTCGGGCTGAAGAAAAGTATAATGAACATTCTTTTTCCTTGTAACTCTTCTGATTTCTGCCATCTGGAGATAAGATTTACCAGAATTGGGAACTGATTAATAACAATGACCTGAAAAATGGAAACATAAACAGTTAATGAAAGAATGATGCAAATGCAATGCAATGCATGCATATGATCAACTGGGACCATCTGGATACTGAATCACTGAACACAAGGACACTCTGAATACTGGTAAACCAACAAGTCCTCTGAATCACAACTCTCTGATAGAAGATCTCAGAACCACAGTACCAAGAAAACCACAACACCAGAACCATAGGACCAGAAATCATAATAAGGACCACTGACTAATGAGTGTATGTAGAGGCCAAGGGTTCCTGCAAACCTGTAAACCCCTCCCAATCTCACTGGTAGGCTCCGGGTCAGACATCACGGACTCTCAAAGCCGAATAGCAATAATACTTTCACCATCTCCAAGAAATGTCTCATGACCAAATCAGGGAATCGGTTTGGCATTAAATACTACGCATGGAGGCCTCAGCTGAGTCCGGGAAACAAGGTCATCCTATGTGAGTCCCAGGTGGGCCCTCGGATGCGAATGGATTTGCCACACAATGTGGTCTGCCACTGTCATCACTAAAGAGGGATGTTTCCACAAGGTTCTGAATGATCGGTCCCCAGCTGCACATAACTGTTAAGGTTATGAAATGAGAGAGGAAGATCCCCAAATCAAGACATTTCAAAGACGGACGCAAATCTGGGCGTGGAACTCACTACTACCCCCATGACAAGATCTCACGAGGCCAAAGTGGAACCACTCTAAGTCCTAAGGTGCACTCGAGCCGTGGTAATGAGCTCATCTCTCAGACACAGTATCACCCATCCCACCAAACAGAAAAACAGTCCAGACAGTCCAGTATATATATATATATATATATATATATATATATATATATATATATATATATATATATATGATGCAGAAAATAAATGTTGAAAACTGTAAATAAAGCTGTAAATAAAGTTGTAAATAAACAACAATAAAATACAACAAGCAACAGCAAAAAAGCATCACCCAAAGAAACAAAAACAAACAAGCGCTAGGAGAGACTCACAGGGGAACCAGAGATTCTGGGTTCGATCCCCAGTAGAGTCGCCAGCTGTCGCTCCCCAGATTTCCATCCTGGTACAAACGCGAAAGTGGTGCGGAAAAAGAATAGAGTCGCCAGCCAGGCATTTTTATCTCGAAGGAACGGGAATGGTAATGCTGCACAAACCAGAAGAAAGAAGAGGAAGGACACGGGTCTTGCGAACCAAAGAGACTGAGTTCGGGAGTCGGTTACGACCTGGGAAGGTATTAGCACCCAGATCGTCCGCCGTACCCGACGGGATCCACGCTTGCAAAAGAAACTGTTTCAAAGGGTGAGGGTATGAAAGCTGCTACAAAAGAAATGAAATAGAAAATGGAACTGGAAAAAGAACTGAAAAAGGAACTGGATGAGAAATGAAAGAGAAAAAATGTAGGGAAAATAAAGATTGTGCTCGAACGGGCCCTACCCCACTGCCTACGTACCTCATCAGGACAATGAGGATCTGAGACGCCGTAGTTCCCCTAACTAGGGGTGGCAAGGAAATTTCTTATGAATTAAGGCTTGAACTGCCTATGTCAATGCTCAGGCATTGCAGACTCGGACGACGAGTGCGTAACCGTCTTGCAAAATGACAAGTAGGAGCAAGTTCGCGTATGGAGCGAATGAGATGAGAAAAGAATTCCCGAAGGAAAGACGCTTATTGTTTGTTTGTGTTTTTTATGAAGCTTTTATGAGTGTGTCACAAGGAAGTGAAATCAAGCTCTTTTCCATGGAATGTGCACTTGTCACTACATTCCAAGATGGAATAATAGAACAAGCACACTCAAGTAAGTAGAAGATCCCCAAAACTTGAATCCAGAGATTAGGGCTTAGGCTCACTAACTCGTTAAATTATTAAGTGTTTTTGGTTATTTACAAATGAAGAAGTGTTTTTTATGCTTTTCTTGGTGAAGAAGATACCTTGATCAGACTTGTACATCACAAGGTAAGCTTGTACTATCCCAAGATGGGAAGACAACAAGTACCTCATGGGATAAGGCTATTGCTCAAGGCATTACTTCAAACTTTATTAGGTGGTTTCTTTAAGATTATGAGATAAGAAGAGAAAAAGAACCAAAAGGAACACAAAGGCAAAATTCTAATGGGGGACTAAAGAATCCTAAGTGTTGTCATGCATGGATATCCTAAGGTTAGTGTGGTTTTCTATCCTAAAGAAGAAAGAAAGAAGAAGAGAAGAAGAAGAATGGAAGAGATGAGCAAGGCCTAAGCCCAACAAGCAAAAGGTTAGTATAAATGAGAAATGAGAAGAAGAAGAGATGAGATTTGGAGATGTGGAACTCACTTCCACACCTCTCACTTACCATAGCCCCTGCAAGGTTAGTAACATGCAAACAAGTGAAATGAAATGAACAAAATGACATTCCAACATCATACAAACAGAAGTGAAGTCATATATGCAAATTCTCAATGAATATGCAAGACAAAAGAATGAGAGAAGAAGCATGCAAGCAAATTATGAGACAAGATGAAACACATATGTAAACAAATGCAAACTTAATGAGATGCAAAGCAAAAATGCACAAACATGGACTCAAGGCCTACAACCAGAACTAAAAGAAGTCAAAGAAGAGCTTTAGAAGCAATAAAGATGAAGAGAATGGACACACAAGACCAAGCAATCACAAAATGAGATGAAAGAAGTAAGGAAGTGAGATGAAAACACTCAAGAAAAGATGACTTCAAAAGATAAGCAAAGCACAAAATTTTCTAAGACACAAACCCTAAACTAAGACCAGAATGGAACCCATACCCCAAAGAGACCCCAAATGAGAAGAAGAAGTTGGCACAAGTGCCCTTCTAAGCTTATAAGAGACCTAATGAACCAAAAGAAGTAAAATGGGACAAGGTACAAAGAAAAATTCAAATTAATTCAACAATGCATCTAAAAATTCCACAACTTAAGCCAAATGATCTTCAAACATGATATAACAATGAGCCAAAAGGATTTGGAAAAATTCAGAAGCTAAGTAGGTCAAATGAGGGCAAGAACACAAACTAGGGTTAAGAAACTTACATCACAAGGAAAAGACCAAAACACAAGGAATAAATTTCTAAAAATCAGGGGAAACATCACACATGAAGTACATCATCTTAGGAATCCAAATCAAAAAGAATCAACACCAAACTCAAAATAATGAACTCTATGGAAATTGAACAAGGCAGATTGCTCAAAAAAGGATTTAAAATGACTTAATGGAGAAGAACAAATTAATGACACGTGGATAATAGGGAAAAATGGAAAATAAAAATACAGAAAAATAAAAGAAACTCAAATAAAGACTCATGAATTATTTTGGAATTTTTGGATAATTGGAAGTATTTTTAATAATTAGAAACCAAAAGGGAATAAAAGAAATAAAATGAAAAAAGAAATAAAATATGAAATGAGGTTGGGGGGTAAGAATAGAAAGCAATTTAGTTCAAACGCAATTGGGCTTAACAGGAAGGGGGTGTGGAAAGAAGAACCAGGCCCATTGGGTGCACTGGTATATTAAAACATAGGGTGGAAATTATGAAAATAAACTGGAAAAAACAAGGAGACATGGGATTGATCTAACGCGTCCTGTGGACTCTTCATTAAATGACGTGTAAGATTGTTTGGATGAGAGGCTGAGGAACACAATTGTTATGGTGTGTGTGTAACATCATGAATTAAAATAGAAACAAACTATGCAGCCAAGGCACGTGAGAGAGAGAGCTGGGAATTTTAAATGACGTGTCAAGATCTGGAGGCTGGGAGGGAGGATCCAAAGGCTGGGAAGTCATCACCTTCGTTGGAAACCCTAGCTTGAAACATTTGCAGTTTCCGGTGACTGGAGCTAGGGCTCCGGCACCGGAAATCAAAACAGATGAACAAACACACATTAAAATGAACCATAAGCTCTAGATTGGGTAATTGAGGGATGCTGAATTCAAAAATGACCTTGAAATGCTCTAAAACTCAAAGAATCAAATGGATTGAAGAGAAACAAGTGTGACCATGAAAATTGAAATTCACATATCTTACACTACATTGCACCATTTTCGAAACTAAAACTTGCAAAATGCTCAGTGCACATCAAAGATCACAAAACACATAATCAATTTCATTTTCAGAGGTGAAGAATTTGAAGCTTACCTGAGTTGCAGATCTTGAAACAAGGTGCTAGAAGACCAGATAGTGGATGCAAATCACTCTACATTCACTCTAGATGCAAAATAAATGCATCTAAAGCCTTGAAGATGACTGGATCTTGGGCTTTGCAAGCACCTGCCCTGAAATGGCAAGGTTGTTGATCTTGAGAGATTGCTTGAATGATGGTGTGATTAATGATCCTGAGCTTGCACTAATCCAGGATCTACAATTTATTTTGAGGTTGAGCAAGTGTATGATGAGATATGAGAGAAATTGCAAGTTGTGCAAGAAGTTTGAAATGAGAGAATGAGAGAGAGTTGTGCAATTCTGAAACCCTAGCTTCTTATATATGAAGTCATGAACCAATGCTGAAAAAATGAGCTCATTTGCACGTGGGGATGAGGAGAATTTGTGATTCTTGCAAATTTTGCAAATTGGTGTGAGAGCATGCACTCCTCGTGCTTTCCTTGGCCTCTCAGCCCATGTGCAATCCAATCTGCACCCTTAATCATAATACAAAGGATCTTGTCCATTGGATTGAGGTTATCACACTTTCTCCATGAATTTGCAAAATATCCACTTTTTGAATAACAAACTTGCCTTGCACGAAATTGTGGTATTATTTGGAGCAAAGTATGCCAAATGCCTTGTATTTTAACATTGGAACCAAACTTGATCCATTCCAAGCCTTAAAATTAAGTTTCACATCATTTGGCTTTTGGTGCATGCATGAACTTTTGGTTTTGCCCTAGTTTTAAGGAAATTTTCGAAGGGCCTATAGAACAAACCATGAATCCCATGAAAAAGTACTTGTAATTTTTGAAAATGGGAGCCCTTAATCTCCAACTTTCATGTTTGACTTTGGTCCATTTGAAGAATTTTTGATCATGTTAAGGTCACTTGAATTTTAAGGCAAAAGTTGCCAAAAATGGAATTTTCCAAAAACCAACTTTGTACCATTTTTGCAAAACCCTTCAAATCTTCATGATTCTTGAAATTTGACCTTTCAAAACCTATTATAAAATTGTAAGGACACCCCTTGGCCAAAAAAGTTGGGTTGGACCCCTTGAAATCACACAGATGACTTTTTAAGGGCACAGTTGACCAATTACTTCATCTGCAAATAACTGAAGAATTTCTTGACTTCCACAAGGAATTTTCTCATGAAAATTGATACCTAGGATCCTCTTGACATATAGAAGACTTTGCCCAAATGAAATGGCCAAAGTTGTGAAGTTTTGATGCTTGAATCTCAAACCCTAGTTTAGGTGCCTTGTGCAGGAGCTTTACCCTATCCTGGAATCTCTGATGATCATACACTCTTCTGAGCTTTTGAGAATGAACTTGAACTTGTAAATGCAATGTAGACCCATTATAGGACTTGTACAAAACCATTGGGCCCCTTTTCATAGCTTGTGATGCTTCAAGAACCTCCCCAGATGATCATATGCCTAATGCTAGGACATGAGAAGTGTTATGCCTCATCTTTCCATGCTAGGATGCTAAGAAAATGATATGTTCATGATGAATATGATGTGATATGATGCTTAAAATGAAGAGGGAAAATTTGGGGTGTTACACGGAGGACATATGAAGAGGGTTCGTCAATCCTGATTATGCATGTCTATCCCACAGACTTAAGTGAAGCACTAGTCCTGGCGTAACAGGTTATCCGAAGGAGGTTCGTTTATCTCAAGTCATACATTTTTAGGACTCGTATGTCCATTTCCTGGCGTAACAGGTTTACTCGAAGAGGGCTCGTATGTCCCGTTCCTAGCGTAACAGGTTTACTTGAAGAGGGATTGTATGTCCAGTTCCTGGTGTAATAGGTTTGCCTGAAGAAGACTCGTCTGTATATGTTCTTCTTATCCGGTGTAACAAATCAATTTGGAGGGAGCTCGTCTTCTTTGTTCTCACTTCATTCATCCAAAGCATCGTTTGGTTGGGTTTATTACCCATTTTTGCATTCTCCATCAGAGTGAAAATTTCAGGTTCCTTGGTATTCAACCACAGTTTATCTTGAACGGTCGATATCTGTGCTACCGGCCTTTTCAGATTAACAGTTGCTTGAATAGGGGCAGCTGTAAAACTCCAAATTTACCCTCTCTTTTTCATCGCACTTAGCATATCATTTGCATACGTGTCATTGCATCATTAGCATAGTAATATGAAGCATAACATCCATAACATTGCATAGGGATGGCAGTGATTTTGCTTCGGGTGTGGTTGTTCCGTTCGCGATTCCATTCAGATGGACGTTTGGCCTAATTTTGGTCAAACTATCAAAGGATTGGTTGAATTGCAAGTTATTTGTGCCTGTGGTTATTTTCTCAGACAGTGCATCTAAAGTCAAATTGTGGTGTACGGGATTCTTCAGTTTATCAAGCAGTGGTTCGTGTGAAGTTGGTTCAAAAATTCAGTCTTATAATGATTCTAGATCCAGTTGTGTGCATCTATGAATTTATCTTCTCATAGATTTAATTTAGATGAATTTGATATGAGTCGGTTCATTTGATCAGAAATTCAGAGATAATTAAGTTGGTGGCCGCATTTCAGTTTCAAGATGCTCAGTGGTGCGTGATTTATTTTAATTAGAGATTATGGAATAAGGAAAGTTGGTTCAGGGATTATGCGCATGTGGATGATATCGTTCATAAAAACTACTTCATATCCTTTTTTTTATCCGATCCATTTCGATTTTTCATTACCCATTTCCAATAACTGTTCTATAACTCATTTTAGATTTCTTTTTCCATTTTCACAAAAAATATTCATTTTGTTTCATATATCCATTTTATGTTTATCCATTATTTTATTGAACCATTTTCTTTATCACCATACCATTCTTTTTATAACAAAAAAAATATGTTATAAGGTCTATTTATTTTTTAGAGCCATTTCACTACACCAAAGGTATATTAAATAAAAGAGCAAAAAAAAGTAAGTTGAGAAAGTCACGTTTTCTCCTAATACCATTCATATCAGAATCGTCACACCATCAGCTCCACAAAGCCGCTCTTCAGCTGAACACAAGCCACGCATACTTCACACACGCACACAGCAAGCAGAAGATTTATGTAAAGGCCAAAACGCAGTGCGGCATCAATTAAAACACGAGGATTAAAACAAATAATTAAAAAAATGATGAGAGATCATGCTAAACTCATGACAAGGGAAAATGCATAATGACAAAAAAGAAAATAACAGAAGGAGAGTAGAGGATTCAATAACAAAAAAATCGAGATCACGTTTCGAAAGAGTGAGCACTCCTTCACAACGCCAATAACGAAACCGAATTTTTCCACTCTCCTTCATAACTGAATTCCATCCCTTCAACGCATCTGGCACAACAAAATTTATCACTGATCTTCATCATCAATAACACATCGATACTTTCTTCATCACTAAACCAAAGCCAATAACAACTTCATTCTTCATCATGAAAAAAAAACGGATTCGATTCATTCTCCTTCATATCAAAATCACTAATCTTCATTACTAACAATAAGAACAGAGTTCACGACCCTTCTACATCACAAATCAACTATGATTTATCTTTTTCTGGATCACCAACCGCCTACCGATTTCATCAAGCTTCATCATCACCGACTTCGTTGCTTCATTAATTTCAACTTTTCGTGCTTCAACCTTCATTGTCCTCTTGCTTCCCACGAAGTATCGGTCTTCGTCAGATCTCTAAGCTGAAGCACATAGTCATCATCATTCATCAACCAAAAGCGTTGTAGTAGCAAATTTCAGGACGCCTAAGAGTCGCGACGACAAGCAAGAGAAGAGAATCATAGCAAGTGAACCAAGAAGACTTGATCGCTCTTCCTCTGAGCTTTTAATCGCACATAAACTTCATTGCAACTCTCTTCGTTTCCGCCGATTAACATGTGCGAGTTCAAATTCTCTTTAAGCGTTTTCGTTTGTGGCGTTTTGTTTTGTTGATCTCGATTTTGTTTTTGTCGATCCTTGGATTTGGTTGGGCGATGGTGATTTCTGTCACTGGATTTGGATTGAGGAGCGAATTTGAGTGAGGGTTCACGTTCAAGGTTTGGTGGTTGGAGGTGGTGGCCGGAGAGACGTGTGGCGACGATGGGAAGTGGGAGAAGAAGAAGAGTGATACGGGATAATGTTTCATGTTGTGCTGTTTTATTTTTGTTTTTAATTTTTGTTATTTTGTTTTTTAAGAAGTTTAATTTGATAAGAATGATAAGGATAGTAAGTGCTTTTGTGGATTCCGATGTGATAAGGATAGGAAATTGGCATATTTTTGAGATTCTGTCCATATCGGCGGTGACACTTGTCACCGTCCGGTAGGACCCCTCTCATTTTATTCTGTGCGCACTCACCCACTGTAACCATCATACACCTTTCATTCGTGAGCCATTTGATGATCTTACCTTGAAGAGACCTAGATCGCACGATCCTCATTAGTCAACAGATTGACCGCATGTCCACCCATGCACCCTCAGTCCCTTTCTGCATTGGGCCTCCTTCCTGCATTGCAATTCGCGCCCCCTCTTTTGGGCCCAGTCTCCTTTTAACTGTTTTTCTTTAACATATGCACCCCTCCCTTTGTTTTTGTGTTTTTAATTTCTTTTCACTATAGTGTAGATTTTAATTCATTTAAGATATCAAAGCACATTATAAAATTACATAAAAAATACTTTTAGTTTCATAATTCATTTTAGAATTTTGTCATACTTTTATTTTCTGATTTTTATTAATTTCTGATTTTTATTTCGAATTTCCATTTAATTTCCTTTTCATTTAATTTCCATATTAACGCATTAATTTGTAGATTTTATTTCTTCCACCTTGATTAATATTTTAACCTCTTTCTTTTTGCATCATTTCATAGACTCAGAAAAGTACATAAAAATATTTTTGTTATATTTTTAATTCCATTTTATCCATAGTTTTATAAGTCGGATTTGTGTGTTTCCTTTATGTGATCCTGGGCAACTTTGTGTGATTATTTGGTAGAGTTTTATTGTGAATTTTTGAGAGATATTTTGACACATTGTTTGCTATTGATTTTTGGCTTTGGGTATTTAATTTCATATTTTTCTCATGTCCATTGGTATTGTTTTGGTGTTTTGTTTCTTAGGTAGTGTTTCGTGCCTCTTTCTTCCTTCTTTCTAACATAGTTTGAGGAAGGCATTTATGCCATCCTATTAGGTTTGATTGGTAGTTGTTTTAGGTCACCTATAGGGTTTAGGTACTGACTTTTTGATTGACTTGATTTGAGATCTTCGTATTTGGTGTGTGTATTGTTTGAATCTTGTTATTTACATCTTATGCTTATGCGATTCACTAACCTTTCCTTTCAGGGGCTCATGGTAAGTGAAGAGTGGATGATATCCACATTTCAAGTCTTCATATCATCCTTTATTTTTGCTTTCTCATTTGTCTTTGTGATGTGCCTTATGCCATCTCGTGATTAACTTCATTACTTCCCTTTTAGAAACAACTTAACCTCTTTAGAGAAGTAAATTGTCTTCTAGCGTCTTCTGTTCTTTTCTTCTCCTTCTTTATTTTCTTTCCTTATTATTTATTAGGATAGATTTCAAACCATAATAACCTATAACTCCCATGCATGATAACATTAGGAGTTGTCTTCCCTATTAGATTTTACCTTTGAGATCCTTTTAGTGCTCTCTCTTCTCATCTTCAAATTTAACTTTAAGTCACTTTAATAAATGACGAGTCTTCTCATGTGACACGAGACTTTGCTATGAGATACTTGCACACGTTTCGTTTCAGGGCGAGGTGTAGGATATCCCTCGTGGTGGATAAGTCTTAGCATGAGATTACTTCACAAAGAAAATATAAAAAACAGTTCTTAACCAAATATCACAAAAACACTTAATAAATGTCAGTAGGTCAGTGTGTCTGAGCCTTCACTTATGGGACTAGATTTGGGGATTTCCTCCATAGCTAGGTGTGCCTCTTGCACATTCCATTTCGGGATGATGTAAGAAGTACACATCCTGTTAAGTAAGACTTAGATACACTTACCTATGCAAACTTCAAAGCAGAAAACTTATAAAAAAACACTGGACAAACCATAAGCGTCTCTCCTTCGGGACTTCTTTTCTCATCACCTTCACTCTCATCGTACGAACTTGCTCCTACTTGTCACTTTGCAAGACGGTTACGCACCCGTCGTCCGAGCCTGCAACACCTGAGCATTGACATAGGAAGTTCAAGCCTTAAGACACAAGCAATCTTTTCCACCCCTAGTTAGGGGAACTATGGTGACTCTGATCCTCATGTCCACTGAGGTACGTAGGCAGCAGGGTAGGGCCCGTTCGATCACAATCCTTACTTTCCCTACATTTTTCCTCTTTGTTTTCTTTCTTATTTCCTTTTCCAGTTTCAGTCCTTTCTTTTTGCAGCAGACTTCATTCTTTCACCCTTTGAAACGGATTTCTTTGCAAGCGTGGATCCCGTCGGGTACGGCGGACGATCTGGGGTGCTAATACCTTCCCAGGTCATAATCGACTCCCGAACCCAGTCTCTTTGGTTCGCAGGACCCGTGTCCTTCCTTTTCTTTTCCTCTGGCAGCATTACCATTCCCGTTCCTTCGGGATAAAAATGCCTGGCTGGCGACTCTAATCTTTTCCGCGCCACTTTCGCATTTGTACCAGGATGGAAATCCAGGGAGCGACACAAATGTGAAGACAAATCCGCTTCCAAATCATGGTAATACGTCTATGAACATGGTTGATTGTTGTCCTGGTTTGTTCAAGATTTATGATGTCCGCCATATTTGAAGGTCTTTGGTTGATGTGCATGCTTTTTTAATAGAATATCATGATATTGATCACGATTATGCTGGATGTTGCATTTGTTCGGTGAACCCTCGTGGTTGCGTGATTGTTAAGAGATACATTCAAAAGATGATGGATGATACGTTGATTGAAGTGACAGCGAAAAGAGATAAGTATGACAATGAAGTGAATGTTATTATGCCTCAATTCAATATTCATGAAAAGGTTGTTCCTGAGAAGGTGGTTATTTCTTTTGATAGCCGCAAATATGTTGTTACTCCATTGGTGATTAATTTACCTAGTCCAATGTCGTATGAGTCTGATAAAGTTATTACGTACCGGTATAACACTACAATGATATAAAATGGTAAGGAAGTTCATATTCCTTCTTCAAATTATGTGGTTAGCATTGTTGATGTGACAAAGGTTACTCGAAGTGGTAGAGTTTATGCTTCGGATCCTCCGAAGATAGCTGAAGATACAAGTTCAAGTAAACAAATTGAGGATGATGTTGCCCGATCAGGTCAATTTGGTGATTCCAATTTGAAAGATAGTGAAGATGAGGTGTTGAAATTGATAAAGAAGAGCGAGTACAATGTTACTGAACAGTTGTTGCATACTCCGTCAAAGATATCAATTTTATCACTATTAAAATGCTCTGAGGCTCATAGGAAGTCTTTGCAGAAGATTCTTGATCAAGCTTATGTTGACTACAATGTGACTATTGATTAGTTTGATAGTATTGTGGCTAATATCACATCGTGCAACAATCTAAGTTTATGTGACGATGACTTGCCTGAAGAAGGAAGGAACCATAATTTGGCTCTACATATTTTAGTGAACCGTCAGGAAGATGCTATGTCTAACGTGTTGGTTGATATTAAGTCTTCTCTGAATGTGATGCCGAAGTCGAATTTGTCAAGGCTTGCGTACCAGGGTGCTCCCATAAGGCATAATGGGATTATTGTGAAATATTTTGACGGATCGAAGAAGACCGTGATTGGTGAAGTTGATCTTCCTATTCTGATTGGACCATTTATATTCCAAATTACTTTCAAGTAATGGATATACGTCTGTCACTCCCGATAAGTGGGAATGGCCCAGATAAAGGTACAGACGCGAACGGTTGGCGAGAGGGACAATGAGAACACACAGCCGTGAACTCACTGGAGATGAATAGAGTCGCCAGCTAGGCATTTTTATCCCGGAGGAAAGGTAATGCTGCATAAACCTAGAAAGATACGGATAAGACGGTTTGCGAACCAGAGAGACTGAGAAAGGGGGTTGGTTACAACCTGGGAAGGTATTAGCACCCAGATTGTCCGTCGTACTCGACGGGATCCACGCTTGAAAGATTTGTGTTTTAAAGGGGTAGTGTCAGTGCAATTTGTGTATAAAATAGCTGGAAAAGGATGTACAGGTGTCAGTGTAAAGTGTATAAGTGATGTGAAGTATGAAAGTGTCAGTGTAAGAAAGGAGTGAAATGCTCAAGATCATGAGGCTAAAAGAAAGATGATGGAAAGAGGGGGAATATACAGAGACTTTTGTTCGATAACTGTTAAGTTATGCCTACGTATCCTCTCGTGCAATGAGGAAGTCAGAACACCGTAGTTCGACCCAAAGAGACTGAAAGGTGAATTGACTGATGAACTGCTTGCTTGCCTATGCTCAAGTGTATGACCTGTCTGGCTCAGGTGCAAACTGTCTTGCATTAGACGGAAGAAGCAAGTTCTCGTTTGTGAGTGAAGGTGATGAGAAAAGAATCCCGGAGGAAACGATTATTATTTGTTTTTGTGTTTTCAGTCTTTTATTGCTTTTTGAAGTTTGTCATAAGTTAATGAGCTTAAGCCTAAACCAATGGATTTAGTAAACTCATCACATCTTCCCTCTGATTAGGGGTAATGAAAATACCTTAAGTGTGAAGTCATCTTCTCACACTTAATTACCATCGTGTAGGATTAAGATCATTAACCTACTTGTGATTACTTAGATGTTTTTGTTGTTTTTGTTTAGTGTTGAGTAATGAGGTTAAGCCATAATCAAGGATTGAACAGACTCATTACACCATCCTAATAGAAGGATAATAGATGAGAATGTTTAAGCTGAAGAAAACTCCTCAACTTAATCCATGATTAGGGATTAAACTCATGACAAAACAAGCCTTTGATTAAGTGGATTTTATTTAATGGTAAGATGATGAAGTGAGTTTTATGATTTGTAAGACAACTTGAGGGGGACTTGTCCATTAACACTAGGGTTAGTCCTTCTTAACCAATTAAGGAAGAATTAGAACCCTAATGCAAGGCCCAAGTTACAAGTGTGATGTCTTGATGATTATTATGTGAATTGATTAAAGGATTTAAACACATTAAGGGTTTAACACTTAGGATTAAAGTTATACACTCCATCCTAAGAGAAGGATGCAGGCATAAGCTTAATCACAAAGCCTTAAAGCCTTTAGGGTTTAGTCCTGGATTATGAGATGAGAAGAGAAGACTCAAAAGAGACACAAAGGTAAAACTAGGAGGGGAGACTAATCAAGAACCCTAATCATTGTCATGCTTGGTTGTTCCTAAGGTTTGTGAGGTTTTCAAGAGAAATCTTCAATGGAACCACCAGGAAGCAGATGAAAGGATCAGGAGAAGCAAAGCAACTTGCTTCATTCAAGAAGTCAAGTCACTTGAAGAAATAAGGTAAGAAGAAGAGGAATGAGCAAGCTCAAACCCAAACACATATAAAAATGCAGCAATGGATGCAAGAAAGAGATGAAGAGAAGTTATGAGAAGTGAAGGCAAATTCACTTCCCAAAATCACTTACCACCTGAAAGGTTAGAAAAGAAATGCAATGCAATGCAAAATGGGATGGGATGACATGATGAGAAACAAAACCAGAAGCATATACATGATGCTAATGATGCTATGAGATGCTACAAACATGAGGCAACACATGGAAATGATCATACAAGTTCATGAATGCAAATGAAGCAAGTTAGGAACCATTAACATACATGAGAAGTTATGAAGTGCATACAACATGGCAAATACATGATGCAATGATCAAACATGCTTCCAATATGTCTTATGATGTCAAATGAATCAAATGGATGCTTGAAATGTCATGGCAAGTCATGTTATGCAAGAGAATGCAAGATGGATGCATATGGTAACCCAAATTAGGGTTTATGAACAATACATCAAACAAAAATCAAAATCAGAAGCAAACCCTAAGATAAAAAATTGAAAATGCACTCAAAGGACCCCTAATCCTATACTAAACCAATGCCCAAAGGAGAGGTCTCAACTCTTAACCAATCTCAAGTTATGATTTTTACAAGATTTTTAGGGTTTTAGGGTTCCTAAACAAGAAAATTATCAAACAAATTGAAAGTGGAAGATCAAATCATGTCCATTTAACCTCACAAACTACATGCTAAGCACAATGCAATGCAAGAAGAATCAAGGTCCAACTCTTCATGGATAGACAGAAATGATTTTTTGAACTTTGGATCAAAATAATGCACAAAAATGATTTTAATTCAATGAAAAATTCTCAAAATGCATCAAGATCAAAAAAGAAATTTGGTTTGAAGGTTGGACAATGTTTCTAAATGTCTTAGAACATTTCATGAATTTTTTTGTGATTTTTAAATACCTAAAAGTATTTTTAATAAATTAATTTCCATAAATCAATTAAAAATAAACTTTTAAATATTTAAAAATACATTTTAAATGCTAAAAATGAAAATAAAAATATTTTTGTGTTTTAAAAATTAGTGAAACTCTTGAGAAAAAGTTTCATAATTTTTAAAACAATTTTGCTATTTTTAACAAATTATGTAAAACAAATGAGAAAAATATGAAAATAAAATGAAAATAAATGAATTATGGGAGAAGTCAGCTGATCCAAGGGCCTGAATTCAAACTGGCCAGCGCGCGCATTGACCTGGCGCCATATCCAAGGGCCAGCATTCAAACCTGGCTAATTAATGCTTAAACCCTAATCTCGCCGCTAATCACTTTCAGATGACCGGAACAGTGTTCCGTTCATCTTCTCCGTTCACCCCAAACCTCAAACTCCTTCAAAACGCATCTAAAACGAAATCTAAAAACACAAAAATGATTCCCACTCACTCACGAATCAAAAACCTAAATCAAAACAAATTTATTTTTCCAGGAATGGCTGAATCGAAGCAAACAAGAACTAGGGCAAAAGAGTTTCAGAGGCTGATTAAACTCTCATCTCTCAACCATTTTCAAAACTAATGACATCAGAGTGATCAGGAGAGCATATAGAACAACTTAAGAACTTCAAAAATGATTTCTGGAAAAAAAGTTCTTGAGCTACCTGAGTTTCGAAGCTTTCACTCCAGCAGCTTTCTGACCTCTCCCTTTGATGCAATCCACTTTACTTGGTCCCCTGATGATCCTTGAATGCTTAGGAGGAGTTTATGTTGGCTGGTTGAGGAGTTTGAACAGCTTCTGCTCAAGCTCAGTTGAAAATGGTAATGGTGATTCAGGTTGTTTCAGGCCAATGTGAGTGGTTCTTTGTGATCAGGATGATGAGTGGAGAAGGTTTGTGGAGTTTGTTTGGGTGTTTATGGCCTGTGGAGTGAGTTTCGAATGGTTTTGCTTCTGAGAGTGAAAATGGAGGAATGGTGTTCTTGCTTGATTCAGGCTTGTGTCTTGTTGGTTTTTGCTCAATGGAGCAAGGTGAGTTGATGTGTGGAGTTGGTTTGAATGTTTGTGAGCTGTGCAGAGAGTTTCGAAGAGAAATGCTTGGAGGGGTGATTTTGTGTATGTGATGTTGGTGTGTGTTCCAGCCTTGCTTGATGTGTGTTATGGTCAGCATTTTCTTTGCATAAAGAACTCCCATTGGTCAGGTGATGTGACCTGGCCTGCTGTGATTGGGATGTCTACTTTTGCAAAAAGTCCACTTTGTTGTAAGAGAGGCATGGGCTAAGTTCTAGCTTGGTACAAGAGGCATGGGCTGCGCAGCAAGGTGTGTGTGGAGTGCTAGGAAGGTTCAATGGCCAATGCAGCAAGTTGGTGAAGTGTGATGAGTGGTTTTGCAAGTTGGTTCCTTTTGAAACTTCATGAAAATCCCTTGCCTTGCCAACCATGAACATGTGATCTTTTGGTTCAAATCTGATTTTTAGGTCACATGTGATGTTTGTACATTGGTTTGATATGAACTAGAAGCCAAAAATGCCTTGGTACAAAGTTTTTTGCAAGTTTTCCAATTGGTGCATATCTTGAAAATTAGTGATTTTTGCCAACTTTGACACACCATAACTTTTGATCCAAGATGAATTAGGCCATGTTCTTGTACTTTTTGAAAAGGGAAAGATCTAATATACAACTTTCATGACCAAAGTTTTTTCATTTGAAGCATTTTTGGATCAAAAAGCAATGCTTGAAAAATGACCAAAATTGACAAAATTCCTTAAAAGTCAACTATGCCCTAAAAAGTCAACTTTGCAAAAACTTGTAATTCTTGAATTTTGTGAACTTCAACCTTCTTCCATGATCAAATAAAGATCATATACACTCAAAATGATGAAGATCACCCCTTGGTTGGGTCATTGGGGGCCTCAGATGCCCTGATTTTACACTGACTTGTCTGAAAAGTCAACTCTTGATCAGATGACTTCCCCATGGAATTTCTTCATGAAAATTGATATGCATACTCCCTATACCATATAGAGACCAATGGAAACAAGAATGACCAAAAAATTTGGAGTTATGGCCTCTGAAACCAAAACCCTAATTTTAGGTCATCTGTGTAGTCAAACTTGGCTCTGCATCCACACCAATCCCAGTTCTTGTGATTCTTTGGCATTTTTGACTTTGAGAGGATGTGATATGATATAAGAACACTCATGGATCCCTTTGAAGTGATTGGTGGCCTTTGGAGTGGCTCAAGAAGCTCTTGGATTGCTCAGATCACAAACCCTAGGTGCAGATGACTTTGAATCTATGCAGTGAATAAAAAATGAGATATGAGGTGATATGATTGTGTTTATGCATATGAGATGATCACAAGCCATGGTGTGAATGGGTGAGGGCAAATTTGGGGTGTTTACAGCTGCCCCTATTCAAACATGAGTTAGCTGTGCAGGATGTAAGCAACGGCTTAACAGGCAAACAAGATAACTTGTGGTTGAATACCAAAGACAGTCCAAAATTTGCACTCACAGAATGAAGAAGAAAAGGGATATAGATTGTAAAAGAAAATAAAGTATATTGTAAAGTGTGGGCGACGGAGGACGACCGTCGAGCAGAAGACGACTGCTGGGTAAAGAGCAATGACGGGGACGACCGACATGCTGGGAAAAGTGCGAAAAGTAAAGCGATGACGGGGGCGGCCGACATGCTGGGGATAAAAGGTAAAGCAAAGACGGGGACGGCCGACTAGCTGGGAAAAATAAGATATTATGATGGGGACGGCCATCAAGATAAAGCTGTAAAATTCTCTGGGAATTAATGAAACATGACGGGGACGGCCATCAAGTTCATAAAGTAAAGTAACCAACGATGGGAACGGCCATCGGGCTAAAAAAAAGGAAAGGGACCACGACGGGGACGGCCATCGGGTTAAAGAATAAATGAAATAAACAGATGATGGGGTACGGCCATCAAAGGTGAAGGACGATCACCTAGCAGGGGACGGCTGCTCTGTCGGGGAATAAAAGAATTATGATGGGGACGGCCATCAAAGGTGGAGGACGACCACCAGGCAGGGTACGGCTGCCGAAAATATCACGACACAGGACGAATGTCGGATAAAAGGTCAACGATGGGGACGGCCATCGGACGAGCAAGATGGAGGACGACCATCAAGAGGTGGAGGACGACCACCTAGCAGGGGACGACTGCTCTCAGGGTTTCCCATGACATAGGACGAATGCCAGATAACCAAAAATCAACAATGGGGACGGCCATTGGATAAACTGATGAAGGACGATCATCAAAAAGGTGGAGGACGACCAGCTAGCAGGGGACGACTGCTAAATATCAACGATGGGGACGGCCATCGGATGAGCATGATGGAGGACGACCATCAAGAGGTGGAGGACGACCACCTAGCAGGGTACGGCTGCTCTCAGAGTTATCATGACACAGGACGAGTGTCAGGTAAGAAGGAAAATTTGCTTTGTTGGCGATCTACTGGGGAATAGTAAACACGGACGAGTGTTTACATCCAAGAAACAAAAGGTATAAGTGTTTAGATATTGTGTATAGATTAAAGATGCGGACGAGCATCCCTAAGACTACGATACGGACGAGTATCGGGTAGAAACAAATACTGGCGCGTGTTCAAAAATGATGATACGGACGAGTATCAACTGGTTAACAGAGAACACGGACGAGTGTTAAATCCGAGAGGATTCCTCTGGGGAATAGTAGACACAGGCGAGTATCTATATCCAAGAAGACAGAAGTTTTTTGACACAGTGTATGGATTAAAGATGCGGACGAGCATCCTTAAGACTATGATACGGACGAGTATCATGTAGAAACAAACGCTTGACGCATGTTCTGAGATGATGATACGGACGAGTACCAACTGGTTAACAGAGAACACGGACGAGTGTCGAATCTGTGGGGATATGAATGGTATATACAAGATACGGACGAGTATCTGTATGAGTGTGATATGAGTAACGAGTATGAGTATTATATAGATGAGTGTTTATCTGCTGGGGAGGGTGTACGGACGAGTGTCAAGAGAGAAAAGTATAATATGAACAAGTATCTGGGTTGTAAAAGTGTAGATGACTGCGATGGGGATATGACATGGATGGGTGTCGAGTAAGTGTATATAGGTATATGTGAGTGCAAAGAGGATGTCTTTGGCTTTCTGCTGGGGTATGACACGGACGGGTGTCAGGAAACATCTGTAATACGGGTGATCTTGTTCGTAAAGAGTGTTCAGGCGACTTTACTGGGGGGTGATGATACGGACGGGTGTCAAAATGAGTATATACTGGTGTTAGTGGATTGTGAGGCAACTGCTTTTGCTGGGGACTCTGGTGGGGATTTTTTCTGTACGTTGAGGAACTGTCATTATTCACAAGTGTTTGATTCATAACATGGCTTATGATTATGCAATATGTTTGATTTTTGCCGTAATGCTCCGTTTTAGACGGAATGCTACGCTTTGTGGGGTGAATATGATGCGAATGCCATGATTATGCAAAGATACCCAACCGGGATTCAAATTCCGTTGCTGCGAAGATCTCTGGCCGATCTGCTTGAAATGGACATCCCAGCTGGGGATGAGATCATTGGTAGATCTAATAAGATGATATTTGCTTGGGGATACGGGTCACTGATAGACCTATCCTAATAAATGAAAGACCCAGCTGGGGATTGTAGAAGCTTTCTTCACTCTGTTGTGAGTTCTTATGCGTCGCCTTTTTGGATAGAGGCTGGAACTCTGTGGGGAGATGGTTTCCTGACTTTTGTGCTCCGGCTGAGGATAAAAAGGCAACTCGGCTGGGGAGAAAGAGAGATCACTGAGGGACCTCCCTAAGGATTCTGTTGAAGAGGATCCTTGACTCAGCCGGGGATATAGGTGCCTTCTGTGATGCCTGGCAACTCTGATGGGGAGGAGTAATAAGTGGCAAACTCAGCTGGGAGGAGTCATGAAAGGCAACTCAGATGGGGAGAGGGCACTTTGGGTGCTAAAATTGAGTGTTGGTTTGCCAGCTTGCTGGGATGAAGCTTACATGCCCCAAGTTGCGTTCCGGATACCTGCAATCCTGAAAAAGATAGAAAAACGCACAAGATAATCCTGAGGTATCCCTTACTGGATTCCGTCATAGGAGTTTAGATACTTCTGAGAGTAAGCATGTTTCCTGCAAGCATGTTTTTATTTGAAGATAAACATCTGTCTTCTTATGCAATCAGTTTTTTTTCTTTTAAGACATCAGACATTTTTTTGCAAATAAAATGTACAAAACGAGACATGACTGAAAATCTGATTTTATTAATTCATATGCCCTGAATTGGCGAGATACAGTCAAAGGAACATATCCCCTGAAATGAGGAGATTGTTACAAATTGAGAAACAAAATGCCGGCACTGTTGATGACGCTCTACGGAGCTTCCTCTTTACTATGACTCGTATGACTTTTGACGTTCTTCTCATCTGGCTTTCTGAAGAATGTCGATTCTGATTGGAGCTTGATCCTTTTGAAGCTTACCAAGTTGTAGGTGATACAGACGAATTCAGAATGCAGTTGTTCGCTTATTCCCTTATTTTGCATGGATCGCCCTTTCGGGTTTTCAATCCATCGGGATACCCATTTTTGCCTGAGTTGTCCAATGCGGCTTTTCAACTCAGCGGGTGTACATTTTTATCTATTTTCCCTTATTTTTGCTCGAGTCTTTTATTCTGTTTTTGACTCGCCGGGATGCCCTATTTTTGCCTGGACTTACATTCTGTTTTTATGTCCAGCGGGTCATTTTTATGCGAAGTATTTTTTAACTGCATCTGAATTCACAGGGGACAGGAAATCTTCACCATCCATGGTGCTGAGCATCAGTGCTCCACCAGAGAAAACTTTCTTTACCACGAATGGTCCTTCATAATTTGGAGTCCACTTGCCCCTGTGGTCTGTATGAGGAGGGAGGATTCTCTTCAGCACAAGATCTCCTACTTGGTACTCTCGGTGCCTGACTTTCTGATCGAAGGCTTTCTTCATTCTTTTCTGATACAGCTGCCCATGACAGATTGCAGCCAATCTTTTCTCTTCAATCAGACTCAGTTGTTCGTATCGGGCCCGAACCCATTCTGCTTCGTTCAGCTTAACATCCATCAGTACCCGTAGAGAGGGTAATTCAACTTCAACAGGTAGGACTGCTTCCATACCATACACAAGATGATACGGTGTTGCCCCAGTGGATGTTCTGATTGACGTACGGTACCCATGCAAGGCAAATGGTAGCATTTCATGCCAGTCTTTGTAAGTGACCACCATCTTCTGCACAATCTTCTTGATATTCTTGTTTGCTGCCTCAACAGCGCCATTCATCTTTGGCCTGTAAGGAGAAGAATTGTGGTGTTGGATCTTGAAGTCCCGACATAATTCAGCCATCATCTTGTTGTTTAGATTGGAACCATTGTCAGTAATGATTCGCTCGGGAACTCCGTATCGACAGATGATATCTCTCTTCAGAAATCGGGCTACCACTTGCCTTGTAACATTGGCATAGGAAGCTGCTTCGACCCACTTGGTGAAATAATCAATGGCAACCAGGATGAATTTGTGGCCATTTGAAGCAGCTGGCTCGATCTTGCCAATCATATCAATGCCCCACATAGCAAAGGGCCAGGGTGAAGACATTATGTTCAAGGGATTGGGAGGCACATGCACCTTATCTGCATAGATCTGGCATTTGTGGCATTTCCTGGCATAGGCACAACAGTCTGCATCCATGGTGATCCAATAATACCCTGATCGTAGCAATTTCTTAGCCATGGCATGTCCTCCAGCATGGGTACCAAAGGATCCTTCGTGTACTTCATGCATTAACAGATCTGCTTCCGTCTTGTCCACACATCTGAGGAGTACCATATCAAAGTTCCTTTTGTATAAAGACCCATCAGTGTTTAGAAAGAAACTACCAGCAATCCTTCTCAGAGTCTTCTTATCATTGGAAGATGCCCCAGGTGGGTATGTTTGATCCTCCAAGAAGCATTTAATGTCATGGAACCAGGGCTTATCATCTTTAACAACATCTGCCGCGAACACATATGCTGGTCTGTCTAGTCTGGACACTGAAATTTGAGGTGCGAAGTTGGCGGACTGAACTTTGATCATGGACGAAATGGTAGCCAGAGCATCTGCAAACTGGTTCTCGTCCCGAGGGATATACTCAAGCTTGACTGTTGTAAAGAAAGTCAACAACCTCCTTGTATAATCCCTGTAAGGTATCAGATGATCCTGGTGGGTGTACCATTTGCCGTTGGTTTGATTGATTACCAGAGCTGAATCTCCAAATACAGTCAAAGTCTTGATCCTGAGGTCAATGGCCTCCTCAAGACCCATAATGCAAGCTTCGTATTCAGCTTCGTTGTTAGTGCAGTTGAAAGTGAGTTTTGCCGAGAAAGGCATGTGAACTCCTTTAGGTGTAATGAGCACTGCACCAACACCACGGCCATTCATATTAACAGCCCCATCAAACATCATAGTCCATTCTTCTTTCGGGTCAGGCCCTTCAGTGTGAATAGGCTCTTCATGATCTTTTGCTTTTATGAACATAATGTCTTCATCAGGGAAGTCAAATCTCATAGGCTGGTAATCATCAATGGGTTGCTCAGCAAGATATTCAGACAATACACTGCCCTTGATGGCTTTCTGAGATGTGTATTGGATGTCATATTCTGTGAGGATCATTTGCCATCTTGCAACCCGTCCGGTAAGAGCTGGCTTCTCAAAAATATACTTGACTGGGTCCATTTTTGAGATCAATAAGGTGGTGTGGGTCAACATATACTGCCTTAGTCGGCGAGCAGCCCACGCTAAAGCACAGCAAGTTTTCTCGAGCAGTGAATAACGTTGTTCACAGTCGGTAAACTTTTTGCTTAGGTAGTATATTGCATACTCTTTTCGACCAGACTCGTCATGTTGGCCCAGCACACACCCCATCGATTCTTCTAATACTGTCAAGTACATTATCAGAGGTCTTCCTTCAACTGGAGGCATAAGGATTGGAGGTTCTTGTAAGTATTCTTTGATCTTGTCAAAAGCCCTTTGGCAGTCTTCGTTCCACCTGACCGTCTGTTCCTTTCTTAACAATTTGAACAAGGGTTCACAGGTTGCTGTAAGGTGGGAGATGAACCTTGAAATGTAGTTCAATCGACCTAAGAACCCTCGAACTTCTTTTTCTGTCTTCGGTGCAGGCATCTCTCGAATAGCTTTGACTTTATCAGGGTCAACTTCAATCCCTTTCTCGCTTACAATAAAGCCCAGCAGCTTACCGGATCGCACCCCGAATGTGCACTTGTTGGGGTTCAACTTCAGTTGGTACTTCCTCAGACGCTTGAACTACTTCAGTAGATTCACCAGGTGGTCTTCTTCAGTAAGGGACTTGGCAATCATGTCATCCACATAACATTCTATTTCTTTATGGATCATATCATGGAATAATGTTACCATTGCCCGTTGATATGTGTAAACACCCCAAATTTGCCCTCACCCATTCACACCATGGCTTGTGATCATTCTCATATGCATAAACACAATCATATCACCTCATGTTTCATTTTTGATTCACTGCATAGTTTCTAAGGCATCTGCACCTAGGGTTTGTGATCTGAGCAATCCAAGAGCTTCTTGAGCCACTCCAAAGGCCACCAATCACTTCAAAGGGATCCATGTGTGTTCATCTATCATATTACATCCTCTCAAGGTCAAGATTTCAAAAGAATCACAAGAACTAGGGTTTGAATGGATGCAGAGCCAGGTTTGACTGCACAGTTGATCTAAAATTAGGGTTTTGGTTTCAGAGGCCATAACACCCAATTTTTTGGTCATTCTTGTTTCCATTGGTCTCTATATGGTATAAGGAGTATGCATATCAATTTTCATGAAGAAATTCCATGGGGAAGTCATCTGATCAAGGGTTGACTTTCTGGACAAGTCAGTGCAAAATCAGGGCATCTGAGGCCCCCAATGACCCAACCAATGGGTGATCTTCATCATTTTGAGTGTATATGATCTTTATTTGATCATGGAAGAAGGTTGAAGTTCACAAAAATCAATAATTTGGAGTTTTTGCAAATGTTGACTTTTTGGGCATAGTTGACTTTTCAAGAATGCTTCATTTTAGGTCATTTTTCAAGCCTTGACTCTTGATCCAAAAATGCTTCAAATGGAAAAACTTTGGTCATGAAAGTTGTAGATTACATCTTTCCCTTTTCAAAAAGTACAAGAACATGATCAAATTCTTCTTGGATCAAAAGTTATGGTGTGACAAAATTGGCAAAAATCATTGATTTTCAAGATGTGCACCAAATGAGAATTTTGCAAAATCATGAACCAATGCCATTTGTAACTTCTAATTCACTTCAAACCATGACATAAACATTCTATGTGTCCTAAAAATCAGAATGGAACCAAGATCACATGTTTATGGTTTGTGTAACAAGGCATTTTTCACAAAGTTTCAAAAAGTAACAACTTGCAAAAACACTCATCACACTTCACCAACTTGATGCATTGGATGCTGAACCTCCCTAGCTTCACTCACATACCATGCTGCGCCAGCCCATGCTCATGTACCAAGCTATAACTTAGCCCATGCCTCTCTTACAAAGAAGTTGACATTTTGCAAAAGGTGACTTACCTATCACAGCAGGCCATGTCACATCATCTGGCCAATTAGAATTGTTTATACTTTCCATTTGCAAGCTAAACATAACACCAGGCCAGGCTGAAACACTCTCAAGCATCACATACACCAAAACACACCATTGTGCAAAACTCTTCGAAATTCTCTGCCCAGCCATCAAACATCCAAACCATTTTCACCAATCATCTCACCATGTTCTACTGAGCCTAAACCAACAAAGAACCAGGCTTGAAACAAACCACAACTCCATTTCACCATTTTCACTCCATAAAGCAAAAGCTTTCGAATCTGCTTCTACAAGCCATAAACACTCAAACAAATTCCACACATCAACTCACCTTGCTTCACTGACCAGAAACCACCCACTACTTTGGCTTGAAACCCTCCATAACTCAAATACGATTTTCACACTCCCTTGGTCAGAGCTGCTGCAAACTCACTCAGGAGGCTGTTTAAACTCCATCCAACTATCCAAAGCTTCAAAGGGGGATCATTGGGACCTGTTTGAGCCAAAGAGCTAGCCAGAAAGTGCCAGAGATCAGAGCTCCAGTTCAGGTGAGCTTCATGAACATTTTTCCCAGGAGTTTGTTTTTAAGTTCTTAATTGGTTCTCCATGTTTCACTGGTCATGATGATGTGTTTAGTTTCGAAAATCATTGAGTTTTGAGCATGTATGGTGTCTCTGAAATTTTTTGACCTAAACCCCTTTTGCTTCGATTCAGCTTTGTTGTGTAAAATAAATTTGTTTTGGCTATGGATTCTTGTTCTATGATGCGTGGGGATGATTTCTGGGCAAGAAAATTGGGTTTTAGTGAGCTAGGGTGAGAGTTGGCATTTTTCAGGGAGGATGCTGGCCGGAGAAGACGACCGGAAGTCTTCTCCGACCGCCTGAAAGTAATTAGTCTTTTAATTAGGGTTAGGGCAAAATTCAAATATGGACCCTTGGATCTGGCTTCCCGCGCGCGTGTGTGTGGTCCAGATCATGTCATTAATTCATAACTAGGTTTAATTAGTTTAATTAATTGAATTTAAGAAGTTTGAATATGGGCCTTTGATCTGCGCGCGCAGTCAACCCATTCACTGCCAGGCTCAATCTCAACCCTTCATTGTGCATACTTCAGATTAAATTCATTTTAATTCATTTTCTTTTCATTGTATTTGCATAATTATTTTAAAATAGTAAAAAATGTGTAAAAATTATGAAACTTTTTCTCATAAGTTTTATTAATTTTTATGACACAAAAATATTTTTATTTTTATTTTTATCATTAAAAAAGTATTTTAAAATATTTAAAGGATTATTTTTAATTGATTAATGGAAATTAATTTATTAAAAATGCTTTTAGGTATTTAAAAATCACCAAAAAATTCATGAAATGTTCTAAGACATTTAGAAACATTGTCCAACCTTCAAACCAAATTTCTTTTTTGATCTTGATGCATTTTGAGAATTTTTCATTGAATTAAAATCATTTTTGTGCATTATTTTGATCCTAAGTTCAAAAAATCATTTCTGCCTATCTATGAAGAGTTGGACTTTGATTCTTTTTGCATTGCATTGTGTTTAGCATGTAGTTTTTGAGGTAAAATGGCCATGATTTGATCTTGCATTTTTCAATTGTTTGGCATTTCTTTTGTTTAGGAACCCTAAAAACCCTAATAACCTGTAAA
The DNA here is from genome assembly GCA_963966055.1 of Lathyrus aphaca. NCBI lineage: Eukaryota > Viridiplantae > Streptophyta > Magnoliopsida > Fabales > Fabaceae > Lathyrus > Lathyrus aphaca. Next base: position 125,965,677 of record OZ014523.1, on the reverse strand, counting down.
AATCATAACTTGAGATTGGTTAAGAGTTGAGATCTCCCCTTTGGGCATTGGTTTAGTATAGGTTTAGGGTTTCTTTGGGTGGCATTTTCCATTTTTTATCTTAGGGTTTGCTTCTGTTTTTGGTTTTTATTTGTTGTTTGATCCATAAACCCTAATTTGGGCTTCCATTTGCATCCTTCTTGCATTCTCTTGCATAACTTGACTTGCCATGACATTTCAAGCATCCATTTGATTCATTTGACATCTTAAGACATATAGAAAGCATGTTTGATCATTGCATCTTGCATTTGCCATGTTGTTTGCCATGTATGTTTCATAACTTTTCATGTAAGTTCATGCTCCTTAACTTGCATCATTTGCATCCATGATCTTGTATGAACATCTCCATGCCTTGCCTCATGTTTGTAGCATCTCATAGCATCATTATCATCATCAACATGCTTCTGGTTTTGTTTATCATCATGTCATCTTATCTCATTTGGCTTTGCATTGCATTTCTTTTCTAACATTTCAGGTGGTAAGTAATGTTGAGAAGTGAATTTGCCTTCACTTCTCATAACTTTTCTTTTCATCTCTCTTGCATCCATTGCTGCATTTTTATATGTGTTAGAGTTTGAGCTTGCTCATTCTTCTTCTTCCCACTTTCTTTCTTCAAGTGACTTGACTTCTTGAATGAAGCAAGTTGCTTTGCTTCTCTTGATCCTTTCATCTGCTTCCTGGTGGCTCCATTGGAGATCTTTCTTGTTTAACCTCACAAACCTTAGGAACAACCAAGCATGACAATGATTAGGGTTTTGATTAGTCTCCCCTCTTAGTTTTACCTTTGTGTCTTCTTTGAGTCTTCTCTTCTCATCTCATAATCAGGGACTAAACCCTAAAGGCTTTAAGGCTTTGTGATTAAGCTTATGCCTGCATCCTTCTATTAGGATGGAGTGTATAACTTTAATCCTAAGTGTTAAACCCTTAATGTGTTTAAATCTCTTAATCAATTCACATAATAATCATCAAGACATCACACTTATAACTTGGGCCTTGCATTAGGGTTCTAATTCTTCCTTAATTGGTTAAGAAGGACTAACCCTAGTGTTAATGGACAAGTCCCCCTCAAGTTGTCTTACAAACCTTAAAAATCACTTCATCATCTTACCATTAACTAAAATCCACTTAATCAAAGGCTTGTTTTGTCATGAGTTTAATCCCTAATCATGGATTAAGTTGAGGAGCTTTCCTCAGCTTAAACATTCTCATCTATTATCCTTCTATTAGGATGGTGTAATGAGTCTGTTTAGTCCCTGATTATGGCTTAATCTCATTACTTAACACTAAACAAAAATCACAAAAACATCTAAATAATCACAAGTAGGTTAATGATCTTAACCCTACACCAAAGGTGATTAAGTGTGAGAAGCTGACTTCACACTTAAGGTATTCTCATTACCCCTAATCAGAGGGAAGATGTGATGAGTTTACTAACCCATTGGTTTAGGCTTAAGCTCATTATCTTACGACAAACTTTCAAAAGCAATAAAAGACTGAAAACTCAAAAACAAACAATAATCGTCTCCTTCGGGATTCTTTTCTCATCTCATTCACTCACAAACGAGAACTTGCTTCTTCCGTCTAATGCAAGACAGTTAGCATCTGTGCCAGACAGATCACACACTTGAGCATAGGCAAGTAAGCAGTTCACAAGTCAATTCATCTTCAGTCTCTTTGGGTCGAACTACGATGTTCTGACTTCCTCATTGCACGAGAGGATACGTAGGCATAACTTAACAGTTATCGAACAAAAGTCTCTGTATATTCCCCCTCCTCCAGCTTTATTCTTTTAGCCTCATGATCTTGAGCATTTTATTCTTGTTCTTACACTGACACATCATATATACACTTCACACCTCTCTTACACTGACACCTGTACATCCTTTTCCAGCTCTTTATACACAAATTGCACTGACACTACCCCTTTAAGACACAAATCTTTTAAGCATGGATCCCGTCGAGTACGACGGACAATCTGGGTGCTAATACCTTCCCAGGTTGTAACCAACCCCCTTTCTCAGTCTCTCTGGTTCGCAACCGTCTTATCCATGTCTTTCTAGGTTTATGCAGCATTACCTTTCCTCCGGGATAAAAATGCCTAGCTGGCGACTCTATTCATTCTCCAGTGAGTTCACGGCTGTGTGTTCTCATTGTCCCTCTCGCCGACCGTTCACGTCTGTACCTTTATCTGGGCCATTCCCACTTATCGGGAGCGACAATATGTTGCACCGGCATTCTTGAGCCCAAATGGCATTACCTTGTAACAGAACGTGCCCCAGGGTGTGATTAAGGTTGTCTTCTCCATGTCTTCAGGTGACATCTTAATCTGGTTGTATCCTGAAAATCCGTCCATGAAGGAGAATACCGAGAACTGAGCCGTGTTATCGACCAATACATCAATGTGAGGTAATGGGAAGTCATCTTTTGGGCTGGCTCTGTTCAGATCCCGGTAGTCAACACACATCCTTACTTTGCCGTCTTTCTTAGGCACAGGTACTATGTTAGCAACCCACGGTGGATAGCTAGTTACAGCAAGGAACCCGGCGTCCCACTGCTTTTGCACCTCTTCTTTGATTTTCATTGCCATGTTTGGGCGAGTGCGGCGCAACTTTTGTTTGACCGGTGGACATTCTTCTCTCAAAGGCAGCTTGTGCACAACAATGTTGGTATCCAACCCTGGCATATCTTGATAAGACCAAGCGAACACGTCCACATACTCTTGAAGCAGGTCAATCAGTTGTCTCTTCACTGAGTCTTGCAGGCAGGCCCCGATTTTAACTTCTTTCACGTCTTCATCTGTACCAAGATTAATCACTTCGACCTCCTCCTGGTGAGGAGTAATAACCTTTTCCTCTTGTCTTAACAACCGGGCTAGCTCTTCAGGAAGCTCATACTCTTCTTCAACCCCTTCATCGGCTTGATTGATTGGATTGTCAAAGTCATACGAAGTCACAGCCGTGCTGTTGTCGGTGCTGTCTGGAAGGCACACTCTGCAAGGGTTCAGTTTGTTCGTTTTAGTGATTTGATTTTAATCTTGTTTTAGAAAAGTGAAATAAAATTGTCATTTTGAAAACACTGCCATTTATTTTTTTTGTACAAAAAGAAAAAATGGAAAAACAGTGAGCGGAAAAGAAAAAGACTCGTTTGCAAAAAGATGTCTGATATTTCATTGATTAATCTTGTTGCACAAAAGGTACAGATGGCCCGATTACAAAATGAGTCTTGTCATCTTGGGCAAGATGCAAGACTTTGATGCATGCTATAAAAATACAGGAAATAATAATTACTCTGCATGAGTAACTCTTATAATTTCCTGGGAAGACCAGTTTGAGATACTGCTCCCCGGGATCTTTGGACGAATCCAGCTTTCCAGGTTGCGTTCTTCTTCCAGCTCGTCTTCCAGACAGTTGACAGCATCAGGGGTGAGCATCCCCCCACTCACAAAGTTGGGCTCCTTTGCAGCCTCTGCTTGATCTTGTTGAGTTGGTTTGTAACCCAACCCAAATCTGTCCTCTTTCTTCTCCACCGATAACAGTTTGCCCCAGCCTTGGGCAGTTCCTTCTTCAACAACCTTCTGGGCTTGTTGATAAGATGTTATTGAGGTTCCAGGTACAGCAGATGTTTCATTTATGTTCAAGGCCTCGAAACCTTGGCTCATTGTTTCATGGATCTCCCCATCCATCTCAATATACTTATAGGTAGCCAGGTGGCTGACAAAAATATCCTCTTCTCCACAGATTGTAACGATTTGACCCTCCCACTCATATTTTAACTTCTGGTAAAGGGTAGAGGTCACGGCGCCAGCGGCGTGAATCCATGGCCTACCCAATAGACAGCTGTAGGCAGGCTGTATATGCATCACGTAGAAGGTCGTTTTGAAGGTCTGCGGGCCAATCGTTATGGGCAATTCAATTTCTCCCAGAACCGATCTCTTTGAACCATCAAAGGCTCTCACCACCAGGTTGCTGGGTCTCAACGCCAATCCGTCATATTCTAACTTCACCAGGGCCTTCTTAGGTAAGACATTGAGGGATGACCCCGTGTCTACCAGCACATGGGAAAGGACAGCACCTTTACATTCCATGGTTATGTGCAAGGCTTTGTTATGGTTGCGGCCTTCCGTTGTCAAATCAGTATTGGTGAACCCTAGTCCGTGACTAGCATTAACATTTCCAACTACGACTTCCAGCTGATTGACAGTGATCTCTTCAAGCACGTAAGCTGCGTGCAAGACTTTGAGTAGTGCGTTCCGATGGGCTTCGGAGCACATAAGCAATGATAAGATTGAGATCTTGGAAGGCGTCTGATGAAGCTGATCCACTATTTTATAATCACTCTTCTTGATGATTCGCATGAACTCATCAACCTCTTGATCGAAGGGTGTTTTCAAAGCTTCTTTAACAGTCTGCTCTTCCTGCACCAAGCTTTTTCCTTTTGCCTTAGCAGCAGCTTCTGCTTCGGCAGTGGGTCTCTGAGTTTGTGGAGCGAAAAGACGTCCGCTTCGTGTGAAGCCTCTGCCTCCTCCCACATTGTCAATTTGTGGTGCAGGGGTTGATGATTCAAAAGTGATTCTTTGTCCTTCACAGTACAGGTCAGAGCCGTAATGCCACGGGATGGCATTACTGCTTTCATAAGGTACTGGTCCAGGCACCGTGATAATGACTGGACTGATTACGGCTGCTCAAGGGATTGTGATAGTCTGTGGATCGTAATAAATTGTGACTGGTGCTCTGATGGGAGCAGCACCTTCTGAGTTGTAGACAGAGTTGTTTTCAGGATCATAAAATATTGTGACAGTTGAGATATCTTCATGATTTATTGCTGATGTTGTAGGAGACATTGGTGGAAGGATGGATGTTGTTGTTGTAGGAGTTTCAAAATGGAGTGGTGATGGAGTTGTAGAAGGAACATTTGTTGATAACTGATCAGTTGAGATAATAGATGAAGTACTTGTTGATGAAGCCGAAGAATTGTCAGGAACAATGGTTGTTACGGTTGTAGGAGGTTCTGGAGTTGTTGCTGGTGAGATTGCTGGATTTGTAGGAAATGATGTGGTGATCTGAAGTTGGCCACTCTGAATGAGACCATCTATGCCATTCCTCAGGTTATCGCACCCATTTACCGAGATATTGCAGTAAGCACATCCTAACTCACACCCCGGGAACATTTGACATTCGAGGAGCTGAGCCTTAATTTCTACCAACGGTGTCCGGATCTGACCCACACTGGTTATTAAATAAGACGGTTTGTCTTCTTCAATAGCGTTAATTCTGGGACCACCGTGGTTTGGCATCGGATTTTTGTTGACATTGGGTGGTGGTGCAAAATTCAGAGCTTTTGAGTCTACCAGGTCTTGTACCTTCATGTGCAGGGCTCTGCACTTTTCTGTACTGTGGCCAGGTGCATTTGAATGAAAAGCACATCTGGCGTTGGAGTCATAATTCCTAGGTAGACTGTTGGGATCTGGAGGCGCCAACGTCCTTAGCTCAACTAGGTTGAGTTTCAGGAGTTGTGGCAGCAATGTAGCATATGGCATAGGGATCGGATCGATTACCCTGTTGGCTTGAGAAGGCCTCTGTTGGAATGGCCTTTGCTGGTTATTGTTGTTGGTGTTGCTATTGTTGTAATTTCTCGGAGGATACTGAGCTTGTTGATGGTACTGAGGTTGTTGCTGATAGTTTTGTTGCGGAGGTTGATAAACTGGTTGAGGATGAGCTAGAGCGGGAATGGTGACTGCTGCCACTGATCTGTGAACATATTGGGACCTGCCCCTGTTGGTGTGGATGGCATTGGTCTCGCCAGTTCTTCTTGGGCCTGCAAAAGGCTTCCTTGCACTACTGGACGAGCTGGCATCATTGTCAGAAATCTTGCCCATTTTTAACAGGCTCTCAATCCTTTCCCCAGCTATGACAACATCTGCAAAGCTAGTGGAAGAGAAAGCAGCCAGCCTGTCAATATATGTCCCCTGAAGGGTGTTCATAAACATGTCTGCCATTTCCCTTTCAGACATAGGTGGCTGAACAGCAGCAGCCAATTGCCTCCATCTCTGGGCATATTCTCGGAAACTTTCTCTTGACGACTGTGACATTCCCATTAGGAGAGTCCTGTTGGGTGCCATATCTAAGTTGTACTGATACTGTCTGATGAAAGCCTCTGCCAGGTCCTTCCAACACCTGATAGTTGCCCTTGTCAAGTGAGAGTACCATTCTCTTGACGCTCCAGTTAAGCTATCCTCGAAATAGAACATCCAGAGCTTCTCATCCATAGTATAGGCCTTCAACCTTCCCAGAAATGATTGTAAGTGAGTCCGGGGGCATGAAGTCCCGTTGTATTTTTCAAAACAAGGAGGCTTAAACTTATGGGGGATCCTGACCCCGTCTACCAAGCCCATGTCCATGACGTCAAAACCCAAAGAGTTTTGAGACTCTAAGGACCTCAATTTCTCAGCTATCTCATCTAGCCTTCTATCATAAGCTTCCTCCCCAGCACCCATTACTGTGAATTGGTCCTCTTGGGGGTCTTCTTGAAGTATCCTGGCTGCAGTGGCAGTCCCTTGAACATTTGCAGGAATATTGACCTCTGGATGAAGATGGGGGCCAAATACAGGGGGGTTAACATGAGGTTGGACCCTTTCATTGTTGCTGGTGCCGGCAGTCCCTATATGTGGATCTTCTTGATTCTGCCTTTCCACCATGGCCCTCAATCTTTCCTGGCTCTGAGCCATGTTGTTCATTACTTCCATAAACTGAGTCATCTGGTTCCTCATTTCCAACCTCTCGTTGGTCATTTGGTTCCTGGCCTCAGTAAGGTCCTGCTGCATCTGATTCATTTGAATGCCCGGAAGGTTGTTACGGGTCGGATAACGGTGCGGACGGTTGAGGGGAAATACTCGGCGCCGAGCAATAGTTCCTGAACATCGCAACAGAGTTAGTGGCAGTAAAACAAAAACCTACAAAACAAACAAAAGGGTTAGCATGCAATGCAGTATGCTTATTTGTTTTCAAGGTATCCGACTTGGCATTCAGTTTTGACCCTTCCAGACCCTTGAAGATGCTGTTGATGTTACTTTTGAAGTGAAACTCGGATGGAACAAACTAATACATATATTACAAAGGCAAAATGGTACATAGTTTGTTTTACAAATACAAGCCCTCTGAGGGGTCAAAATACATTACAGGAAAATAAAAGTACATGGAATGAAAGCAACAACAAACAAATGGTCAAACACCAAGACCAAACTCATCCTCACGAACTTCCTTGAGAAGTGCTTCGGTCACAGGATCAGCTGGACGCTCCGTGAGATTCCTGATGAGGAGATTCCGGGTAGTAACAGCTGTGGTTAGCTTCTCGTGCTGACTTTGGTCCTTTGACCTCTTCACTCCAGCTTTGATCTTCAGCTCTGATATCTCCCTCTGGGCTGCTGCCAGGGCTTCTTGCTGCTCTTTTGCACTAGCTTCCAGTTGCTCTATCTTGTCTTGGACTCTCTTGTCCTCCAGAGTACGAGCTTCGGTGATCCTGACCCACCTAGCCTGACTCTCCTTCAGATACAAGTCTGTCCTTGCTCTCTGGAACTGGGCTTCCTTGCAAGCATTCTTCAGAATTTGTTCTCCAGCTTTGGACTTCTTGATATAATCCCCAGACTTCTCAATCTTAGCCAGATGCTCCGCTTTCAACTTCTCCAGCCTCTCAATATCCAACCTACCCTCACTCCTCTCCCAGAGGGTCTTCTGCAAAGCCTGAGTTAACTTCTCGTTTCTTTCCTTCAAGCTCTCGAACTCCTCCAAACTGATAGTGGCAGGGGGTGGTGCTGAGGATGATTCAGGCATATATTCTATGGTAAAGGGCATTCCATAGAATTGAGCCCGGGCATGGGACCACTCAAAATATTGTGCTGATGCCACATTGTTGCACTTCCCCAAAATGGTTACTCCCTTGGTTTGAACATTATCCCAGGCCCAAGCAGCCTGCCTAACAGTAGCCAGATTAGGCTTGTTCTCACAATAAAGAGTCTCCACCAAGTCCTGTGCCTTAGGAGAGTGGACCAGTGCATAGCCCAGTTGCCTTTTGAACAGCAGAGGGTTGTAGTTAATACTCCCCTTAACTCCTATTAGGGGCACATTGGGAAAATGCCCACAGCTGGTGATGATATCCCTGCCTTTGGTGCTTTGAGTGCACCATCTGATATCGTCTGAAGTTAGAGCAGTGAGTCTCTTAGCCCAGTTTCTCTGTTGATGAGGATTCAAAAATGCATCTGTCCTGGGTAGATGCCTGAGAAGCCAAGTATGGAACAATGGAGCACAACACCTCACTAATCTTCCCCTCTGCTTTTCATTCCTCTGATGCACTGAGTAGTAGAGGTCCCCCAATAAAGTGGGCACTGGGTTCTTCAAGATGAAAAGATGGATTGCATTCTTGCTAATGAATCGAGGCTCATCTGCAAACAACACAATTCCATATATACCCAAGGCCAATAAAGCACAGACAGCTTTCCACTCTCCTAAAGAGGCTTTCAGGGTAGCTTGAGAGATCAAGAAATCCAGATGAAAGCCAGGGATTCCAGCTTTAGAAGTCATATGCTGCTCAATCAGAACAGGTTCTAGATGCAAAGCCTTTGCTACTTCTCCATTACCAGGAAAGACCATCTCAGGGTTGAAAGGGATTCCACCCCTGATAGGCATACCAACGAATGATGAGTATTCTTCTAATAGAGGGCCCAGCTGAAAGTCCTGAAAGGTGAAACACCTCAGTGGGGGATCATAAAACTGAATGCAAGTATGGATCAGGCTTCTCTGTGAAGGGTCCAGATCCATAACCATATCAAGTATATCCCCATAGTGTTCCCTGAACAATGGTATGTGATCTGGAGTGATCAGGGTCTGAATCCTCCTGATGTCAGCTAGCTCTGGCTGGAAGAAGTGATAGGTGATGTTGCTCTTCTTAGGAGCCATGATGCTGAAGATGAGTAGAGACAAGTGCTGATGATAATACTGAAGAAATGGCCACTGATTGGCTGGAGTAGATAACTGATGGCTGAAGCAAGTGCTGATGAAGATAGGCCAATACTGAAGATGGGGTCAAAACCAAAACCAAATGAAGATGGATACCCTGAAACACAAATAAGCAAATGTCAATATGATGCAATGAGTATGTATGCAAATGATATGCAAGGGTTTGTGACTGAGCTGGATCTGATCAGATGCCCCGGTATAGGTCCAAGTATGTCTAAGAATTCCAGATGGAGCTCCATAAATCCAGTAACCAAGGTGGGGGGCTCAAATAAAGAGCCACATATCCAGGGTTTTAGAATCACAAGAACTGTTCCAACATGAAGTATTCTTAATCAAGTCAAAGTAACAGGGTATTCTGAGGTCAAGGTACCTGCAAACCTGTAAACAGCCCAACCCCCTCACAGGTGGTGTTCTAAAACAAGGATCCTCAGACTTGGATCAGTTATGAGAAGTGTAAACACTTCTAACCCGGAGGTACAATGTTTACAATAACCATAAAAGTTCCTCCTCTAATTCACCTCAGTTTCTGAAGGTCAATACTAAAAGGTCATCCAGACTTAGCAGGCTTCCCAGATAGCCCTAGTATTGCAGGAGATCTGCAACACAGAGTTCTCAAGAAGAAACCCATATCTGGATCGTGTTTCATATTCCCGCACCAGACCGAGATGGAATGGGAAAGAATATGAACCACTCTAGCCTAGGTGTCACTCAGGTCCCAGGTATAGGACCTTAACTCTCAATGGAACACCCACCCACCAAAGCAAACAACAGATCCAGCCAGCAGCACAGTATGACAATATGATAATATATGCATAAAGCTATAAGAAAGCAATAAACAAAACTGTACAAAATAAATACAAATACACAAACACAAATAAGCACATAACACCCCAGTAAACACAAATCAAACAAGCGCTAGGAGGAACCCACAAAAAGAACCAGAAGCCCTGGTTGCAGTATAAGGGTCCCCAGCAGAGTCGCCAAGCTGTCGCTCCTGATAAGTGGGAATGGCCCAGATAAAGGTACAGACGCGAACGGTTGGCGAGAGGGACAATGAGAACACACAGCCGTGAACTCACTGGAGATGAATAGAGTCGCCAGCTAGGCATTTTTATCCCGGAGGAAAGGTAATGCTGCATAAACCTAGAAAGATACGGATAAGACGGTTTGCGAACCAGAGAGACTGAGAAAGGGGGTTGGTTACAACCTGGGAAGGTATTAGCACCCAGATTGTCCGTCGTACTCGACGGGATCCACGCTTGAAAGATTTGTGTTTTAAAGGGGTAGTGTCAGTGCAATTTGTGTATAAAATAGCTGGAAAAGGATGTACAGGTGTCAGTGTAAAGTGTATAAGTGATGTGAAGTATGAAAGTGTCAGTGTAAGAAAGGAGTGAAATGCTCAAGATCATGAGGCTAAAAGAAAGATGCTGGAAAGAGGGGGAATATACAGAGACTTTTGTTCGATAACTGTTAAGTTATGCCTACGTATCCTCTCGTGCAATGAGGAAGTCAGAACACCGTAGTTCGACCCAAAGAGACTGAAAGGTGAATTGACTGATGAACTGCTTGCTTGCCTATGCTCAAGTGTATGGCCTGTCTGGCTCAGGTGCAAACTGTCTTGCATTAGACGGAAGAAACAAGTTCTCGTTTGTGAGTGAAGGTGATGAGAAAAGAATCCCGGAGGAAACGATTATTATTTGTTTTTGTGTTTTCAATCTTTTATTGCTTTTTGAAGTTTGTCATAAGTTAATGACCTTAAGCCTAAACCAATGGATTTAGTAAACTCATCACATCTTCCCTCTGATTAGGGGTAATGAAAATACCTTAAGTGTGAAGTCATCTTCTCACACTTAATTACCATGGTGTAGGATTAAGATCATTAACCTACTTGTGATTACTTAGATGTTTTTGTTGTTTTTGTTTAGTGTTGAGTAATGAGGTTAAGCCATAATCAAGGATTGAACAGACTCATTACACCATCCTAATAGAAGGATAATAGATGAGAATGTTTAAGCTGAAGAAAACTCCTCAACTTAATCCATGATTAGGGATTAAACTCATGACAAAACAAGCCTTTGATTAAGTGGATTTTATTTAATGGTAAGATGATGAAGTGAGTTTTATGATTTGTAAGACAACTTGAGGGGGACTTGTCCATTAACACTAGGGTTAGTCCTTCTTAACCAATTAAGGAAGAATTAGAACCCTAATGCAAGGCCCAAGTTACAAGTGTGATGTCTTTATGATTATTATGTGAATTGATTAAAGGATTTAAACACATTAAGGGTTTAACACTTAGGATTAAAGTTATACACTCCATCCTAAGAGAAGGATGCAGGCATAAGCTTAATCACAAAGCCTTAAAGCCTTTAGGGTTTAGTCCTGGATTATGAGATGAGAAGAGAAGACTCAAAAGAGACACAAAGGTAAAACTAGGAGGGGAGACTAATCAAGAACCCTAATCATTGTCATGCTTGGTTGTTCCTAAGGTTTGTGAGGTTTTCAAGAGAAATCTTCAATGGAACCACCAGGAAGCAGATGAAAGGATCAGGAGAAGCAAAGCAACTTGCTTCATTCAAGAAGTCAAGTCACTTGAAGAAAGAAGGTAAGAAGAAGAGGAATGAGCAAGCTCAAACCCAAACACATATAAAAATGCAGCAATGGATGCAAGAAAGAGATGAAGAGAAGTTATGAGAAGTGAAGGCAAATTCACTTCCCAAAATCACTTACCACCTGAAAGGTTAGAAAAGAAATGCAATGCAATGCAAAATGGGATGGGATGACATGATGAGAAACAAAACCAGAAGCATATACATGATGCTAATGATGCTATGAGATGCTACAAACATGAGGCAACACATGGAAATGATCATACAAGTTCATGAATGCAAATGAAGCAAGTTAGGAACCATGAACATACATGAGAAGTTATGAAGTGCATACAACATGGCAAATACATGATGCAATGATCAAACATGCTTCCAATATGTCTTATGATGTCAAATGAATCAAATGGATGCTTGAAATGTCATGGCAAGTCATGTTATGCAAGAGAATGCAAGATGGATGCATATGGTAACCCAAATTAGGGTTTATGAACAATACATCAAACAAAAATCAAAATCAGAAGCAAACCCTAAGATAAAAAATTGAAAATGCACTCAAAGGACCCCTAATCCTATACTAAACCAATGCCCAAAGGAGAGGTCTCAACTCTTAACCAATCTCAAGTTATGATTTTTACAAGATTTTTAGGGTTTTAGGGTTCCTAAACAAGAAAATTATCAAACAAATTGAAAGTGGAAGATCAAATCATGGCCATTTAACCTCACAAACTACATTCTAAGCACAATGCAATGCAAGAAGAATCAAGGTCCAACTCTTCATGGATAGACAGAAATGATTTTTTGAACTTTGGATCAAAATAATGCACAAAAATGATTTTAATTCAATGAAAAATTCTCAAAATGCATCAAGATCAAAAATGAAATTTGTTTTGAAGGTTGGACAATGTTTCTAAATGTCTTAGAACATTTCATGAATTTTTTTCGTGATTTTTAAATACCTAAAAGTATTTTTAATAAATTAATTTCCATAAATCAATTAAAAATAAACTTTTAAATATTTAAAAATACATTTTAAATGCTAAAAATGAAAATAAAAATATTTTTGTGTTTAAAAATTAGTGAAACTCTTGAGAAAAAGTTTCATAATTTTTAAAACAATTTTGCTATTTTTAACAAATTATGTAAAACAAATGAGAAAAATATGAAAATAAAATGAAAATAAAATGAAAATAAATGAATTATGGGAGAAGTCAGCTGATCCAAGGGCCTGAATTCAAACTGGCCAGCGCGCGCATTGACCTGGCGCCATATCCAAGGGCCAGCATTCAAACCTGGCTAATTAATGCTTAAACCCTAATCTCGCCGCTAATCACTTTCAGATGACCGGAACAGTGTTCCGGTCATCTTCTCCGTTCACCCCAAACCTCAAACTCCTTCAAAACGCATCTAAAACGAAATCTAAAAACACAGAAATGATTCCCACTCACTCACGAATCAAAACCCTAAATCAAAACAAATTTATTTTTCCAGGAATGGCTGAATCGAAGCAAACAAGAACTAGGGCAAAAGAGTTTCAGAGGCTGATTAAACTCTCATCTCTCAACCATTTTCAAAACTAATGACATCAGAGTGATCAGGAGAGCATATAGAACAACTTAAGAACTTCAAAAATGATTTCTGGAAAAAAGTTCTTGAGCTACCTGAGTTTCGAAGCTTTCACTCCAGCAGCTTTCTGACCTCTCCCTTTGATGCAATCCACTTTACTTGGTCCCCTGATGATCCTTGAATGCTTAGGAGGAGTTTATGTTGGCTGGTTGAGGAGTTTGAACAGCTTCTGCTCAAGCTCAGTTGAAAATGGTAATGGTGATTCAGGTTGTTTCAGGCCAATGTGAGTGGTTCTTTGTGATCAGGATGATGAGTGGAGAAGGTTTGTGGAGTTTGTTTGGGTGTTTATGGCCTGTGGAGTGAGTTTCGAATGGTTTTGCTTCTGAGAGTGAAAATGGAGGAATGGTGTTCTTGCTTGATTCAGGCTTGTGTCTTGTTGGTTTTTGCTCAATGGAGCAAGGTGAGTTGATGTGTGGAGTTGGTTTGAATGTTTGTGAGCTGTGCAGAGAGTTTCGAAGAGAAATGCTTGGAGGGGTGATTTTGTGTATGTGATGTTGGTGTGTGTTCCAGCCTTGCTTGATGTGTGTTATGGTCAGCATTTTCTTTGCATAAAGAACTCCCATTGGTCAGGTGATGTGACCTGGCCTGCTGTGATTGGGATGTCTACTTTTGCAAAAAGTCCACTTTGTTGTAAGAGAGGCATGGGCTAAGTTCTAGCTTGGTACAAGAGGCATGGGCTGCGCAGCAAGGTGTGTGTGGAGTGCTAGGAAGGTTCAATGGCCAATGCAGCAAGTTGGTGAAGTGTGATGAGTGGTTTTGCAAGTTGGTTCCTTTTGAAACTTCATGAAAATCCCTTGCCTTGCCAACCATGAACATGTGATCTTTTGGCTCAAATCTTATTTTTAGGTCACATGTGATGTTTGTACATTGGTTTGATATGAACTAGAAGCCAAAAATGCCTTGGTACAAAGTTTTTTGCAAGTTTTCCAATTGGTGCATATCTTGAAAATTAGTGATTTTTGCCAACTTTGACACACCATAACTTTTGATCCAATATGAATTAGGTCATGTTCTTGTACTTTTTGAAAAGGGAAAGATCTAATCTACAACTTTCATGACCAAAGTTTTTTCATTTGAAGCATTTTTGGATCAAAAAGCAAGGCTTGAAAAATGACCTAAATTGACAAAATTCCTTAAAAGTCAACTATGCCCTAAAAAGTCAACTTTGCAAAAACTTGTAATTCTTGAATTTTGTGAACTTTAACCTTCTTCCATGATCAAATAAAGATCATATACACTCAAAATGATGAAGATCACCCCTTGGTTGGGTCATTGGGGGCCTCAGATGCCCTGATTTTACACTGACTTGTCTGAAAAGTCAACTCTTGATCAGATGACTTCCCCATGGAATTTCTTCATGAAAATTGATATGCATACTCCCTATACCATATAGAGACCAATGGAAACAAGAATGACCAAAAAATTTGGAGTTATGGCCTCTGAAACCAAAACCCTAATTTTAGGTCATCTGTGCAGTCAAACTTGGCTCTGCATCCACACCAATCCCAGTTCTTGTGATTCTTTGGCATTTTTGACTTTGAGAGGATGTGATATGATATAAGAACACTCATGGATCCCTTTGAAGTGATTGGTGGCCTTTGGAGTGGCTCAAGAAGCTCTTGGATTGCTCAGATCACAAACCCTAGGTGCAGATGACTTTGAATCTATGCAGTGAATCAAAAATGAGATATGAGGTGATATGATTGTGTTTATGCATATGATATGATCACAATCCATGGTGTGAATGGGTGAGGGCAAATTTGGGGTGTTTACAACGTCCCGCTTACAGTTGTCTCCTTGGAAGACCCTGGATTCATGAGGCATGAGCTGTGACATTTACTCTCCATCAGAAGTTGAAGTTTGTGAAAGATGGGAAATTAGTAACTATTGGCGGTGAGCAGGCGATGCTAGTGAGCAATTTGCCATCTTTCTCCTATATTGATGCTGAAGAAGAGGTGGGAACATCGTTCCAGGCTCTTTATGTTGTTGATGATGCTTATAAGAAGAATGTTATGCCTATGTCTTCTCTCGAGGATGCTCTACGCGTGTTGAAAACCGGTCGATCTGATGGTTGGGGAAGAGTTATTGATGTTGTTGATAACAAAGAAGGATTTGGTATTGGTTTTGCGCCAGGTGTGGCTCTCAATGAATCGAAGTGCTAGGTTTATCAACAATAATTTTGCTGCTTCTATCATTGAAGATGATGAAGATGAAGAAATGCCTAACTTTGTTACACATAGAAAGATTTGCAAGAACTCGATTGTTGTTGATGTTCCTTCTATTGTTTATAATTCAAAGTAATTTGTTTTATTTTCTTTCAAAAAAATTTCACTCTTCCCAAGGTGAAAGTGATGGTTGTCGAGCTTTGTTTCAAATTTTATCATCATCAATAAAATGTTATTTAGTTTTTTTTCCATATGTGTTTTTCCTTTTTGCTTTATTCTGAAAAATGGTAACCTAAAAAACCCAAAATAAAAATAACCATTGTTTATCTGCATAATGTTTGCACTTTTGTTCATACTCTAAAATAAAAATAAAATCATTGTGCAGATTGATTGATAAACCCATTGAAAACAATGATCCTATGCCTACTCCCAACTTTGAATTCCCTGTGTTCGAAGTTGAGGAAGAGGATGTTGAAGAAATTCCTGATGTTATTTTCCAGTTGCTTGAGCACGGGGAGAAAGTTATTCAGCCTTATGGAGAGTCTACAGAGTTGGTCAACTTGGGTTTTGATGATGATAAGAAAGAAATCAAGATTGGAGCATTGCTTGGTCCTGATGTTAAGAAGAGGATGGTAGAACTTCTTAGAGAATATGTTGATGTGTTTGCTTGGTCTTATCAAGACATGCCTGGTCTTGATACTGATATTGTGGAGCATATATTGCCGTTGAAGCCTAAATGTCCATCTATTAAGCAAAAATTGAGAAGAACTCATCTTGATATAGCAGTAAAGATCAAAGAGGAGGTTCAAAAGAAGATTGATGCAGGTTTTCTTGTGACATCTAATTATCCTTAATGGGTGGCAAATATTGTGTCTGTTCCAAAGAAAGACGGAAAAGTCCGAATGTGTGTTGATTATAGAGATTTGAATAAAGCCAATCCAAAAGATGATTTTTCATTACCACTCATTGATATGTTGGTAGATAATACGACTGTCGCTCCCACCAAATGAGGCTAAGTCAAATGGGGTACAGACGCGAACGGTCGGTGAAAGGGAGGAAAAGAAAAGAGTCGCCAGCTAGGCATTTTTATCCCGAAGGAAAGGTAATGCTGCATAGACCTAGAAAGATATGGATAAGACGGTTGCGAACCAGAGAAACTGAGAAAGGGGGTTGGTTACAACCTGGGAAGGTATTAGCACCCAGATTGTCCGTCGTACTCGACGGGATCCACGCTTGAAAAATTTGTGTTTTAAAGGGATAGTGTCAGTGTTATCTGTGTGTCAAAGCTGGAAACAAATGCAAGTGTCAGTGTAAAAGAAATGTGAAGTGAATTAAAGAAGTGTTGGTGTAAGGAAAGAATGTGAAGCTCAAGACTATGAGGCTCAAAGAGTAATGCTGGAAGAGGGGGAATATACAGAGACTTTTGTTCGATAACTGTTAAGTTATGCCTACGTATCCTCTCGTGCAATGAGGAAGTCAGAACACCGTAGTTCGACTCAAAGAGACTGAAAGATAAATTAACTGGTGAACTACTTGCTTGTCTATGCTCAAGTGTATGACCTGTCTGGATCAGGTTCTAATTGTCTTGCATTAGACGGAAGAAGCGAGTTCTCGTTTATGAGTGAATGAGATGAGAAAAGAATCCCGAAGGAGACAATTATTGTTTGTTTTGGTGTTTTTAGTCTTTTATTGCTTTTTGGGTTTGTCATAAGTTAATGAGCTTAAGCCTAAACCAATGGGTTAGTAAACTCATCACATCCTCCCTCTGATTAGGGGTAATGAGAATACCTTAAGTATGAAGTAAACACCTCACACTTAATCACCATGATGTAGGATCAAGATCATTAACCTACTTGTGATTATTTAGATGTTTTTGGAATTTTTGTTTAGTGTTAAGTAATGAGTTTAAGCCATAATCAAGGATTTAATAGACTCATTACACCATCCTAATAGAAGGATAATAGATGAGAATATTTAAGCTGAGGAAGGCTCCTCAACTTAATCCATGATTAGGGATTAACCTCATGACGAAACAAAACCTTTATTAAATGGATTTTAGTTAATGATAGGATTAAGAAATGGATTTTATTGTTTGCAAGACAACTTGAGGGGGACTTGTCCATTAACACTAGGGTTAGTCATTCTTAACCAATTAAGGAAGAATTAGAACCCTAATGCAAGGACCAAGTTACAAGCTTGATGTCTTAATGATTATTAGTGTGGATTGATTAAAGGATTTAAACACATTAAGGGTCTAACACTTAGGATTAAAGTTATACACTTCATCCTAATAGAAGGATGCAGGTATAAGCTTAATCACAAAGCTTTAAAACCTTTAAGGTTTAGTCCTTGATTATGAGATGAGAAGAGAAGACACAAAGAGATGACACAAAGGTAAAACTAATGGGGGACTAATCAAACCCTAATTATTATCATGCTTGGTTGTTCCTAGGGTTTATGAGGCTTGCAAAATATCTTCAAGAGAAAAGCCACCAAGGAAGAAGCAGATGGGAGAAGGAAGAAACAAAGAGAAGCAGGACAACTTGCTCCACTTAAGAAGACAAGTTGCTTGAAGAAAGAAAGTGAGGAGGAGACATGAATGAGCAAGCTCACTCTAGTACACAAGTAAAATGCATAAATGAATGCATAAGAGAGATGAGAAAAGATTATGAGAAGTGAAGGCAAATTCACTTCTCAAGTACTTACCACCTGAAAAGTTAATCAAAAGACATGAAATGAAGTGAGAATGGAATGAATGCAATGATACAAACCAAAGCCAGAATCATAAACATGATGTTGATGATGCTACGAGATAAAGCAAACACATGTCAAGAGTTTTGGATGATCATACAAGGATGAGGATGCAAATGAAGCATGTTTTGAACCATGAAAGTTCATGAAAGTTTATGAAATGGAATGAATGCACAACATGGCAAATGAGTGATGCAATGACCAAACATGATTATAATGTATTCTAACATGTCTTAGAAGTCATGTGAATGTACAAAATATTATGGCAAGTTCATGTGTGCAAGCATATGGAAGATGGATGCAAATGAAGGTAAAAATTAGGGTTTATGCACAAGTCACAAAGAAAAATCTAAAATCAGAAGCAAATGACAAGATAAAAAATTGAAAATGGGATCAAAGGAACCCTAACCCTACATAAGTTCATTTCCCAAAGGAGGAGACCTAAATCTTAACCTAATGGAAGTTATGATTTTCTCAAGTTGGCTAGGGTTTCAAGGTACTTAAAAAGGAAAAATGCACATCAAATTGAAAAATGGAAGATAAATTCAAACCAATTTTATCCTAGAAACTAAATGATATGAAGAATGTAATGCTAAAAGAACCAACATCAAACTCCTCATGGTTAGGCAGAATGAATTTTTCTAAGTTAGGACAAAAATATTGCCTTTTAAGAACTTTAATTCCAAAGAAAAATGTCAAAATAGGTCAAGAACCAAAAAGAAATTTGTTTGAAGAGTTTGATAATGTTTCTAAATGTATCAAAATGCAATGTGAATTTTTTTGTGATTTTTAGAAACTTAAATGCTATTTTAATAAATTAATTCTCATTAACTAATTAAAATAAACATTTAAATATTTTTAAAATACAAAAATTATGCAAAAAATAAAAATTAAATTATTTTCAGAAAGAGAAAAATACTTTAAGGTATGATGCAAAAAATGAGATTTTTTAGAAATGATTTGCTATTTTAAATAAAATGTGCAAAACAAATGAATAAAAAAGAAAATAAAATTGAATTAAAGGAGAAGTATGCTGATCTGAGGGTCAGGATTCAAACCTAGGGGGCGAGAATTGATTACGCGCGTGATCTAGTGGATGTAATTCAAACTGAGTAAATCTCAATTAAATAATTAATTAATCCTGATTAAAATAGAATTGGGGTTTAATGTGCAATTTGGTCCATTGGTTCACACGCGGGAAGCCAGATCGTACGCTCCAGGTTCAAACTTACCACTAAACCCTAATTAACATTAATGACTCTCAGGTGGCCGGAGAAGACCTCCGGTCGTCTTCTCCGGCCAGCTCTCCACCCTATCTCTCTCAATACGCCATGAAACAACACCAAACTCTCCAGAAACACTCCTCTAATCAATCTAAACAAGATTCAGCCCACAAAAACCAATTAGTTTTACTCAAGATCAAGAATCAAAGCCAAACGGAAAATACGCAGAAAATTTCAGAGGTTCAATACATGCTTAATACTTGATCATTTTCAAAACTAAACATATCAGGATCATCAGTGAATCATGGAGAATCAATTAGAAACTTAAAAACGCATTTCTGGAAAATTTGTTCTTGAGGATACCTGAACTGAAGCTTTCGAAAATGGTGCTTTCTGGCCAGTTCCTTGCTTCCAACAAGCTCCAATGATCCTCCCCAAGTGTTTGTGGTGCTTGGTTGGAGTTTAAATGGCCCCAAAATGAAAATGGCAGAAACTCAGTCCATGAAGTGTGAAAATCGTATTTTTGATTCTGGGCTTTTTAGAGCAAAGTGATGGTTGGGAAATGATCAGAAGGCTATGGTGAGTTGTTCTGTGGAATATGTTTTGATGTTTCAGGCTTGTGTGTTAAGTTTCGAAGAAAAATGCATAAAGGGGGATTTTGGTGAATGCTGTGTTGTGAGAGGTTTCAGCTTGTGTTGTGTGGTGTGTTGAGTTGCTTTTGGTCTATGTATCAACTTCTGATAGGTCAGAGAGTTGTTGTGGGCTATGTTGATTGGTATGGCTTGTTTTGCAAAAAGTCAAGGTTAGGTGTCCTTTGAGGTATGGGCAAGTTCAGGCCAAGGACAAAGGCATGTCTGGTGCAGTTGTGATCAAGGAGAACCATGGAAGTGAGATTGAGGCAAATCAGCAAGTGGATTGAAGTTTATAGGGGGTTTTGCAATTTTCATTAAGTTTGGCCCTTTCTTGATTTCTTCATGCACAAGCCATGAAACTTGGAAATTCTTGGGCCAATTCTGACTTTTAGGCATTGCATTATGTTTGTATGATGATTAGAAGTCACTTAGAGGTCACATTTGGTTTTGGTAAGTGTTTTTGCAAGTTTCTTCTTTGGCACAAAAGTGAAAATTAAGTGATTTTGTCCAACTTTGCAAGGCCATAACTTTTGTTCTAAAATGAATTAGAATGAGTTCTTGTACTTTTTGAAAATGGGAGGATCCAACCTATAACTTTCACGACCAAGAATTTTCCATTTGAAGCATTTTTGAATCAAAAAGAGGAGGTTGAAAAACTTTCCCAAAATGGCAAGTTTACATTACAAGTCACTTTCCCAAAATGGCAACTTTGCAAATGGCTTGAAATTCTTCAATTTTGTGAACTTATAACTTCTTCTAAGATCAAATAAAGATCATACACATTAAAAATGATGGAGAAAACCCTTTGGTTGGATGAATGGGGGCCTCAGATGCCCTGATTTTGCACTGACTTGCTTAAGAAGTCATCTTTTGATCAGATGCCTTCCCCATTGAATTTCTTCATGAAAATTGGTATGCATGATCCTTGTAACATATAGAGACCAATAGAAACAAGAATGACCAAAAAATTTGGAGTTATGGCCTCTGAAACCAAAACCCTAATTTTAGGTCATCTGTGCAGTTAAGCTTGGTTCTGCTTCCATACCTTCCTCAGTTCTTGTGATTCTTTGACTTCCTTGACCTTGGAAGGATATAATATGATGCTTGAACATACATGGACCCTCTTGAGATGATTGAAGCCCTTTGGGGTGGCTCATATGGCTCAAGGATTGCTCAGATCACAAACCCTAGATGCAGATGACTTAGGACCAATGCAGTGAAGCAATAATGCAATATGAGATGATATGATTGAACTCATGCAAATGAAAAGAATCACAAGCCATGGTGAAAATGAGTGAGGGAAAATTTGGGGTGTTTACAGCTGCCCCTATTCAAACATGAGTTAGCTGTGCAAGATGTAAGCAACGGCTTAACAGGCAAACAAGATAACTTGTGGTTGAATACCAAAGACAGTCCAAAATTTGCACTAACTGAATAAAGAAGAAAAGGGATATAGATTGCAAAAGGAAGTATAATATGATTATAAAGTACGGGCGACGGAGGACGACCGTCGAGCAGAGGACGACTGCTGGGGATGAAGCAATAACAGGGACGACCGACATGTTGGGGAAATAAAGAGATTATGATGGGAACGGCTATCAGGTAAGGTAACAAAATCTCTGGGGATTAAAGATAAATGATAGGGACGGCCACCGTGTTGAAGAAACAAATGATGAGGAATGGTCATTAAAGGTGAAGGACGATCACCTAGCAGGGGACAGCTGCTTTGTTGGGGATAAGGATGAGGGACGGTCATCCAGGGTGAAGGATGATCACCTGGCAGGGCACGGCTGCCGAAAATACCACGACATAGGACGAATGTCGGGTAAAAAAGGTCGACGATGGGGACGGCCATCGGATAAGTATGATGAAGGATGATCATCAAGAGGTGAAGGACGATCACCTAGAAGGGTACGGCTGCTCTCGGGGTTTATCATGACATAGGACGAATGTCAGATAATAGGATCAACGACGGGGACGGCCATCGGAATAAGCAGGATGAAGGATGATCATTAGAGGGGTGAAGGACGATCACCTAGCAGGGGACGGCTGCTAAAATATCACAACATAGGACGAATGTCGGATAGAAAAGGGTTCCAATAGTGGAGACTCCACTAGAGGAATGATGAAGGACGATCATCAAAAGGTGAAGGACGATCACCTGGCAGGGTACGACTGCTAAAAGTAACTTGACACAGGACGAATGTCAGATAGAAAAGAAATAATTTATCGGGATTTGCTGGGAAACTCTTCTGGGGAAGGGTAGACACAGACAAGTGTCTAAATTCAAGAAAAGGGTATAAGTGTTCGGCGTTGTGTACAAATTAAAGATGCGGACGAGCATCCTTAAGACTATGATACAGATGAGTATTAGTAGAAACAAATGCTGACGTGTTCAGAGATGATGATACGGACGAGTATCAACTGGTTAACAAAGAACAAGGACGAGTGTTGAATCTTGAGAAAGATAAGTGGTGTAAACAAGATACGGACGAGTATCTGAAATAAGTAAACATGAGTGAGACACATACGAGTGTTCAACTTGCTGGGGAGAGCACGACACGGACGGGTGTCGGAAGAAGTGTATTATAAACAAGTATTTGGTTCCCAAAGTGTCTTTAGGCAACTATGCTGGGGAAGGTGACACGGACGAGTGTCAGGGAATTGTATAGATATGCATCTGTCTGTAGAGTACGTTCGGGCGACTTTACTGGGGAATGGTGACACGAACGAGTGCAAAAAGGAGCATGTATTTGTATTTGTGAGTGCAAAGTGGATGCTTTGGCTTTATGCCGGGGGGTTTGGGAAGTATTTTATATATTGTTGATGGAATGTCAGTATTTACAAGTGTTTGGTTCGACACATGGCTTTTGATTATGCAATATGTTTGATTTTTGCCGTAATGCTCCGTATTAGACGGAATGCTACGCTCTGGGGGAAAATATGATGTGAATGTTATGTTTATGCAAAGATACCAATCCAGGATTCGGATCCCGTTGCAGTGAAGATCTCCGGCTGATTTGCTTGAAGTGATATCCCAGTTGGGGAGGAGATCATTGGTAGATCTGATATATATGACTCTGTATGGGGAATAGGTCACTGATAGGCCCATCCTTGGTGATGAGGAGCCCAGCTGGGGTCCGTGGAAGCTTTCGTCACTTTGTTGTGAGGTCATTGCTCTTCTGGATAGAGTCTGGAGCTCTGCGGGGAGATGGTTCCCTGCCTGACACTTGGCCGGGGAGGAATGATGATTGGCAACTCAGCTGGGGATAAAGCATCTCTGGTGCTATTTTGGAAGACGCGCTGAGTAAATAATGATTTGGCAGCTTGCTGGGGAAAAGCTCTCATGCCCCATGTCGCGCTTTGACTGCCTGCAATCCTGTCATGACAAAGAAATGTACAAGTATCCCGAGGTATCCCTTACTGGATTCCATCATAGGAGTTCAGACACTCCCGGGAGAAAATATATTTCCTGTAAGCATTTTTTAGAAAAGACACATTTGTATTTATGCAATTAATATATTAGGGACATCGGACATTTTTTGCAAACGAAAATAAAATGTACGAGACAAAGGGTAACAGAAAATCTGATTTTATTAATTTGCGTGCCTCTGGACGGGTAAATACAGTCAAAGAAACAGATCCCCGGAAATGAGAAGATTGTTACAAATTGAGAAACAAAAAGACATTGGCAATGTTGACGACGCTTCAAGGAGCTTCCCTTTTGCTTGACTCGTATGACATTGACGTTCTTCTCATCCTACTTTCTGAAGAAGGCTGATTCTGACTGATGCTCGAACCTTTCGAAGCTTGTCGTGTTGTAAGTGATACAGACGAATTCAGAATGCAGTTGTTTGCTTATTCCCTTATTTTACGTGGATCGCCCTTTCGGGTATTTAATCCACCGGGATACCCATTTTTGCTTGAGTTGTCCAATGTGGCTTTTCAACTCAGCGGGTGTACATTTTATTTATTTTTCCCTTATTTTTGCCCGAGTCTTTTATTCTATTTTGACTCGCCGGGATGCCCTATTTTTGCCTGGACTTACATTCTGTTTTTGTGTCCAGCGGGTCATTTTATGCGAAGTATTTTTTAACTGCATCTGAATTCACGGGGGACAGGAAATCTTCACCATCCATAGTACTGAGCATCAGTGCTCCACCAGAGAAAACTTTCTTTACTATGAATGAACCATCATAATTCAGAGTCCACTTGCCCCTGTGGTCTGTATGAGGAGGGAGGAGTCTTTTCAGCACAAGATCTCCTACTTGGTATTCCTGAAGCCTAACTTTCTGATCGAAGGCTTTCTTCATTCTTTTCTGATACAGCTGCCCATGACAGATTGCAGCTAACCTCTTTTCTTCGATCAGACTAAGTTGTTCGTATCGGGATCGGACCCATTCTTCTTCATTCAGTTTGACATCCGTTAGTACCCGCAAAGAGGGTAATTCAACTTCAACAGGTAGGACTGCCTCCATACCATAAACAAGCTGATACGGTGTTGCCCCAGTGGATGTTCTGATTGACGTTCGGTACCCATGCAAGGAAAACGGTAGCATTTCATGCCAGTCTTTGTAGGTGACCACCATCTTTTGTACAATCTTCTTGATATTCTTGTTAGCTGCCTCTACAGCACCATTCATCTTTGGCCTGTAAGGAGAAGAATTGTGGTGTTGGATCTTGAAGTCCCGGGACAGTTCGACCATCATTTTGTTGTTCAAGTTAGAACCATTATCAGTAATGATTCGCTCGGGAACTCCATACCGACAGATGATGTCTCTCTTCAGAAATCGGGCTACCACTTGCCTGTTAACATTTGCATAAGAAGCTACCTCGACCCACTTGGTAAAATAGTCAATGGCAACCAGGATGAATCTGTGGCCATTTGAATCAGTCAGTTCAATCTTGCCAATCATATCAATGCCCCACATGGCAAAAGGCCAGGGTGGAGACATCACATTCAAAGGATTGGGAGGCACATGCACTTTATCCGCATAAATCTGGCATTTATGGCATTTCCTGGCATAGGCACAACAGTCTGCACCCATTGTGATCCAGTAATAGCCTGATCTTAGCAACTTTTTAGCCATTGCATGCCCTCCCACATGGGTACCAAAAGATCCTTCGTGCACCTCGTGCATCAACAAGTCTGCTTCTGCCCTATCAACAAATCTGAGAAGTATCATATCAAAGTTTCTCTTATACAGGGAACCATCAGCATGCAGGAAGAAACTACCAGCTAGCCTTCTTAAAGTCTTCTTATTATTGGAAGATGCCCCGGGTGGGTATGTTTGATCCCCCAAGAAGCTTTTGATGTCGTGGAACCAAGGTTTATCATTTTTAACAACATCTGCTGAGAATACATATGCTGGCCTGTCAAGTCTGGATACTGAAATCCGAGGCACAAAGTTGGCAGCTTGAACTTTGATCATGGATGAAATGGTAGCCAGAGCATCTGCAAACTGATTTTCATCTCGAGGGATATACTCAAGCTTGACTGTAGTGAAGAAAGTCAACAACTTCCTTGTATAATCCCGATAAGGTATCAGATGATCTTGGTGGGTGTACCATTTGTCGTTGGTTTGATTAACTACCAGAGCTGAATCTCCGAACACAGTCAACGTCTTGATCCTGAGGTCAATGGCTTCCTCAAGACCCATAATACAAGCTTCGTATTCAGCTTCGTTGTTAGTGCAGTTAAAGGTGAGTTTTCCCGAGAAAGGCATGTGAACTCCCTTAGGTGTAATGAGTAATGCACCAACACCACGACCATTCATATTAACAGCCCCATCGAACATCAAAGTCCATTCTTCTTCCGGGTCAGGCCCTTCAGTGTGAATAGGCTCTTCATGATCTT
Source organism: Lathyrus aphaca (assembly GCA_963966055.1). Taxonomy (NCBI): domain Eukaryota; kingdom Viridiplantae; phylum Streptophyta; class Magnoliopsida; order Fabales; family Fabaceae; genus Lathyrus; species Lathyrus aphaca. Next base: position 125,939,770 of record OZ014523.1, on the reverse strand, counting down.
TTGCTTTTATGAACATGATGTCTTCATCGGGGAAGTCAAATCTCATAGGCTGGTAATCATCAATGGGTTGCTCAGCAAGATAATCAGACAATACACTGCCTTTGATGGCCTTCTGAGAGGTGTACTGAATATCATACTCTGTGAGGATCATTTGCCATCTTGCAACCCGTCCAGAAAGTGCTGGCTTCTCAAAAATGTACTTGACTGGATCCATCTTTGAGATCAATAAAGTGGTGTGGGTCAACATATATTGTCTTAGCCAGTGAGCAGCCCACGCTAAAGCACAACAAGTTTTCTCGAGCAGTGAATAACGTTGTTCACAGTCGGTAAACCTTTTGCTTAGGTAGTATATTGCATACTCTTTTCGACCAGACTCGTCATGCTGGCCCAGCACACACCCCATTGACTCTCCTAATACTGTCAAGTACATGATTAGAGGTCTTCCTTCAACTGGAGGCATAAGGATTGGAGGCTCTTGTAAGTATTCCTTGATTTTGTCAAAAGACCTCTGGCAGTCTTCGTTCCACCTGACCATTTGTTCCTTTCTTAACAACTTGAACAAGGGTTCACAGGTTGCTGTAAGGTGAGATATGAACCGTGAAATGTAGTTCAATCTGCCTAGAAACCCCCGAACTTCTTTTTCATACTTCGGTGCAGGCATTTCTTGAATGGCTTTAACTTTATCAGGGTCAACTTCAATCCCTTTCTCACTTACAATAAATCCCAGCAGCTTACCAGATCGCACCCCGAATGTGCATTTGTTGGGGTTTAACTTCAACTGGTACTTCCTCAGACGCTTGAATAACTTCAACAGATTCACTAGGTGGTCTTCTTCTGTGAGGGACTTGGAAATCATGTCATCCACATAACATTCAATTTCTTTGTGGATCATGTCATGGAATAATGTTACCATAGCCCGTTGATAAGTGGCCCCAACATTCTTCAGTCCGAACGGCATTACCTTATAACAAAATGTGCCCCAGGGTGTGATGAAAGTTGTCTTCTCCATGTCTTCAGGAGAAATTTTGATCTGATTGTATCCTGAAAAACCATCCATGAAGGAGAACGCCGAGAACTGAGCCGTATTGTCGACCAATACATCAATGTGAGGTAAAGGGAAGTCATCTTTCGGGATGGCTCTGTTCAGATCCCGATAATCCACACACATTCTCACCTTGCCATCTTTCTTAGGCACAGGTACAATATTAGCAACCCACGGCGGATAGCTAGTCACAGCAAGGAAACCGGCATCCCACTGCTTTTGTACCTCTTCTTTTATCTTCATTGCCATATCTGGGCGAGTACGGCGCAGCTTCTGTTTTACTGGTGGGTAGTCTTCTTTCAGAGGTAGCCTGTGCATGACAATGTTGGTGTCCAACCCTGGCATATCCTGATAAGACCAAGCAAAAACATCCACATATTCTCGAAGCATGTCAATCAGTTGCTCTTTCACTGAATCTTGCAGGCAGGCCCCGATCTTAACTTCTTTCAAGTCTTCTTCTGTACCAAGATTAACTGTTTCAACCTCCTCCTGATGAGGAGTGATAACCTTTTCCTCTTGTCTTAACAACCTAGCTAGCTCTTCAGGTAGCTCATAATCTTCTTCAACCCCTTCATCAGCTTGATTAATCGGATTGTCAAAGTCATACGAAGTCATAGTAGTGTTGTTGTCGGTGCAGTCTGGAGGGCACTTTCTGCAAGGGTTTAAATTTGTTCATTTTAGTGATCAGTTTTATCTTATTTAGAAAAAGTGAAAATGAAGTTATTTATTTTGAAAAACATTGCCATTTTATTTTTGTACAAAAAATGAAAAATGAAAAACAGTGAGCGGAAAAGAAAAGACTCGTTTGCAAAAGATGTCCTGATATTCATTAATTGATCTTTGCACAAAATACAAGATGGCCCGATTAAAAAATGAGTCCTGACATCTTGGGCAAGACACAGGACTTGATGCATGCTTCAAAATACAGGAAATAATAATTACTCTGCAGGAGTAACCCTTATAGTTTCCAGGGAAGACCAGTTTGAGACATGGCTCCCCGGGGTTTTTGGACGTATCCAGCTTTCCAAGTTGCGCTCGTCTTCTGACCCATCTTCCACATTATTCACAGCATCCGGGGTGAGCATCCCCCCGCTAATAAACTTGGGCTCCATTGCAACCTCTGATTGATCTTGTCGAGTTGGTTTGTAACCCAACCCGAATCGGTCTTCTTTCTTCTCCATGGGCAGCAACTTGCCCCAGCCTTGGGCGGTACCTTCCTCAACAACCTTCCGGGCTTGCTGATATGATGTGATGGAGGTACCAAGCACAGCAGATGTTTCATTAATATTAAGGGCCTCAAACCCTTGGCTCATGGTTTCATGGATCTCCCCATCCATTTCAATGTATTTGAAGGTGGCCAGCTGGCTAACAAAAATATCCTCCTCCCCACAAATAGTAATGACTTGGCCTTCCCACTCAAATTTTAACTTCTAGTGAAGGGTTGACGTCACGGCACCGGCGGCGTGTATCCATGGTCTACCCAATAGACAGCTGTAGGCAGGCTATATATCCATCACAAAGAAGGTCGTTTTGAAAACCTGTGGGCCAATCATTATTGGTAATTTTATCTCTCCCAGAACTGATCTTTTAGAACCATCAAAGGCTCTCACTACCAAGTTACTTGGGCGTAGTGCCAATCCATCATACTCCAGTTTCACAAGGGCCTTCTTGGGCAGGATATTGAGGGATGACCCTGTGTCCACCAGTACGTGAGAAAGAATTGCACCCTTACATTCCAAGGTAATATGCAAGGCCTTGTTGTGATTGCGACCTTCAGTCGTCAGATTAGTGTTGGTAAACCCTAACCCATTACTAGCGTTGACATTTCCAACCACAACCTCTAACTGATTGACGGTAATCTCCTCCGGCACATAAGCTGCGTGCAGGACTTTTAATAGTGCGTTCCGATGAGCCTCGGAGCACATTAGCAACGATAGTATGGAGATTTTGGAAGGTGTTTGGTGAAGCTGGTCCACCACCTTATAATTGCTCTTTTTGATTATCCGCATGAATTCATCAACCTCTTGATCAAAAGGAGTCTTTAAAGTTTCTTTAGAAACTGATTCGTCTTGCATCATGCTCTTCCATTTTGCCTTAGCAGCAGCTTCTGCTTCAGCAATGGGTCTTGGTATTTGTGAGGCAAAAAGACGTCCGCTTCGAGTGAAGCCTCCGCCTCCCCCCACATTGTCAATCTGAGGTGAAGAAGTTGATGATTCTAAAGTGATTTTCTGCCCCTCGCAGTACAGATCTGAGCCATAATGCCAAGGGATGGCACTATTGCTTTCGTAAGGAACTGGCCCAGGCACTGTGATAGTGATTGGACTGATAGCAGCTGCAGAAGGGACCACAATGGTGTGTGTATCATAGTATATGGTAACTGGTGCTCTGACAGGAGTGGCATTTAGTGAGTTGTTGGCATGAACATTTGCAGGGTCATAATATATGGTAACCGTTGAGACGCTTTCATCAATTGTTGCTGATGTTGTAGAAGGTACTGTTGACTGGATGGGAGTTGAAGTTGTAGCAGGAATGGTGACTGAGCTTGCATCCGCTGAAGTGATTGATTGAGCAGTTGTTGGAGTTGTAGTAGAATCCATTGGAACAATGGTTGCTGATGTTGTAGGAGTATCTGTGATTGCTGGTGAAGGAATTGTTGGGGTTGTAGGCGATGTTGTCGTGATCTGAAGGATACCATCCTTAATAAGACCATCTATGCCGTTTCTCATCCCTTCACACCCATTGACTGCAATATTGCAATACCCACAGCCGAGCTCACACCCGGGGAACACTTGGCATTCTAAAAGCTGAGCTTTGATTTCAACCAAAGGTGTTCGGATCTGTGCAACACTGGTGATTAAGGTGGATGGTCTGCCTTCCTCAATAGCATTAATCCTAGGCCCGTTGTGACTAGGCATTGGATTCCTTGTGACATTCGGAGGAGGTGCAAAGTTGAGAGCTTTTGAGTCCACCAGGTCTTGGACTTTCATCTGTAAGGCCCTGCATTTTTCAGTGTTATGCCCCGGTGCGTTTGAGTGAAATGCACACCTGGCATTGTCATCGTAGTTCTTTGGCATATTGGAAGGATATGGAGGTGCCAATGTCCTTAACTCGACTAGGTTGAGCTTCAGGAGTTGTGGCAAGAGTGCATCATATGGCATTGGGATTGGGTCAATTACCCTGTTTGCTTGTGATGGTATTTGCTGGAAAGGACGCTGTTGTTGGTTGTTATTGCTGTTGTTGTAGGTTCTCTGTTGCGGATACTGAACTTGTTGCTGATACTGTGGTTGGTGTTGTTGAGGATATATTAATTGTTGAGGAATCGGAGCTGGAATAGTAACAGCTGCTACCGACCGGTGAACATATTGAGGTCTGCTCCTGCTTGCATGAATGGAATTGGTCTCACCGGCTCTTCGGGGTCCCACAAAAGGCTTCCTGGGATTATTGGACGAACTTGCGCCACTGTCGAAAATTTTGCCCATCTTCAGTAGACTTTCAATCCTTTCACCAGCTATGACCACATCAACAAAACTGGTAGAGGAGAAGGCAGCCAATCTATCAATGTAGGTCCCTTGCAATGTGTTCATGAACATGTCAGCCATTTCTCTTTCTGACATGGGTGGTTGGACAGCAGCAGCAAGCTGTCTCCACCTTTGGGCATATTCCCTGAAGCTCTCTCTGGCAGATTGAGACATTCCCATCAGAAGGGTCCTGTTAGGAGCCATGTCCAGATTGTATTGATATTGTCGGATGAAAGCTTCAGCCAAATCCTTCCAGCATCTTATGGTGGCTCTAGATAAGTGTGAAAACCACTCCCTTGAAGCCCCAGTCAGACTGTCTTCAAAGTAAAACATCCACAGCTTCTCATCCATAGTGTAAGCTTTTAGTCTCCCCAAGAAAGACTCCAAATGAGTGCGAGGACCGGAGGTACCATTGTACTTTTCAAAGCATGGGGGTTTGAATTTGTGGGGAATTCTCACCCCATCCACCAACCCCATGTCCATCACATCGAAGCCTAAAGAATTCTGAGACTCCAAAGATCTCAACTTCTCAGCAATTTCGTCCAATCTCCTGTCATAAACTTCATCTCCAGCTCCCATAACAGTAAACTGCTCTTCTTGGGGATCCTCTTGCAAGATTCTCCCTCCAGCAGTATTACCTTGTACATTCCTCGGGATGTTAGCTTCTGGATCCAGATGAGGTCAAATACTGGTGGATCAATACGGGGCTGGCCCCGTTCATTGTTACTAGTTCCTCCTGTTCCAAGATGAGGCTCCTCAGGAGTTTGTCTTTCCACTAACTCTCTTAACCTTTCTTGACTCTGGGCCAAGCCAGTCATCACAGCCATGAACTGAGACATCTGATTTCTCATTTCCACTCTCTCATTAGCCATCTGATTTCTGAACTCAGTCAGATCCTGCTGTACTTGTTCCATTTGAATATCGGGAAGGTTGTTGCGAGTCGGGTACCGGTGCACGCGGTTGACGGGGAACACTCGGCGACGAGCAATGTTTCCTGAGATCAAAACAAAGTTAGAAACAAAAATAATAAAACCTACAAAACAAAACAAAAGTTAGTATGCAATGCAGTATGCTTATTTGTTTTCCAAGGTATCCGGTTTGGTTCTTGGTTTTGACCTTTCCAGACCTCGAGGAAGATGTTTGATGTTGCTGAGAAAAGAAGCCCAATGAAAGCAAACTAATATATTACAAATGATGGACAATACATAGTCTGTTTTACAACACATGCCCAAGGAGGGTCAAAATATAATAAAAGAAAAGTACATCAAATGGAAATAACAACAAACAAAGAATCAGACATCTAGTCCAAACTCATCCTCTCTGACTTCCTTCAGGAGTGCCTCAGTCACTAGACCAGCTGGGTGCTCTGTAATGGTCCTAATGAGAAGGTTCCTGGTAGCAATGGCAGTGGTCAGCTTCTTGTGCCTGTCCTGGTCCTTTGATCTCTTCAATCCTGCTCTGAGCTTCAACTCTGAAATCTCCTTCTGGGCTGCCAACAAAGCTTCCTGGTGCTTCTTCTCATTGGCCTCTAACTGTTCAATCTTGGCATGAGTTTTCTGGTCTTCTTGTGTACGGGCTTCAGTGATTCTGACCCACCTAGCCTGACTTTCCTGCAGATAGAGCTCAGTCCTAGCCTTCTGAATCTTGGCTTCTTTACAGGCATTCTTCAATATTTGCTCCCCAGCCCTTGCCTTCCTTATGTAGTCCTCTGTCTTCTCAATTTTGGCAAGGTGTTCCACCTTGAGCTTCTCCAATCTCTCAATGTCCAGACGACCATCACTTCTTTCCCAAAGAGTCTTCTTCAAAGCTTGAGATAGATTCTCATTCCTTTCCTTCAGTTTCTCAAATTCTTCTAGGCTGACAGTTGCTGCAGGTTGTGTTGTAGAGGGTCCAGGTATGTCCTCCAAGGTGAAAGGCATCCCAGTAATCTGAGCTCTTGTACGGGACCAATCATAGTATTGAGCTGAAGCAACATTATTACACCTTCCAAGAATAGCCATCCCTTTTGTCTGAATGTTGTCCCAAGCTCAGGATGCTTGTCTGACAGCAGCTGAATTAGGTTTTACTTCACAATATAGGGTCTCAGCTAAATCTTTCCCTCTGGGAGGGTGAACCAAAGCATAGCCCAGTTGTCTCTTAAACAGCAAAGGATTGTAGTTGATGCAACCCTTCACTCCTATCAGAGGCATATTGGAAGGATCTGGAGGTGCCAATGTCCTTAACTTGACTAGGTTGAGCTTCAGGAGTTGTGGCAAGAGTGCATCATATGGCATTGGGATTGGGTCAATTACCCTGTTTGCTTGTGATGGTCTTTGCTGGAAAGGACACTGTTGTTGGTTGTTATTGTTGTTGTTGTAGGTTCTCTTTTGCGGATACTGAACTTGTTGTTGATACTATGGTTGGTGTTGTTGAGGATATGTTAATTGTTGAGGAATCGGAGTTGGAATAGTAACAGCTGCTACCGACCGGTGAACATATTGAGGTCTGCTCCTGCTTGCATGAATGGAATTGGTATCACCGGCTCTTCGAGGTCCCACAAAAGGCTTCCTGGGATTATTGGACAAACTTGCGCCACTGTCGGAAATTTTGCCCATCTTCAGTAGACTTTCAATCCTTTCACCAGCTATGACCACATCAACAAAACTGGTAGAGGAGAAGGCAGCCAATCTATCAATGTAGGTCCCTTGCAATGTGTTCATGAACATGTCAGCCATTTCTCATTCTGACATGGGTGGTTGGGCAGCAGCAGCAAGCTGTTTCCACCTTTGGGCATATTCCCTGAAGCTCTCTCTGGCAGATTGAGACATTCCCATCAGAAGGGTCCTGTTAGGAGCCATGTCCAGATTGTATTGATATTGTCGGATGAAAGCTTCAGCCAAATCCTTCCAGCATCTTATGGTGGCTCTAGACAAGTGTGAATACCACTCCCTTGAAGCCCCAGTCAGACTGTCTTCAAAGTAGAACATCCACAGCTTCTCATCCATAGTGTAAGCTTTTAGTCTCCCCAAGAAAGACTGCAAATGAGTGCGAGGACAGGAGGTACCATTGTACTTTTCAAAGCATGGGGGTTTGAATTTGTGGGGAATTCTTACCCCATCCACCAGCCCCATGTCCATCACATCAAAGCCTAAAGAATTCTGAGACTCCAAAGATCTCAACTTCTCAGCAATTTCGTCCAATCTCCTATCATAAACTTCATCTCCAACTCCCATAACAGTAAACTGCTCTTCTTGGGGATCCTCTTGCAAGATTCTCCCTCCAGCAGTATTACCTTGTACATTCCTCGGGATGTTAGCTTCCGGATCCATATGAGGTCCAAATACTGGTGGATCAATACGGGGCTGACCCCGTTCATTGTTACTAGTTCCTCCTGTTCCAAGATGAGGCTCCTCAGGAGTTTGTCTTTCCACTAACTCTCTTAACCTTTCTTGACTCTGGGCCAAGCCAGTCATCACAGCCATGAACTGAGACATCTGATTTCTCATTTCCACTCTCTCATTAGCCATCTGATTTCTGACCTCAGTCAGATCCTGCTGTACTTGTTCCATTTGAATACCGGGAAGGTTGTTGCGAGTCGGGTACCGGTGCGCGCGGTTGACAGGGAACACTCGGCGACGAGCAATGTTTCCTGAGATCACAACAAAGTTAGAAACAAAAATAATAAAACCTACAAAACAAAACAAAAGTTAGTATGCAATGCAGTATGCTTATTTGTTTTCCAAGGTATCCGGTTTGGTTCTTGGTTTTGACCTTTCCAGACCTCGAGGATGATGTTTGATGATGCTGAGAAAAGAAGCCCAATGAAAGCAAACTAATATATTACAAATGATGGACAATACATAGTCTGTTTTACAACACATGCCCAAGGAGGGTCAAAATATAATAAAAGAAAAGTACATCAAATGGAAATAACAACAAACAAAGAATCAGACATCCAGTCCAAACTCATCCTCTCTGACTTCCTTCAGGAGTGCCTCAGTCACTGGACCAGCTGGGTGCTCTGTAATGGTCCTAATGAGAAGGTTCCTGGTAGTAATGGCAGTGGTCAGCTTCTTATGTCTGTCCTGGTCCTTTGATCTCTTCAATCCTGCTCTGAGCTTCAACTCTGAAATCTCCTTCTGGGCTGCCAGCAAAGCTTCCTGCTGCTTCTTCTCATTGGCCTCTAATTGTTCAATCTTTGCCTGAGTTTTCTGGTCTTGTGTACGGGCTTCAGTGATTCTGACCCACCTAGTCTGACTTTCTTGCAGATAGAGCTCAGTCCTAGCCTTCTGAATCTTGGCTTCTTTACAGGCATTCTTCAATATTTGCTCCCCAGCCCTTGCCTTCCTTATGTAGTCCTCTGTCTTCTCAATTTTGGCAAGGTGTTCCACCTTGAGCTTCTCCAATCTCTCAATGTCCAGACGACCATCACTTCTTTCCCAAAGAGTATTCTTCAAAGCTTGAGATAGATTCTCATTCCTTTCCTTCAGTTTCTCAAATTCTTCTAGGCTGACAGTTGCTGCAGGTTGTGCTGTAGAGGGTCCAGGTATGTCCTCCAAGGTGAAAGGCATCCCAGTAATCTGAGCTCTTGTACGGGACCAATCATAGTATTGAGCTGAAGAAACATTATTACACCTTCCAAGAATAGCCATCCCTTTTGTCTGAATGTTGTCCCAAGCCCAGGATGCTTGTCTGACAGCAGCTGAATTAGGTTTTACTTCACAATACAGGGTCTCAGCTAAATCTTGCCCTCTGGGAGGGTGAACCAAAGCATAGCCCAGTTGTCTCTTAAACAGCAAAGGATTGTGGTTGATGCAACTCTTCACTCCTATCAGAGGCACATTTGGGTATTGTCCACAGCTGGTGATAATGTCCTTGCCTTTGGTGCTTTGGGTGCACCATCTGATATCATCTGAAGTCAAAGCAATGAGCCTCTTGGCCCAATTCTTCTGCTGGTGAGGGTTCAGGAAGGCATCTGACTTAGGTAGGTGTCTGAGCAGCCAGGTGTAAAACAAAGGAGCACAACATCTCACCAACTTCCCCCTTAGTTTCTCATTCCTCTGATGAATGGAGTAGTAAAAGTCTCCTAGCAGTGTAGGCACTGGGTTCCTCAGAAGAAACAGATGGATGGCATTTTTGCTGACAAATTTGGGCTCATCTGCAAACAGTATAACCCCATATATGCTGAGGGCTAACAGTGCACAGACTGCCCTCCACTCTCCCAATGAGGCCTTTAGGATGGCCTGAGAAATCAAGAAGTCCAAGTGCAAACCAGGGATCTCAGCTTTTGTTGTCATACTTTGCTCAATCAAGGCAGGCTCCAAGTACAGTGCCTTTGCTACTTCTCCATTTCTGGGAGCTGGCATTTCTGGGTTGAAAGGGATTCCACCTCTGATAGGTACTCCAATCAATGAAGAAAACTCTTCCAGCAGAGGCCCTAGCTGGAAGTCTGGAAATGTGAAACATCTCAAAGGAGGGTCATAAAACTGCAAGCAGGTGTGGATCATGCTCCTCTGAGAAGGGTCAATGTCCATAACCATGTCTAGGATACCTCCATAGTGCTCTCTAAACAAAGGGATGTGGTCAGGTGTGATAAGTGACTGGACCTGCCTGATACCAGTCAACACAGGCTCAAAGAAATGGTAGGATATGTTGCTTTTCCTGGGAGTAGCCATGAATGTTGCTGAAGAAACTGAAGATTGATACTGATGAAGGTCACAGACTGATGCTGGAAGTGAGCCACTGACAGGCTGGTGCTGGTGATGATGAAGATAGCTGAAGCAGATAGCTGATGAAGCAAGGGTCTATGCAGAAGAATGGGTCAAAACCAAACCAGATATGATGTGGATACCCTGAAAAACAAATAAACAAATGTTAAATGATGCAAATGATGATATATGCAGATGATATGCAAGGGTTTGCGATCAAGCTGGATCTGATTATCTGTCTTGATATAAGTCTATGTATGTTCAAATAAGGTCCAGATGGATGTTCAGAAATCCAGTAACCAAGGTGGGGGACTCAAATAAAGAGTCACATGTCCAGGATTAATCACAAGAACTGTCCAAAGTGGAGCACTCTTAACAAAATAGTAACAGGGTATGATGTGGCCAAGGGTACCTGCAAACCTGTAAACAGCCCAACCCCCTCACATGTAGTGTTCTAGAACAAGGATCCTCAGACTTGGATCAGTTATGAGAAGTGTAAACACTTCTAACCCGGAGGTACAGTGGTTACAATAACCATAAAAGATCCTCCTCTAATTCACCCCAGATTCTGAAGGTCATAATAAAGGTCATCCAGACTTAGCAGGCTTCCCAGATAGCCCTAGAACTACAGGAAATCTATAGCACAGAGTTCTCAAGAAGAAACCCACATCTGAACCGTGTTTCATATTCCCGCACCAGACCGAAATGGAATGGGAAAGAACATGAACCACTCTAGCCTAGGTGTCACTCAGGTCCCAGGTATAGGACCTCAAACTCTCAATGGAACCCCACCCATCAAAATAGAAGCCAGATCCAGCAATGATAATGACAGTATGAAATATGAAAGACTGTAAAGAAAGCAATAAATAAAGCTGTACATAAAGCAGTAAATAAAGAAAAAACAAATAAACACACAATAGCACATAACACCCCAGTAAACACAAATCAAACAAGCGCTAGGAGGAACCCACAAAAAGAACTAGAAGCCCTGGTTACAGTATAAGGGTCCCCAGCAGAGTCGCCAAGCTGTCGCTCCCACCAAATGAGGCTAAGTCAAATGGGGTACAGACGCGAACAGTCGGTGAAAGGGAGGAAAAGAAAAGATTCGCCAGCTAGGCATTTTTATCCCGAAGGAAAGGTAATGCTGCATGGACCTAGAAAGATATGGATAAGACGGTTGCGAACCAGAGAAACTGAGAAAGGGGTTGGTTTCAACCTGGGAAGGTATTAGCACCCAGATTGTCCGCCGTACTCGACGGGATCCACGCTTGAAAAATTTGTGTTTTAAAGGGATAGTGTCAGTGTTATCTGTGTGTCAAAGCTGGAAAAGAATGCAAGTGTCAGTGTAAAAGAAATGTGAAGTGAAATAAAGAAGTGTCGGTGTAAGGAAAGAATGTGAAGCTCAAGACTATGAGGCTCAAAGAGTAATGCTGGAAGAGGGGGAATATACAGAGACTTTTGTTCGATAACTGTTAAGTTATGCCTACGTATCCTCTCGTGCAATGAGGAAGTCAGAACACCGTAGTTCGACTCAAAGAGAATGAAAGATAAATTGACTGGTGAACTACTTGCTTGTCTATGCTCAAGTGTATGACCTGTCTGGCTCAGGTGCTAACTGTCTTGCATTAGACGGAAGAAACGAGTTCTCGTTTATGAGTGAATGAGATGAGAAAAGAATCCCGAAGGAGACGATTATTGTTTGTTTTGGTGTTTTTAGTCTTTTATTCCTTTTTGGGTTTGTCATAAGATAATGAGCTTAAGCCTAAACCGATGGGTTAGTAAACTCATCACATCCTCCCTCAGATTAGGGGTAATGAGAATACCTTAAGTATGAAGTAAACACCTCACACTTAATCACCATGATGTAGGATCAAGATCATTAACCTACTTGTGATTATTTAGATGTTTTTGGAATTTTTGTTTAGTGTTAAGTAATGAGATTAAGCCATAATCAAGGATTTAATAGACTCATTACACCATCCTAATAGAAGGATAATAGATGAGAATATTTAAGCTGAGTAAGGCTCCTCAACTTAATCCATGATTAGGGATTAACCTCATGACAAAACAAAACCTTTATTAAATGGATTTTAGTTAATGATAGGATTAAGAAATGGATTTTATTGTTTGCAAGACAACTTGAGGGGGACTTTTCCATTAACACTAGGGTTAGTCCTTCTTAACCAATTAAGGAAGAATTAGAACCTTAATGCAAGGCCCAAGTTACAAGCTTGATGTCTTAATGATTATTAGTGTGGATTGATTAAAGGATTTAAACACATTAAGGGTCTAACACTTAGGATTAAAGTTATACACTCCATCCTAATAGAAGGATGCAGGTATAAGCTTAATCACAAAGCCTTAAAACCTTTAAGGTTTAGTCCTTGATTATGAGATGAGAAGAGAAGACACAAAGAGATGACACAAAGGTAAAACTAATGGGGGACTAATCAAACCCTAATTGTTATCATGCTTAGTTGTTCCTAGGGTTTATGAGGCTTGCAAAAGATCTTCAAGAGAAAAGCCACCAAGGAAGAAGCAGATGGGAGAAGGAAGAAACAAAGAGAAGCAGGACAACTTGCTCCACTTAAGAAGACAAGTTGCTTGAAGAAAGAAAGTGAGGAGGAGACATGAATGAGAAAGCTCACTCTAGTACACAAGTAAAATTCAGAAATGAATGCATAAGAGAGATGAGAAAAGATTATGAGAAGTGAAGGCAAATTCACTTCTCAAGTACTTACCACCTGAAAAGTTAATCAAAAGACATGAAATGAAGTGAGAATGGAATGAATGCAATGATACAAACCAAAGCCAGAAGCATAAACATGATGTTGATGATGCTAAGAGATAAATCAAACACATGTCAAGAGTTGTGGATGATCATACAAGGATGAGGATGCAAATGAAGCATGTTTTGAACCATGAAAGTTCATGAAAGTTTATGAAATGGAATGAATGCACAACATGGAAAATGAGTGATGCAATGACCAAACATGATTCTAATGTATTCTAACATGTCTTAGAAGTCATGTGAATGTACAAAATGTTATGGAAAGTTCATGTGTGCAAGCATATGGAAGATGGATGCAAATGAAGGTAAAAATTAGGGTTTATGCACAAGTCACAAAGCAAAATCTAAAATCAGAAGCAAATTACAAGATAAAAAATTGAAAATGGGATCAAAGGAACCCTAACCCTACATAAGTTCACTTCCCAAAGGAGGAGACCTAAATCTTAACCTAATGGAAGTTATGATTTTCTCAAGTTGGCTAGGGTTTCAAGGTACTTCAAAAGGAAAAATGCACATCAAATTGAAAAATGGAAGATAAATTCAAACCAATTTTACCCTAGAAACTACATGATATGAAGAATGTAATGCAAAAAGAACCAACATCAAACTCCTCATGGTTAGGCAGAATGAATTTTTCTAAGTTAGGACAAAAATATTGCCTTTTAAGAACTTTAATTCCAAAGAAAAATGTCAAAATAGGTCAAGAACCAAAAATAAATTTGTTTGAAGAGTTTGATAATGTTTCTAAATGTATCAAAATGCAATGTGAATTTTTTTGTGATTTTTAGAAACCTAAATGCTATTTTAATCAATTAATTCTCATTAACTAATTAAAATAAACATTTAAATATTTTTAAAATACGAAAATTATGCAAAAAATAAAAATTAAATTATTTTCAGAAAGAGAAAAATATTTTAAGGTATGATGCAAAAAATGAGATTTTTTAGAAATGATTTGCTATTTTAAATAAAATGTGCAAAACAAATGAATAAAAAAGAAAATAAAATTGAATTAAAGGAGAAGTATGCTGATCTGAGGGCCAGGATTCAAACCTAGGGGCCGAGAATTGACTACGCGCGTGATCTAGTGGCTGTAATTCAAACTGAGTAAATCTCAATTAAATAATTAATTAATCCTGATTAAAATAGAATTAGGGTTTAATGAGCAATCTGGTCCATTGGTTCACACGCGGGAAGCCAGATCGTACGCTCCAGGTTCAAACTTACCACTAAACCCTAATTAACATTAATGACTCTCAGGTGGCCGGAGAAGACCTCCGGTCGTCTTCTCCGGCCAGCTCTCCAACCTATCTCTCTCAATACGCCATGAAACAACACCAAACTCTCTAGAAACACTCCTCTAATCAATCTAAACAAGATTCAGCCCACAAAAACCATTTATTTTTACTCAAGATCAAGAATCAAAGCCAAACGGAAAATACGCAGAAAATTTCAGAGGTTCAATACATGCTTAATACTTGATCATTTTCAAAACTAAACATATCAGGATCATCAGTGAATCATGGAGAATCAATTAGAAACTTAAAAACGCATTTCTGGAAAATTTGTTCTTGAGGATACCTGAACTGAAGCTTTCGAAAATGGTGCTTTCTGGCCAGTTCCTTGCTTCCAACCAGCTCCAATGATCCTTCCCAAGTGATTGTGGTGCTTGGTTGGAGTTTAAATGGCCCTAAAATGAAAATGGCAGAAGCTCAGTCCATGAAGTGTGAAAATCGTATTTTTGATTCTGGGCTTTTTAGAGCAAAGTGATGGTTGGGAAATGATCAGAGGGCTATGGTGAGTTGTTCTGTGGAATTTGTTTTGAGGTTTCAGGCTTGTGTGTTAAGTTTCGAAGAAAAATGCATAAAGGGGGATTTTGGTGAATGTTGTGTTGTGAGAGGTTTCAGCTTGTGTTGTGTGGTGTGTTGAGTTGCTTTTGGTCCATGTATCAACTTCTGATAGGTCAGGGAGTTGTTGTGGGCTATGCTGATTGGTATGGCTTGTTTTGCAAAAAGTCAAGGTTAGGTGTCCTTTGAGGTATGGGCAAGTTCAGGCCAAGGACAAAGGCATGTCTGGTGCAGCTGTGATCAAGGAGAACCATGGAAGTGAGATTGAGGCAAATCAGCAAGTGGATTGAAGTTTATGGGGGGTTTTGCAATTTTCATTAAGTTTGGCCCTTTCTTGATTTCTTCATGCACAAGTCATGAAACTTGGAAATTCTTGGGCCAATTCTGACTTTTAGGCATTGCATTATGTTTGTATGATGATTAGAAGTCACTTAGAGGTCACATTTGGTTTTGGTAAGTGTTTTTGCAAGTTTCTTCTTTGGCACAAAAGTGAAAATTTAGTGATTTTGTCCAACTTTGCAAGGCCATAACTTTTGTTCTAAAATTAATTAGAATGAGTTCTTGTACTTTTTGAAAATGGGAGGATCCAACCTATAACTTTCATGACCAAGAATTTTCCATTTGAAGCATTTTTGAATCAAAAAGAGGAGGTTGAAAAACATTCCCAAAATGGCAAGTTTGCATTACAAGTCACTTTCCCAAAATGGCAACTTTGCAAATGGCTTGAAATTCTTCAATTTTGTGAACTTATAAATTCTTCTAAGATCAAATAAAGATCATACACATTCAAAATGATGGAGAAAACCCTTTGGTTGGATGATTGGGGGCCTCAGATGCCCTGATTTTGCACTGACTTGCTCAAGAAGTCATCTTTTGATCAGATGCCTTCCCCATTGAATTTCTTCATGAAAATTGATATGCATGATCCTTGTAACATATAGAGACCAATAGAAACAAGAATGACCAAAAAAATTGGAGTTATGGCCTCTGAAACTAAAACCCTAATTTTAGGTCATCTGTGCAGTTAAGCTTGGTTCTGCTTCCATACCTTCCTCAGTTCTTATGATTCTTTGACTTCCTTGACCTTGGAAGGATATAATATGATGCTTGAACATACATGGACCCTCTTGAGATGATTGAATCCCTTTGGGGTGGCTCAGATGACTCAGGGATTACTCAGATCACAAACCCTAGATGTAGATGACTTTGGACCAATGCAGTGAAGCAATAATGCAATATGAGATGATATGATTGAACTCATGCAAATTAAAAGAATCACAAGCCATGGTGAAAATGATTGAGGGCAAATTTGGGGTGTTTACAATGACTATGTTTGATGTGTTCTCCTTTATGGACGAATTTTCCGGTTATAATCAAATAAAGATGGCACCCGAGGACATGGAAAAGACCATATTTATTACACCATGGGGAACATTCTACTACAGAGTAATTCCATTTGGATTGAAGAATGTTGGTGTGACATACCAAAGAGTTATGACCATGCTTTTCCATGATATGATGCACAAAGAAATTGAGGTATATGTTGATGATATGATCTCTAAGTCGAGGAGTGAAGAAGATCATGTTGTACATTTACTGAAGTTGTTTCAGAGGTTAAGGAAGTTTAAGCTTCATTTGAATCCGAACAAGTGCACGTTTGGTGTATATTCTAGAAAGTTGTTAGGTTTTATTGTCAGGAAAAGAGGCATTGAAGTTGATCCTGATAAAGTGAAATCTATTCGGGAAATGCCTGCTCCAAGAACTGAAAAGCAAGTAAGAGGATTCTTGGGTCGTTTGAATTATATTTCGAGGTTTATCTCTCACATGAACACCACATGTGCTCTTATCTTCAAGTTTCTTCGGAAAGACCAAGGTTGTGTATGGACAAATGATTGTCAGAATGCGTTTGAAAGTATCAAAAAGTATCTGCTTGAACCTCCTATCTCGTCTCCTCCGGTGGAAGGTAGACCGTTGATTATGTACTTGATTGTGTTGGAAGATTCCATGGGTTGTGTGCTTGGTCAACAGGATGAATCTGGAAGAAAAGAATGTGCAATCTACTACTTGAGTAAATTCACCGATTGTGAGTCTCGGTACTCCATGCTTGAAAAAACTTGTTGTGCCATAACTTGGGCTGCAAAGCGTCTTCTCCAGTATATGCTGAATCATACAACTAGGTTGAACTCCAAAATGGATTTGATCAAGTATATCTTTGAAAAGCCTTCTTTAACTGGGAGGATTGCTCGTTGGAAAATGTTATTGTAAGAATATGATATCGAGTACCGAGCTCAAAAAGCTATAAAAGGTAGTATCTTGGCTGACCATTTGGCACATCAACCGATTGATGATTACCAGGCTATCAAGTTTGATTTCCCAGATGAGGATGTGATGCATTTGAAAATGAAAGATTGTGATGAACCTTTGATTGAGGAAGGGCCGGATCCTGGATCTCGATGGGGTTTAGTTTTTTATGGTATTGTAAATGCATGCGGAAGAGGAATTGGGGAAATGATCATTACTCCCCATGGTTCACATATTCCTTTTGCTGCAAGGTTGACTTTCCCTTGTACCAATAATGAAGCTGAGTATGAAGCCTGTATTATGGGTCTTGAGGAAGCTATTGATTTGAGGATTAAACATCTTGATATGTATGGAGATTCTTCCTTGGTAATCAATCAGATCAAGGGTAAGTGGGTAACTCATCAACCCCACTTGTTCCCTTATAGAGATTATGCCAGGAAGATATCAACTTTCTTCACTAAAGTTGAGTTTCATTATGTGCCCCGCGATGAAAATCAGATGGCAGATGCTTTGGCAACTATATCTTCTATGATAAAGGTGCACCAATGGAATGACGTACCCATGCTTAGACTGATGCGGCTTGAAAGAACATCTCATGTGTTTGCAGTTGAAGAGGTCCATGATGACAAGCCTTGGTATCATGATATTAAATGTTTTCTCCAAAGTCAGGAATACCCACTTAGGGAATCCGATAAAGATAAGAGGACTTTGAGGAGATCGCCAGGCAATTTCTTACTGAATGGAAATGTGCTTTATAAGAGGAATTTTGACATGGTCTTGCTCAGATGCGTGGATAGACACGGAGTAGACATGTTAATGAAAGTAATTCATGAAGGATCTTTTGGTATTCATGCGAATGGGCATGCAATGGCTAAAAAAATGTTGAGAGCAGGTTATTATTGGTTGATAATGGAATCTGATTGTTGTAAGTATGTGAAAAGTTCCATAAGTGCCAAGTGTATGCTGATAAGATTCAAGTTCCACCGACTCATCTCAATGTTATTTCTTCCCCATGGACTTTCTCTATGTGGGGAATTGATATGATTGGTATGGTTGAACCCAAGGCTTCAGTGGAAAACGTTTTATTCTCTTGGACATTGACTACTTCACCAAGTGGGTAGAAGCGACGTTGTATGCTAATGTGACCAAGCAAGTTGTGTTGTGGTTCAGTTTATTAATAATAACATTATCTACACATATGGTGTTCAAAATAGAATCATTACTGATAATGGTTCAAACTTGAACAATAAGATGATGAAAGAGCTTTGTGAAGAATTCAAGATTCAACACCATAATTCTTCTCCTTATAGACCGAAGATGAATGGGGTTGTTGAAGCTGCGAATAAGAACATTAAGAAGATCATTTAGAAGATCATTTAGAAGATGGTTGTGACATATAAAGACTGGCATGGGATGCTCCCTTTTGCTTTAGATGGGTATCATACGTCTGTTCTCACTTCTACAGGGGAAACCCCTTTCTCGTTTGTTTATGGTACAAAAGCAGTGCTCCCTGTCGAGGTTGAGATCCCATTAATGAGAGTTCTGATGGAAGCCAAGTTGACTGAGGTTGAATGGTATCAGAGTATATTAGATCAGTTGAATTTGATTGAGGAAAAGAGAATAACAACTTTGTGTCATGGTCGGTTGTACCAACAAAGAATGAAGAAATCTTTTGACAAGAAGGTCAAACCTCGTGTATTCAGAGAAGGAGACCTCGTGCTAAAAAAGATTCAGTCTTTCATTACAGATTCTCAGGGCAAGTGGACTCCGAACTATGATGGCCCATATGTTGTTAATAAAGCCTTCTCGGACGATTCAGTAATTATTACAACTATGGATGGTGAGGAGATCACTCGTCATGTGAATGCGGATGCAGTCAAGAAATACTTCGCCTAAAAAAATAAAAGAACAACTCGCTAAGTCGAAAACCCGAAAGGGCGGCTTAGGCAAAAATGAGCGTCTCGGTGGATTGAAAACTCGAAAGGGCGGTCCAGGAAAAAAATAGAGACATAAATAGAAATAATTATCCCGATAGATTGAAAACCCGAAAGGGCAATCTAGGAAAAAGTTAGGGACCATGGCAAGTAAGTGCATTGATAGACTAGATCACTTGTAGCAACCAAGGATTTCAGATTCTATATCTCAGAAGAATTACTCATCAAAGATTCTCATTCACTCATCCTTGACTGAAGTTTCAGACATAGTGGAGTTCAAAGTTGATAGGGAGAATAGTGATCATTGTATTTTAATGTAGCCTTTTTCCATGTATTTACCATTTTTCAAACTTGTAATGATCCATGGAGTCATGCCATTTGCTGACTACCATTCTATCAATGAATTTGAACTTTTATCCAATTGTTTGTAATTCTTTATGTTGTTTCTGTTTACAAAATTTCAATTTATTTTTTATGATAATTTTTTAAACAAATTTAATAAATTTAATTTTTCAAGATTATAAAAACATTTTTCTTTTGATATGAGGATAAAGAAAGGATATCAACAGTGATTCCAGGGATGGTGAAGTCTTGATGTGTGTAACTCGCCTCTCCCAAAGCAGGGTTTGATTTGTTTGTTTCTTTATGGAATGCCTGATTAGTCTTGGATTGTTGATAATGTTTTGTTCCACAACAAGTATGAACATGGATTGGATGAAAGTACCCAGTTTGAGTTCCAATGTCTTCCCCGAAAGAATTGTTAGAAAGGAAGTTCTTGAGAATCCCCAACTGAGTTTTGATCTCTTTGTCAATAGTTTATCTTTGACTTGAGAAACATTGGGAATCCTCAACCGATTTCTTGTTCCTCAACTTGAGTTGTTTGTATCCCCTAGCAAAAGTATTGATATATCAGTCAGTTTAGAGGTTTTCTTCCACCTGATGGTGTGTATTGATTTAAAATCCCTCGTAGCTGTATTTTGGCTATGATGTTAACTTCTGGTATCCCCATATGGGTCGGCAAGTCCGAAATTTTTTTAGTTATGAATGATCTCCATAAATCTTTCCCACAAATCCCCAGTAGGTCTGTGTGTGATAATTTCCAGCAAGTTCCTATGTGATCCTCCACAAATCATGCAAGATTTCCCAAGCGGAGTAGAAGTGGTATTATGGTTATTTCTGCATAATTTGATTCTTAACAAGAATACTTTTTTCCCTAGCAAGGATTGTGGAAGCTTTTCCCCGAAAAATTATTAACTTTCCTCGGTAGGGTGGTATCCCTATATAGAGTTGAGTTGATGTTTGATACTTCAGTAGGCTATGCTTTATTTGCATCACTGGTAGATCTTTACCTTGTTTCTCCAAACAGTGTTTTGAAGATAATTTTCCCCATCAGTGTTTAACGGGGACGTTTCCCTATTTCCCCAAAGACTGAAAATGTTGTGTTGACATGTTCTCCTCCCAGAGTGGAATTTCTGATGTTTTTTTCATGGATTATTAAAGATTGATTTGTGGATTGAATCCCTAGCAATTGTTTCCTCAGCATGACTTTAGCTTTGTAGTGGGATCTTATTCCTTTGAGGGCTTTTGGTTTGTCCCCCGCAGGATCTCCAACATGATTCCTCAGTTTTGTTGCTTTGGATTAGCCGAGTATCCGATTGTTGTGGTCTTTACGTCACTTGTTGCTTATCTTTATGTCTGTTTTGTCAGCATATTCATACGCATATTCATGCATTCGATTTATGCATAACATCATATGTTTGCATTCTTACACTCTTTGATCTATCATTGTTCCCCGCTCTTTGGTGTGAATTTTCCCACAGAATATGTATGTTGTCTTCCTCTCAAGTTAGAGTGTCGACCATTAAATAGAAAGTGTTTATCCTTCCTAAATTCCCCACTAATTTTGTTCCTCATGGATGATTTTTGATTCAGTTTCCTCTCCAGTTTATTATATGGATGGAATTTTCCCCAGTTGAGATATTTCCTCCTCGGGATGAGTCTTGTTTGACCGTTTCTCTCCAACTTGTTTTTGGATTGAACTTTGGTCCCCTTTGTGAGTAATATTTCTTTGGAATTAAGCTACTGTTGTTTGGTAGTGGGCAATATTTTCTCCATCTTGAGTATATTACTTTGAAATTAAGCTATCACTTGTGTGGTAGTGGGTAATATTTCTCCCGTCTTATTTGATTGATTACTTTGGAATTAAGTTATCATTGTTTGATAGTGGGTAATCTTTCATGTTAAGTCTTATTGCTTTGGAATTAAGCTATCACATGTTTGATAGTGGGCAATATTGTCTCCAGCTTAAGTATATTACTTTGGAATTAAGCTATCAATTATTCGATATTGGGTAATATTACTGAGTTAATCGAGCGTATTGCTTTTGCTCCTACCCAGTAAACCGGTAGTTGATGATTCTTTCCCAACTCTGTATTCATCCAATTTTGGACTCGAATACTTTGTTTGGTTGATATTCCCTAGAAGAATGTTTACTCTTCCCAGTTGAACTTATTTACCTTGATTATATCATATTTTTCCCCAAGTTGAGTCAGCTATCCAGTAATTTATTTTCCTGGTAAACTCTTCTGACGTCTGTTGTTTTCCCAGTGAGATTTTCTTTTGTGTCCCCAAAAGCTTTTGTTTTCCTCTGGTGGTCATATTTTCCCCACAAAGATCTTGGGTTTGCATATCATATTCATATCATATCATGTTCACTTAGGACAAAAATTGAGTTTTCTTTATTTAAGTCTCCCCCATCTTGTAGAGATGAAGATGTCAATCTTCATATCTCTAGATTGAAGAAACTTAAATAGGGATAACTGTAATACCCTAATTTTTGCCCTAATATTTCTTCGCATTTCATCTGCATCTTGCATACAAACAAGATCGCACGAGTTGCTCGGTTCTTCTCGAGTGTAGGTTTATGCCTCGCAGGGGATCACCGTTGCTTTTAGTTGCTTTATTTGTTTATGTTTACTAACCATTAACTAAAATCCAAAAATATTTTCTGTCTTTCATTAACATTTTCAGGAAGAAGAACAAGTGAAAATGCCAAAAATAGCAGTCTTGCAGCTCGAATAAAATTTCATAAAAATATTTTGTTTTCTTTCATTAATATTTCCAAAAATATTTTGTTCATGTATTTATTTCCATGCCTTCTTCGACGCGCAAAAGAATCGGGGCAAAACAACCAAGCAATCATATTTAAACAAAATATTCAAATTTTAGCTTGGTTAACCGGTTAACCATATGCGTTAATCGGTTAACCAGTGCGAAATTTGAATATTTTGTTCAAATTCAGCACACTTTGATCATTGATTTCATTTGGAATATTCTAGATCCATTTCCCTCTGAATTCTCTACATCACTTTGATCATTTCCTACCATAAACCCTCACTAATCACCACTCTTTTCCATTTCCCTCCAAATTTTCAATTACCAAGCCTAATTTGAATTACCAAAGCAAGCTTTATTCCACCAAATTCCCATACCTAAAGTCTTTAAATAACACCCAAATTTCATTCATTTGACAAGCTTTTGAGAGCCAAATTCACCTTGCAAAAATTTCTTGAAGCTTTTCATAGCCAACAAATCTCTTGAAAAATATCCCCCCAAACCAAAAATTTCACTAAAGCTCATCTTTCTTTCTTTTGAAGTTATAAAAAATTCACATTGAATTCTTGATCAAATTGAGCTAAACCTTCATCCTACTTCTTTCTTGTTCATCAATTTCAGTAGACCAAGCTTGATTTGGTCCAATTTGAAGAAGTGCTTTTGGTAATTCACTCTTTCCATGATTATATCTTAATCATCAACATTCAAGATGTAGATCTTTGGTGCCTTTGATTCTAGATCCATTGGATCTTAAAATGTTGTTTGATTGCAGGGATTTCACTATATTTTGGTTTTAAAATTCATGCTAATTCAGTTCATGATCATCAAATATTTGACAAAAGGTTTTTAAATGGATCATGCTGAATTTCAGCATTTTTTCTGCCACTGGTACAATGTTAACCGGTAAACCATTTCCAGTGTATTTTGGCTAACCGGTTAACCAGGCTTATTTTGGCACAAAATTGATTTTTTTAGTTGCGTTAACCGGTTAACCTATTTGGTTAACCGGTTAACATAAGACCATAAGCTATTTTTGGCTTATTTTGAACTTATTTTTGGTTACTCTTTCTACTTCTTCTCCTTCCTTTTTATTTTTACCTTGGGGAGCACTTTTGGGAGTGATTTCTCTTTAATTTCAATGGACTTTGGGTGTAGATTATAGTAGTTAATATTCATTAGTTCAAAACTACCTTTAAGTGAACTATTCAATTCATTTAAGGTACTTTGCATTAGTGAGACATTTGCATGCTTGAATCCACCAAAATGAGTGATTGAACTTAAAGATGGAAGAATACCATAAGTGTAACTCAATTTGGTATTCATCTTTAGTTTTGTGAGGTATTGCGCTTGGATAACGATTTACATATTGTTCATCTCGCTTGCATTAGCACTAACATTGTTTCAAACTTTAAACCACTTTCATAATCAAACCTTGACTTAGGTCAAGTGGTTTTACGTTTTTACTTCTTTTCTTAAATAAATGCTAAATTACATAAGCATATTAAAACCTTTTACAAAAGACTTTAAAAAATACAAAAAATCATTTAATTCTTTTTGTGCATTTGTGCACTCTTCTTTTAAACTTTTTTTACATGTTTAGATATGATTCATTCTTTCTAGCGGAATTATCAGCTAAAGAATGATGACTTATCTTTATATTTTAAAACCAATCCAACACACTAAATTTTCACTATTTGTACCACAAACTACGGTATTTTGATCTCGCATTGCACTTTGTGGGTACGTAGGCATGAGGTGGTAAACCTCTCCAAACACAGAAGTATTAAAATTAATTCTTTTCTCATCTCTCCAAATACAGAAGTATTAAAATTAGTTATTTTCTCATCTCTCCATTCTCTTTTAACAAACCTTTTTTAAACCAAAAGCAATAAATTTTTTAAAGGACTCCCGTGGAGTACCACGGACATTTTGGGTACGTAAAATCTTCCCATTGTGTAACATATCCCCTTACCCGATTCTTTGTTGTGTTTCTTTAGCTTTTTGCTTTTAGATTCATTAGGATTTATTCGTTTTTTTTTATTTTTCCTCTTGGAATAAAATAAAAGCGCGGCGGCGACTCTGTTTACTTTGAGTTAAGTTAACTAATAGCTTACACTCATTATTTTACCGCTACATGTAGTGATAACCCTTTTATTTGTGAATTTTAAAATAAATAAAAAAGAAAAGGTACGCCTTAACGTTAAAGGAATAAAATAGTTTATGGCACTGAGGTTCGAACCAATGAAAGTTTGATTGTATCACAATAGTTAATTTTGTAGCCATTGTTATATACACTTAATTTTTAATCAAAAAACATAATAACTATGGTAGCATCTTAGTAAAGATATGTCACCACGGTGTAGGGAAAACCGTTGTGAACATGGCGTTGTTGAATGTGCGTTTTGTAGTAGTGATTTGATTTTTCAACCAAAGGGACATATTCAAAACTATGGAAAAACATAGTCAGACCTTGCCTCATATCCTAGCAAATGAAGTTTGGAGCATCAGATATGGAAATGAAATAGATGTTTGGAATGATTCTTGGATAGAGTTGGGTATTATGATTAAGGATTGGAACTTCCAGATTCCAACAAATCTTCTAAATGTTAAACGTAGCAAATTAGCGGGATCAAACGAAGATTGAAATTATCAACTATTGTAGGATTAGATGTAAGAGAATATGATTCTAAAAATTAAAGCATGTTCGCCTCCAAGTATTAAATATGGAAAGGATGAGTTAATCATGATATGAACAAGGATGAAATGGTAGTCTATGACATGTACAATATGATGGTGCTACATGAGGAAGATGATAAAAGCGATGTTTGGAGAAAAACCTAGAAGCTTTAGGTACAAGAAAGAGTCAAAAGTTTTGTATGGATGTTTGGACATAATAAATTACTATCAAAAAATCATAAGAAGAAGAAAAGGATGGGAGGAGTAACTTGTAATCTATGTGGATATATGTGTGTGAGTCTACCATGCATGTGTTTAGGGACGGCTCTAAAGCCATGTAATTATGGATGAATATGATTCCTAGTAATATAACTGACTAGTTCTATAATCGAGAGCTAGCAAATTGGATGGTTTTGAATCTTAATCCAATGGACGGTGGAAGAAATGCTTGGAGTAGGTTTTAGGCCATTGGGTGCCATAACCTTTGGAATTAGCGCAACAAGGTGGAACATAATAATTCAAATAAGTGGCCTATGAATCCAGATAGTTATGTGTTGCAGTTGATAAATGATTATGAGGATGCTACTATTAAAAATATAGTGGCATTTGAGGGAGAAAACCCAACCATATTAGTAGGTTGGAAACCCCCGTCGAGCAATTGAATTAAATTAAATACAAATGGGGGCAAGTAAGGTGAATACATTCGCTAATTGTGGAGGGATCGTTTGAGACTCTCAAGGAAGATGCAAGGGTAGATTTTTGAATCCCATTGGCACATGTAGTGCGATTAAAACTGAACTACAAGGCATTTTTGAAGGGTTATAGATCACAAAAAGATTAAGCTTGAGGTATGTGGAGCTTAATGTGGATTCTATGTTGGTTGATAAAATGCTAGAGAACGGTTCAACAATGCCAATGGATGGATATTCATTGATCAAACAAATTCACAAATTGATGGAGTGACATAAGGAAGCATTAACAGTCCACACCTATCGAGAAGTAAATAAGTGCACAGATGTGTTTGCTGACGGAGTATCTAGTGAAAGGGAGATGTATTTCTTTAGGGTGTGTTTGGTTTAAATGAGGGGGAAGAGAGGGGATAAATTTTAATGGAGGGAAAGGAAGGGGAGGGGATGTGAGAGTTATATATATATATATATATATATATATATATATATATATATATATATATATATATATATATATATATATATATATATATATATGTGTGTATGTGTGTGTGTGTGTGTGTGTGCGCGCGCGCGTGCGTGTGTGTTTGGTTCAAAAGAGGGGATGAGGGGGGAATAGAGGAATTTTAATTAAATATATGTTTGGTTCATGAGGGGGAGATGAGGAATTTTATTATAATTTACATTTTTACCCTCATGATATAATTGATGTAATATTTAGAGATGAAATATTTATAATAATTTTTTGACAATAAAATTTGTAATATTGAGTGACTAAAAAAGTCATAATTTATCAAATAACGTTAAAAAATTGAATACATTTTATTTATATTATAACTTTTCGACACAAATTAAGCTTCTAAATACATAAAATTTTAAATAAAATTAAAAGTAAAAATTATAAAAGAAAACAAAAAATTATAGTGATTATAATTAATATTAAATAAATAAAATAAAATAAAAAATAACTTATAAGTAAATAATAAATAATAAGTTGATGGAAGCAATTAAAAATCAAATAAATATAAGATAAGAAAAACACATAAAAATTATAAATAAAATAAAATAGAGGATAATTTAATAAATATAATAATTTATTAAATATTAAACTTTAAATTCCCCAATTTCCCTCCAAATCCCTTTAATTTGGAGATAGATAAAAGTGTGATTTGTAGTGATTTTATTTCCCTTCCCTCCCATTTTTTTTCCTTTTAAAAATTGAACCAAATATATTTTAATAAAAATATCTCTTCCTCTCCCCTTTCCTGCCCTCCATTTACCTCAAATCAGATACACAGTTAAAAAAATTCACTTGTGTTAAAACGTTGTTTGAGGATGATGCAAAGGGTGTTTTATCCCCCTAGACAAATGTTAGTATAGTTGTTTTGGAAAGCTAACTAAAATAATTCGATATATTATTTTATAAAAATTAATATAATTAAAAAACAAATCAAAATTTGTCATAAAAAACACAAGGTTCGTTGTATTTAAACAATGGACAGTATACGTGTCATATTTCCTACTATATCTTAATCTATCATAATCTCCTTTTTAGACTCCAGAGACTTTTTCATACATGCATTTGTCAA
Organism: Lathyrus aphaca; assembly: GCA_963966055.1. Lineage (NCBI taxonomy): Eukaryota > Viridiplantae > Streptophyta > Magnoliopsida > Fabales > Fabaceae > Lathyrus > Lathyrus aphaca. Next base: position 125,912,582 of record OZ014523.1, on the reverse strand, counting down.
TAATGACCCAAATGCACAATAAAGAATATATAAATAATCAACATAGTAATGGTATCAGCTTCTCAAGTACACATGTAAATACTATATAGGTGTATATGATAATAAAATATAAATATTGCATTATATTTAATTTGATTAAAAACTATATGGTACAAAATGAAAGATACGACAAAGCAAGAAGTAAGATGCTAATGGGATATGAAAACGTAACCTGTAGTGAGGACAACCCATGTGAAGTGAAAACTGCTACAAAGAAAAGATTGCTAGCTTGGTCTTTGGTCTAGTTTCATTGCATCAATTACTACTACCATGCTCCTCATAACACGACCACACAAAAACAGTGGATAAACTCTTGCTAAAGTAAATATTTCATTATCACATCTATTCAATTTCTTAGCATCTACAATTTTCTAATGGGTCCATCTTTTTTCCGTGTGGCTCTCTATACACATGACATTTAAAAAAATGGTGTGTATAATCATACTCCTCTAGAGCAATAGGTGGCGATAAAAATATATAGATAAGATTCTTTTCAATTTGCATTTGACTAATAGGGTTTAGAGGCTTTATGACTAAATGGGTTATCCCTTGGCAGCTTCAATAACAGTAGGGGGACAATACGTTATAGATGTGTGAAGGCTTTTTATTCTATACTTCATATTTATGATATGTCATTTAAGCATACGTAAACTCCTTCACATGTCTCTCTATCTGTTGCCACTAAAATATCTTTTTAAGCTTCAACATAAGGCTTTCGAGTGAAACTAAAAAGGGTTCACTCGCGTCAGATATCACTAAAATTTGGTGTTTAGTATGGAGAAATAACCTTTTGGCCTACCATGAGTCAATTTATCTTAAAGGGGTGGATTTAATATATATATATATATATATATATATATATATATATATATATATATATATATATATATATATACTATTTTTTGTTCCAATACTACCCTTATATAATTATCCCTTTTATCCCATTTTTATATTTTTGTATAAAAAATAGTATTTATTCTTTACTTCTTAAATACACAATACTTGCAGTGGTGCTTTATGACTAATAGTGAAAGAAAAAAACTTGCAGGTTTTATATTTTCTTTTCTCCTCCTCTAAATGTTTGGTTCTCATTTTACTTCTACACTTATTCTCTACAACTTCTGTGACAATATATGATATATTTATTGTCTTTTTTAAGTGAGTGATCATATTTTATTTTAAAATCTCTCTCTATCTTTATCATTATGTATACAACTACGCATAAGTAACTGATCATATTAATCTTTTTTTAAGTGAGTGATCGTATTAGTATCTAATTTAATTTATTTTTATGTTTCACTTACTCTAATATGATAATATTTATAACTATAAAAATCATGAAACAAAAATTAATTCTCACATTAGAAAGTCGCTATTTTTTGTTAGTACTCTTATACGAGTATAGTTTTGTATTGTTTAAAATTGTTAAGATTATATATTTTGCCTACAGATTGTTGATAAATTTTAACTTTTCCAATAAATATTCATAAATATATTATTGTAAATAAAACACAGAAAAAAAGTGTATTGAAAATATGTGAAATAATAAGTCTGATTTTTCTTTTATAGGGTTATCCATGGTAATTGTAATTTGGGTTTATTAAGAATTCAAATACTGTATATCATTATAATTTTAATTTAATGTGAACTTAGAAGTTGACCAGTAACAATAGTTTATTTTGTACATTTTCAAGTGATTTGCTTTGAATTGTCAAAAGAAGAAATTTGCTTTAAATTATCAAAAGACGAAAGAAGAGCATAGAAAGAGGGTGAAATTTTATGGGTATAAATCTAACATGATTTTTGTTATTTATTTTATATGAATGCAATTAAGTTACAAATTTTTACACAGGTTTAATAAAACTTCACTTTTCAAATAAATAATCGGCATCACTAGAGTAAAAAAGAGAATTTTTTTAAAGTGATAGCTTTTATATTCCTCTCAAAATCTATTATCTATTATCTATCTATTAATATATAAAGAGGATAGGTGTTTTTGGTATAACCTATTTTCATTCTCAATTTATCCTTATCTATTACTATATATAAAGAGGATATGTGTTTTTGATATAAACTATTTTCATTCCCAATTTATCCTTAAAAATAATTCAATTTATTTCAATATCAGAAAAATCGTTTTTAGTGACTGGAAATTTTCGTTCACCATAGCCACTGAATTAGCCACCGAAATTGGACATCAAATTAATAAAATTTTAAAGGTCACTAAATAAAATTAATCACTGAATTAGTGACCGAAATTTTGTGACATTATTTTTAGTCTCAAATAGCATTTGTATAAAAAATTAATTTATAAAAAATTTTGGTAACCGAATTAGTGACCGAAAATTCGATCACTAATATTTTAATTCCTTTTCAATTTTTATTATATAGTGGAAGTTTCAGATTTTTTTTATTATTTTAACAAATAAAATATATATTTATACTAATTTATTAATTAAAAAATATAATTTAAATAATAATTAGTTTAATAAATTATGTTAATAATATTTAAAATTTGAATTTCGTTTATAATACATACATTCATAAAGAAAATTATAAATTTCCCAAATGTAAGGACATTGGTCCGATTTTTGAATGTGGCAAATTTTTTTATTATTTTAATTAATTGAAAACAGTCACTAAAATCGGTCACTAATTCGGTCACTAAATTTCAGTCACTAAATAGGTCGCTATAGGTTAGCGACTAACACTTTTCCAACCAAAAATTAGTAGTCGCTTTATTAGTCGCTAAACGTTATAGTGATTGATTTTAATATTTTTTCGGTCTCTAATTCGATCACTAAAAAAAATTTTCTTATAGTGTTTAATTTAAAAATAAAATACTAATAAAAATTTACAGAATGCATAACTATTAAATTTAGTTTTACAAATTTTCACGACCTTGCTAAATATAACTTACACTCCAATAATAATTTCTACTTCATTCTTAAATACCCTTAAATTACTTTTTTTTTTCCACAAACATCCTTGCATTGGTAACTAATTAGAAGGAATTAAGAGTAAAAATAAAATGGAAAACTGCTCCACGGTTATGTACTCCACTTTTGTATGACATTTGTATAGTTAAATTTACAACTTCTATCACAAACAACTTCCATCTAATTTCTTTGTAGAAACCAACTCATGATCACAAAAACTACAATATTTTTCTCACTATGCTTTCCTTCCATATCTGAAATATCTTCACATCAATGGACATTAAAGTAGTAATTATTTATGAGGTCAGGATTCAGAAAAAAAATTCTATTTAATTTTCCTTGATTTAATTTGTTTAATTTGACATGTTCAAATTTCTTTGTGAGTATAGACCTTTGAAATATTTTATTTGATTGACTATATTGTTATGGATACTTTTGCAATAGTGACTGAAGAAGCCATGATGAAGAATATTTTCTATCTTTTGGTATTATTTGAAACAGACATAAATGTCATGGGTGTTTTGTGATGTGCAAGAGGAATGGGAGGGCATGTTGGTTTTGATCTACTCGCTGATATAATTACTTAGATTACATGGTTAATGTATGGTTGCACTCTTTCACCTTCATCTTCATTTCTCCTCTTTTGTGTGATTTAGTTCCTAATTTGTGTGAACCAAACAATCGACCAAACATTTTTCTTGAGTAGACTTGAGAAGGGAATGCGTCCTTTAAAAAAACAAATATGAATCCATGAGTGGAAAAGGGTATGCGTCAATTTAAGTGTTTCTTTACAAAAATCTTGACTGCCGAATTTTAGTCTTTAACTTCATCCTTTAACCCATGATATCTTAACCTATTGATTATAATTTATTTGAAGAATTATTGTGCTATTTGATCACACTAAATGGGGTTGAGGTTTTTTATAGCACAACCACTTTCTTAATTTATGAACAATGTTAATATATTTTTTTATGTTTCCTGTAAGGCATATGTCATCACATTGTGAAATTGGCTATACTTGCGATATTTAAATTTTATTAATTTTGCTTAGTTAGAAAGAATTGTGTAGTTAGTAATAACTATTTTGGATCAATATTAGAAATAATGTTTGTTTGTCAATTTTTGTATAGTTCAAATGGGTCCATACTTGTCTATCTGCTTTTTTATTTCGTGTGTGTATTTTAGGAGATTTTTTAGTGTATGTCTTGTGGATATTCACAACTAACTAAAAGTATCCCTCCATCTCTCTCTCTCTCTCTCTAAAAAGTTAAATAGTTAATATACAAACCATTTAACTATTTTTAGCGTCTGTCCACTTTTTTATAATAATATTAAAAGTGTTATTATAAAAATTGAGATATAAACGGATATAAAAAGGTAAATTTTTATTAACAATGAGTGTTAGACGAATGGCATAAATATTAAAAAAATATAGTTCATTCACAATTCTAATTTTAAATTGTGCGTTTATCGTCTTGATTTTAAGTCTACTTGACAGTTTCTAAATAATATCATTTGTTATTGCAACGTATAATAATAACCTCATAAAAAGATATACACACATTTATTTGGATCTTTGTGCCTAATACAATTAGTTTTAGCATGAGATCTACCTCATCGTATAAATAGTTTATGTTAAAATCAAACTTATAAAAATTGACACTGTTAAAAATTATGCGCGGTGCACCTTAAAAAAGCGGACAAACGGGCACAGAAGTGCCCGTTTGAATGCTAGTATATATTATGCTATTCAAAATTCATTTTTCTTTATCATTGTATTAGTAAAAAAGATTAATTATGCGTGGTATCCTTACAAGGGTATGGGATACTAGGATATGTTAGTATGTTTATAATAGTTAGGGTGGTTAGGACTTTCCGCGGTGGCAAGAGCCCATGTATGGTGGTAAACGAGGTCAGCTCACGTGAAGTGATATGTTCTGTATTATGTGTAATGATAATTATATTATGATTTGTCTTTATCCCATTAGGAGAGAGATATTTATATATGTCTTTGAGCTTAAGGTTTCCTTGGGAATGAGAATTGACAATTATTCAATGGTGCACCGAGGAAACTCCTAAGAGTTTAGATAGTCTGGGAAATCTCAGTCCCCCAGGCGAAGTTATATGGAGTTCGGCTTATGAGAATTATAAGTCCCTCAAGCGATGCGATGGACCTCTCTGGAATTTTTTTTATCAAGTCCTCATACAAGACTGGCTCTCTTAGGCTAGACTTTAGCCACACCTCTTGGGAGATATTTTTATGTCTGGTCGCGCCTGAGGAAACTCTGAGTAGGGATGGCAGGCAGACCCAAACCCACGGGCCTCACCCGCACCCGAACCCGAGTCAACGGGTGAAAACCCGATTTGACTGGGTTTGGGTTCGGGTTCGGGTGCCACCTGATATTTCGGGTGCGGGTTTGGGTAGTGTGAAACCCACATCCGAAACCCGAAACTACACCCGTTTAGACTTTAATTTTAATTTTAATTGTATACTTTAATATTAATTTTAATTGAATACTTTAATTTTAATTTTAATTGTAGATTATAGAATTTAATTTTAATTATAATGTTAAGATATTGAAGACCTTAATTTTAATTATAATTAGGGGTGTGCAAAATATCTTGTTGTATGCAAAATTTTAATTGAAATCTTATTTTGTAAGCAACAATATTATAGTAGTAAATATAACTTATAATCCTTCTTATAATTAACTAAGTAATATATATATATATATATAATTGAAAACTAATTAAATTTTTTGAAAAAAAAATTAATTTTGTGTTTTTGTTACGGGTTCGGGTTTGGGTGGAAAAACCCGAACCCAACGGGTGTGGGTGCGGGTGTTATTTTGCCACCCGAATAACCTTTGGGTTTGGGTTTGGGTTCGGGTGTTGATTTCGGGTGCGGGTTTGGGTAGTGTGAAACCCGCACCCGACCCGACCCGTTGCCATCCCTAACTCTGAGTATCTTAGGCATGAAGTTTAGATATTCTGGGAAATATCAGTCCCTTAGGCGAAGTTATATTGAGCATGGTTGATGATACTTATAAATCTCTTAGGACATGCGTTGAACCTCTTAGACGAGACTTCTATCAAGCCCTTTGACAAGATTTAATACTGAGTCTCTTAGGCTATGTAGATGTTTTAGATTGGCTATATTTTGTGGTAAAACTTATGTTTGAGTCTAGATGTCATAGGTAATGTTATGACATGCGATTTAAGCATTATGCAGGTATGAAGTTTTAGTGTGCAACTATTTTCATCAGGATGTCAAGACTGATGTCATGACATCTCTGACTGGACCTTAAGACCTAGGTGAATCCTATTTTGTGCGCTCATCCTTCAATAATTATTGCTGAGATTTTGTTGTGGTTTTAGCAGAACATTTATTCTTGCTATTTTTGTTCCTTTATTTGAGGAATTATTATTTCTGATTTGTGCAAGTTCAGCAGGCCCAATGCCCATTCATGGATCTGTTTAAGGCTATTTTACCCTAGTGTGTAGGTGTGGAAAATAAGGATTATGTATTCAACATTTTTCACGTGTATGTTATTTTCTTGTGAGCCAATCAATTGTCTTTTGATGATTGTTTTGGACTAGGTGTGCATTTGAATTTTGTACACTCTGTCGCTCCCGGGATTTTCATCCTAGTACAAACGCGAAAGTGACGCGGAAAAGGTAGAGTCGTCAGCCATGCATTTTAATCTCGAAGGAACGGGAAAGGTAATGCTGCACAAACCTGGGGAAGAAGGAAATGACAAGGTTTTGCAAACCAAAGATCTGGGTCCGAAAGTCGATTACGAATTGGGAAGGTATTAGCACCACAATTCGTCTGCTGTACCCGACGGGATCCACGCTTGTAAGTCTGTTTCAAAGGGTGAAAAATAAGATGTTGTTTGAACGAAAGAAATACTAACTGGACTGGAATAAGAATGGAAAATGGATTTGGAAAAGAAAATGGAAAGAAAGGGAGAAACGTAGGGAAAATAAAGAAAGTGCTCGAATGGGCCCTACCCCACTGCCTACGTACCTCATCGGGAAAATGAGGATCAGAGTCGTTGTAGTTCGTCTAACTAAGGCGGAGATTTGTTTGTGTTTTTTAGGATGACATTACCATAGCTCTAGCTCAGGTGTTACCGGCTCTGACTCGAGGGTGTTTACCGTATCGCTGTTTGAACTGTCGAGGCAAGTCGCATTCATCCGAAAAGAGTAAGATGAGAAGAGAAGATGTGTTGTCTTGTAGGTTTATTGTCTTTTAGAAGAAGTGTTTTGACTTTATGTTTATCGCGGGTACAACACTAAAGACTATGATACATGAGCGAATACTTTCCAAGATCGCCCCCAATGGAACGTTTGTAAAGCATTCTAGAAGAGTGGAGGAGACCTCCACTAATCATTTCCGATATGGCTTAAGGCTCGTGGCGTATTGTACCTACTTTCCTTTTAAATGTTTTTGCTTTTTCTTTAAAGGTGAGAAGTGAGACTCAAATTGAAAGGAAAAACTCTAAGGGAAACTAGACTTTACCCTAAGTTAATTGAGTTTAATGGTGACCTATGGTTAGTGAGGCTTGAAAGATTAAATCTATCTAAGCGGATATTAGACTAGAAATGCGAGCACAACAAATAATAGTGAATAATATGGTCCTCCTACGTTATGGTGGGTAAAAATGTGTGTAAATCGTAAATGGGATGAAACGATAGATCGGGTGGATCAGTTGCGTGGTGCTGAGACGCACGACTTATGGTATGCAACATACAAGGCTTGCTTTTGGGTGTATTGGAGTGGAGCGATGATAATCGAGGGATCCTAATGTCACATGAAACCTTATTTATTTATTTATTTGAAATTCTTCGATTTTTGGCCGAATAACTCCTTTTCTTTATTTTTTTGAAAATTGGTCATCTAAACGCTTCATTTTATCTTTTCTATCCTAATTATAGGTATCAATTATTACATGCAAAGTATAAACCACAATAATACAATTGAGGCATAATAAAAATAGTCTGAATCCATAAACGAATCCTTGAAAAATACCTTTCACAAAAAGAAGACGTTAGTAAATGAAATGAAGATGAGGATGCAAAAATATAAACAACGTGAATTAACGTACAAAATTGCAAGAATTTCTAAAATGCACATAAAGCACGTAAAACAAATATGAAGGCTAATCGCTTCATGTAAACTCACTTGAACGATTTCTAAGCCTAAGTCCTAAAACCAAAGGATCTTGCATGATATCAACATTCTAAAATCAGTGGCTAAACCACACTAAGGCTTTTTAATATTCTAAGATCAAGCCTAATTAAACTAAGTCTTAATGAACCATAAAATCCTAAGCTAATCTAGGTGGATTTACAATGGAAAAGTTGACTAAAGTCAATGCACTAAAAAATAGTAAAAGTTATGGAAAAAATATGAAATTAATTTTCCTAAGGTCTCTAACCTAAACCTAACATTGTTCTAAAAAATCTCCTAAAAATTCATAATCTAACTATGTCAAATGGTCACCTAAATCTACCTAACATTCAATCACAAATTTACACAAACAACACTATCAAAACAATGTATAAAATGACCTAAAAAATACAACAAAAATTATTCCAGGTTCTACTATTAGTCCTCTAATCATAGCAAAAATAATGGGACAAAAATCAAATAGGAAGTGGGAGAAATAAAATGCACAAAATAAAGTGTTCATGAAAGAATTCAATATAACACTAATTAAATGGAAAATCGAAATTAAATTGAAAAATGACAAAAATCAGAAAGTAAAAATTTAGAAAATTTCTAAAATGAGTTAAAAGGCTAATATAATTTTTGGGGAATTTTATTATTAATTTTAGTATTTTTTATGGATTTAAATTGAACATGTATGAAAATAGAAATTAATATAATTAGAAATAGGAAGGGGGTGAAAGCATAGCAATTGTGAGGTTGAAAAGTGAGAATGGGCTTGCATGGGAGGTGCGAAAAGCAAAAAGATCCTAGGCCCAAACTCAGGAAAGCCTGAGGGTGCATTGTGAAGACTCGGTCAACATATATTGACTCAATCCAGGACGCTTGATCTAAAGACCTTTCCAGTAATCACATCTGACGTTTAGAAAACAAAAGGTGTAGGATGCTATGGTGTATGGACACACATAGGATAAACCACACAAAGGAGCCTACCGGAAGGTGACAAGTGTCACCGCTAGTGTGGCTGAAGATTCCCAAACGCCTCATCCTTATCTAACTCTCTCTGAAATTGAAAACGAATTAATTGTTTTTTATGGCGAATTAATTGCTTTTTATGACAGATTAATTACGTTTTTTTGTTATTCAACCCCTATTAATCCTCTCACTCATTCAATCAAAATTATAAAAAAAAACAAATTACATTGAATCATAACTAAACATCTGAGGAACAACAACGGAGTAGCCGAAGATGACGCCCCATATGTTCTCGTCTCCCTCTATGCTTTACAATCTCGTCATACCAAAACCTAAATCGTCCTCTCATTCCTAATCCGAAAAACCTAAATTCATGGAGGTTCGTTCAACATCAAGAACAATAATCAACATGTAACGAATGATGAAATCTCGAGTTCATACCTTATGGATCGAAGCCGTTTCGACGACGTCAATGGAGAAGACGCAACCGTTGCTTCGATGTCGCCACGCTTTGAAGTTCCGTTCAGGTACGCTTTGGTAACTCGTTCGTCTCGACTCACTCTATAACTTCTTCTTCTCCTTTCTTGTTCTCTGTGATTTCGATCTTCTTGCGTTCCGCAATTAGGTTATTCTTGGTGTATGAGTCTCGTTATAGTCCTCTTGTTCTTGCTGATGATTCTTTGATTTTGTTGCGATTAGGATGTGGTTTTCACTCAACTCCGAATTTTTTGCAGGTTAACAACGAGATTGATGAAAAGTTTGAAGATGAGAACAATGGTTGCAGCTTCAAGGTTTTGTTGAAGGTGACGATAGTGATGGATGAAGGTAGAAGACTGAAGAGGTTTGGGATGAGTGTGGAATGCAGGAAAATGAATGAGAGAGAGCCCCATGATGGAAGCTGAATTCAGCTTTATAGAAGGAGGATGGAAGGACCAAATAGGAATTTCCAGGTAGAATTTAGTTATGAGTTAACCGATTATGTTAGATGTATATGAGCATGTAACTGATTTTTTAGTTTTGATTTTGTTGGATGGTATTCATATGATGCAGGTTATGTATTTAAAGCTGAATTGATGATTTTTACGCATAGAGAATTCTTTCCTTCAGCAGAACATTTGGCGATGATATGAAGAGGCTCGGGGTGACACTGAGAAAACCGAAGAAAATAAAGAGTTTGAGAGAGTTCAATGGAGAGAGTTTGGTATAAGTCAGCTCTCCAGTCAAGAACCTGCAGAATTTTGCTACGGTCAGTTGAGTTTCTGAATTTCCTATTGTGAAAATGCTACGAATTTAAATTGAGATCCATTTTCTATCCTCCGTTTTTCTGTTAGAAGCTCATTTTATTTGATGCTTTTAGGTTCCTTTGTGTTATGTATATTACTTTTTCAGAGTCTTTGCTGATATCAATTTCTGCTTGAGTTTTTTTTTGCTATTACAATCTGAAATGCAAGTCTAGTTTTCTCTGAACTGAATTTCGTTTTTTCCTCGTGATGTTGACCGCATGCTGTATCATTATTGATATCATGAGGCCTTTGCTCCGATGAATGGACACAGGATGGTGGTTTGGTTGATGCTACCATGAATCATCTTGTCACGATTGTGAATCTGAGCATTTCAGTTTTATGCAGTTGTGGCGTTGGGTCGTGGGAAGTGATGATGCCACGAAGAGATGAAGTTGAAGCCTTTTTGCTGAAGTTTTATTGAAAACTTAAAAGAGGCATAGATAGTTTTCTTTGTATTTTGTTTTTCGGATGAAATATACATATTTTTTTTGTATTTGAACTTATAAATCCAGACACCTTTTCTCTTTGTGACTAATTCTTTTATATCAATGGAAGAGAATTTCCATTATTTAAAGTTTGCAATAAATATTTTGGCTTTGATATTTTCCTTGCATTCTTTGATGACATCGCTACTAATATGTTTCTCCAATTGGAGAATTATATCCTTAATTTTCCAAGAAGTTTGGCAATGTCAATCTTGAAACCTTCCAAATAGTTGATCAAGGATATCGAAGCAGTCAAGTATAGGATAATCACATGCTTCTTTTACTTTCTTCCAAGCTTCAATAGACTTTTGTAGAAAGGCATAATAACACTTCCTATCCAAATTTGACCATCTTTCTCTTCACCCAAATGTACTTTACTCACAGCTCTAACAACTTCCACTTTGGAATTGAACTAATTGCTAGAGAAATGATAAAAAGTGTGGTTTGGGCTTAAAATGGACATGCATTAGTTTGATGGTTTGGCATTGTGACATGAAATATGTATGGATGTTAGGCTTGTAACTTGGGCCTAAAAGTATTATTTGTGAAACTTGAAACCCTTAATTAACATGAAGCGACACCATGCTCACCCACTCATATGATTTCACAAACGGATGGAATTATAACCTAGGCCATTTGAGCTTAATTCTTGAAAATAATTAATCCTGAATTAATCCTGAATTACTCCTGAACTGAATCTAAAAATCATATGGAAGCCAAATGCCAACAAATATGAATTGGGAACCATGATCCCGATGTGCTACTGAATAGTCTTTGCGAGTGAAATCCTCAAAAATCACTTAAATAGCAAAGTAAACCCTAGTTGGGAAGCAGGAGCATAAGCAGATGCTATTAGCCACATAATCGAAACCTTGAGTTCATCTTATGACTGCAGATAGGGTATGAAGCCCTAATTGAGAAGGCATTGATCCCATATTTGAAATGTGTGGCTGTGAATGCTAATGTCCTAGATCTAGTGCCTGAAACACAAGCTATGACCTGATGAAAGATACTGAGGAATAAGAGGCGTAACGCCAGTTAGATGGTTATAAATAAGAGGGTAAATTTTGGGGTGTTACAGCTGCCCCTATTCAATCACTGTAGACATGAATGGATGATAGCAGTTGCTTTTAGATGTTTGAGGTATGCAGGGATTGAATACCAGAAACAACTAGAAAATTTGCACTCTATGGTAGAAGAATCAGGTAAATAAACTCAACCGAATGAACTCTGCTTGGATATAATTATGATGATAAGAATCATAAATGGGGGATGCCTTTTGAATGATGCCAGATGTCCCTCCCAAAGATTTACATCCCGGTGCAAACACGAACGATCGGTGAAAGAGAAATGAAATGAATTGAATAGAATCGCCAGCTAGGCATTTTTATCCTGAAGGAAAGGTAATGTTGCATAAACCTGGAGAAAGATGGATAAGACGGTTGCGAACCAGAGAAACTGAGAAAGGGGTTGGTTACAACCTGGGAAGGTATTAGCACCCAGATTGTCCGTCGTACTCGACGGGATCCACGCTTACAAGATTGTGTTTAAAAGGGGTAGGTGTATGTGCTATCTGTGCGTAAAAGCTAAGAATGAATGTACATGTGTCATTGAAAAAGGTGAATTGCTCAGGAACTGAGGCTTTGAAGGAATGCTGAAAGAGGGGGAAGACACAAAGACTTTTGTTCGATAACTGTTAAGTTATGCCTACGTATCCTCTCGTGCAATGAGGAATTCAGAACACCGTAGTTGGACTCAAAGAGACTGAAAGATAAATTGATTGTGAACTACTTACTTGTCTAAGCTCAAGTGTATGACTCGTTTGGCTCGAGTGCTAACTGTCTTGCATTAGACGGAAGAAGCAAGTTCTCGTTTGTGAATGAGTATGATGAGAAAAGAACCCCAGAGGAGACGATTATTGTTTGTTTTTGTGTTTTCATTCTTGTTATTGTTTTTGGTGTTTTGCATAAGTTAATGAGCTTAAGCCTAAACCAAGGGTTTGCAAACTCATTATATCCTCCCTGATTAGGGATAATAGGCCTACTTAAGTATGAGATAAGCATCTCAACTTAATTACCATGATGATGTAGGATTAAGATAATTAACCTACTTGTGATTAATTATATGTTTTTGGGTTTTTATTTAGTGTTAAGTAATGAGTTTAATCTCTAATCACAGGTTAGTGGACTCATTACACCATCCTAATAGAAGGATAATAGATGAGAACACTTAAGCTGAGGAAGATACCTCAACTTAATCCATGGTTAGGGATTAAATTCATTATATAACAAGCCTTTATTAAATGGGTTTTAATTAAAGGGTGAGATTAAGAAGTGAATTTTATGGTTTGTAAGACAACTTGAGGGGGACTTGTCCATTAAACACTAGGGTTAGTCCCTCTTAACCATAAGGAAGAGATAGAACCCTAATATAAGGCCCAAGTTACAAGATAAAGTCTTAGTGATTATTAATGTGTTTTGATTAAGAGGTGTAAACAAATTAAAGGTTTAACACTTAGGATTAAAGTTATACACTCCATCCTAAGAGAAGGATACAGGGATAAACCTAATTCCAAAGTCCTAAAACTTTAAGAGTTTAGTCTCTGATTATTGAGATGGGAAGAGAGACTCAAGGAGACTCAAAGGTAAAAGACTAAGGGGTACTATACACAACCCTAAAAGTTATCATTCTTGGGTATCCTATGGTTTTTTAGGCTTAAGAGAAAGGATCTTCAAGGCCACCAATGGAAGAAGCAGATGAAAAGAGAAGGAGAAAGTAGAACAAGTTACTTACTTCCTGAAGAAGATAAGTAACTTGAAAGAAAGAAGGAAAGAAGGATGGAACATAAGTGAATTAGATTCACTTCAAAGGCATGTAAAAATGCATATTAATGATGAGAAGAGATGGGAAGTGAAGGCAAATCCACCTCCCAAATAACTTACCAAAAGTTCTTGAAAATGTTAGTATGAATGCATAAGACATAAAGCAAAAGGAAATGAGATGAAATGAGATGCAAAGACCAAATTCAGAAGTGATTATGCAATGCAAATGGCATATGAGATGATGCAAAGTCATAAAATATGCATATGAATATTCATACAAAGATGAGGTGCAAGGAAGCATGTTTAGAAGCTTGAAAACACATGGATGTTTATGAAATGTAATGAATGCAAAACATAGCAAATGAATGCGGAAATGATCAAGCAATGTTCAAGCATGTCTTAAGATTTTGTAAACACCCCAAATTTTCCCTCACACATTCACACCATGGATTGTGATCTTCTCATATGCATAAGTTCAATCAGGGCATCTCATATTGCATTTGTGATTCATTGCATTGTTTCTAAGTCATCTGCATCTAGGGTTTGTGACCTGAGCAATCCAAGAGCCATTTGAGCCACTCCAAAGGTCATCAATCACTTAAAAGGGGTCCATGTATGTTCAAGTATCATATTATATCCTCTCAAAGTCAAGAATGTCAAAAAATCACAAGAACTGAAAATGGCATGGAAGTAGAGCCAGGTTTAACTACACAGATGACCTAGAATTAGGGTTTTGGTTTCAAAGGCCATAACTCCAAATCTTTTGGTCATTCTTGTTTCTATTGGTCTCTATATGTTATAGGGATCATGCATATCAATTTTCATGAAGAAATTCCATGGGGAAGTCATCTGATCAAGAGTTGACTTTTTGAGCAAGTCAGTGCAAAATCAGGGCATCTGAGGCCCCCAATGACCCAACCAAAGGGTGTTCTTAATAATTTTGATTATGTATGATCTTTATTTGATCATAGAAGATGTTGGAAGTTCACAAAATTGAAGAATTTCAAGCCATTTGCAAAGTTGACTTTTTGGGAAAATGACTTGTAATGGAAACTTGCCATTTTGGGAAACTTTTTCAACCCTTGCTTTTTGATTCAAAAATGCTTCAAATGAGAAAACTTTGGTCATGAAAGTTGTAGAATGGATCATTCCCTTTTCAAAAAGTACAAGAACTTGTTCTAATTCATTTTGGATCAAAAGTTATGGCTTGTCAAAGTTGGGAAAAATCACATAATTTCAAGTTTTCCACCAAAGAGGCAAAGTTGCAAAATCCCTTGCCAAGACAAATTGAGCTTTCAAATGGACTTCTAAACTTCACACAAACATAAACCAAGGCCTAAAGATCAGATTTCATCAAAAGTTCACTCATTTTCATGGCTTGTGGATCAAGAAATTCCAAAAGGGCCAAAAGTTCACAAATTTGCAAAATGATCCATAACTCTTCATCCACTTGAGCCAGCTCACAAAATCTGATTTCATGACACCCCTTGATCCTTGCTGCGCATAGACATGCCCCTATCTCAGCCTGCCACTTGCCCATACCTCCAAGTATAACTTGCTTGACTTTTTGCAACTTGAGCCATACCAATCACGACAGTCCACACCAACTCCTCTGACTTCTCTAGTTGTGATAAGTGGACCAAAGCCAGCATAACACACCACACACACAATCCTGAAAGAGATCATAAGCCATAGTTCAAGAAACTCACCTCTTATGCAAAACCATTCGGAACACACAGCACAAACATCAAACACACAAACAAACTTCATAGAACATCTCAGCATGTTCCACTGATCACAAACCAACCATTGTTTTGGCCTGAAACCTCCCACATCACAAATACGATTTTCACACTCCCTTGGCCTGAGCTTCTGCCAACTCTCTCTAAAGGACATATAAACTCCAGCTAAGTGTCAAAAGCTTATAAGGAGGATCATTGGGACTTGTTTGAGCCAAAGAAGCAGCCAGAAAGCTCCTGGATTGAAAGCTCAACCTCAGGTAACATGATGAACAAATTTTCCAGAAATGAGTTTTTAAGTTCCTAGATTGTTCCTCATGCTTTGCTGATCACTCTGATGTTTTTACTTTTTGAAATGGTTGAGAAATAAGCCTGTATCGAAGCTCTGAAACTTTTCCAGATTTTATGTTTTGATCCATATCTTGAGTTGTAGGTTATATAAATTTGTTTTGATGCTTGATTCGTGTTCAGGGTGATTAGGAGATGTGGTCTGGAGCTTTAGAGCTCTTGATTTTGTCTAGAGAAGAGGATTAGGTTTTGTGCTCGCCGGAGAAGATGACCGGAACCACTGTTCCGGTCATCTGAAAGTCATTAGGGTTCAGATTAGGGCTTTAATCATAATTAGCGTAGTTTGAATTTCGGCCGTCAAGATGCGCGCGGGGTCAATTCCCTCCAACCCAACTTTGAATCTCAGCCTTGGGATTAGTTGACTTTCCCTTTTTTTCTCATTTTATTTAATTTTTAATTCATTTGTTTCTATTTAATTTGCACGAATTTTAAAAAATAGCAAAACACTTTAAAAAATTCTGAAATTTTTTGTCAAAGGTTCCTTTAATTTTCAGAAACCAAAAATATTTTTATTTTTATTTTTTGCATCAAAAATTATTTTTAAATCATTTAAAAGTTTATTTTTAATTAATTAATGAAAATTAATTAATTAAAAATACTTTTAGGTATTTAAAAATCACAAAAAAATTCATGTAACCTTCAAAAACATTTAGAAACATTGTCCAACTCTCAAACCAAATTTATTTTTTGTTATTGATGACTTTTGATCATTTTAAATGGAATTAAATTCATTTTGAGGCAATATTTTGTGACAAACTTCAAAAATTCATTTCTGCCTAATCATTGAGAGTTGGACAATGATTCTTTTTGCATTGCATCTTGCATAACATGTAGTTTATAGGATTAAATTGGCATGAATTGATCTTGCATTTCCTATTTGTTTGGCATTTTTCTTGATGAGGTACCTTAAAACCCTAGCAATCTTAGGAAATTCATAACTCTCACTAGGTTAAGAGTTGGATCCCCTCCTTTGGGCAGTGAGTTTGTATAGGTTTAGGGTTCCTTTGATTGCATTTTCATTTTTTTATCATGATGTTTGCTTCTGATTTGGCATTTTGTTTATTGTGTTGATCATAAACCCTAATTTATGCTTTCCTTTGCATCCACCTTCCATTTGCTTGCATACCATGACTTGCCATGGCATTTTGTGTTTCCATTTGATTCATATGACATCTTAGGACATATTAGAATCATGTTTGATCATTGCATCTTTCATTTGCCATGCTGTATGTCATTTGCATTTCATAAATTTTCATGAACATCCATGGTTCAAAACATGCTTCTCTTGCATCCATATGTTTGTATGATCATTCTAATGCCTTTCCTCATATTTTCATCATCTCTTAGCATCATTAACATCATATTTATGCTTCTGGTTTTGGTTTGCATCATCACATTTCATCTCATTTTACATTGCATTTCATTTCTTTTGCTAACTTTTCAGGTGGTAAGTTGTTTGAGAAGTGAATTTGCCTTCACTTCTCACATTCTCTTTTCATCTCTTTCATACTTCCCTTGCTGCATTTTGTATGTGTATTGGATTGAGCTTGCTCATTCTTGTTCATATTACCTTCTTTCTTCAAGCAACTTGTCTTCTTAAGTGAAGCAAGTTGTTTTGCTTCTCTTGCTCCTTTCATCTGCTTCTTTCCTTGGTGGCCTTTGAAGATTTCTTTCTCTCTTAAGCCTCACAAACCCTAGGACTTCCAAGCATGATAACAATTAGGGTTGATTAGTTCCCCACTTAGTTTTTACCTTTGTGTCTCTTTGAGTTTTCTCATCTCATCTCATAATCAGGGACTAAACCCTAAAGGCTTTAAGGCTTTGTGATTAAACTTATGCCTGCATCCTTCTATTAGGATGGAGTGTATAACTTTAATCCTAAGTGTTAAACCCTTAATGTGTTTACATCCTCTAATCAACTCACTTAATAATCATCAAGACATCAAGCTTGTAACTTGGGCCTTGCATTAGGGTTCTAATTCTTCCTTAATTGGTTAAGAAGAACTAACCCTAGTGTTAATGGACAAGTCCCCCTCAAGTTGTCTTACAAACCATAAAACTCACTTCTTCATCTTATCATTAACTAAAATCCATCTAATAAAGGCTTTGTTTTGTCATGAGATTAATCCCTAATCATGGATTAAGTTGAGGAGTCTTCCTCAGCTTAAACATTCTCATCTATTATCCTTCTATTAGGATGGTGTAATGAGTCTGTTTAATCCCTGATTATGGCTTAGTCTTATTACTTAACACTAAACAAAAACAACAAAAACATCTAAATAATCACAAGTAGGTTAATGATCTTAACCCCACATCAAAAGGTGATTAAGTGTGAGATGCTGACTTCACACTTAAGGTATTCTCATTACCCCTAATCAGAGGGAAGATGTGATGAGTTTACTAACCCATTGGTTTAGGCTTAAGCTCATTTACTTATGACAAACTTCAAAAAGCAATAAAAGACTGAAAACATAAACAACAAACAATAATCGTCTCCTCCGGGATTCTTTTCTCATCTCATTCACTCACAAACGAGAACTTGCTTCTTCCGTTTAATGCAAGACAGTTTGCACCTGAGCCAGACAGGTCATACACTTGAGCATAGACAAGTAAGCAATTCACAAGTCAATTTATCTTTCAGTCTCTTTGGGTCGAACTATGGTGTTCTGACTTCCTCATTGCACGAGAGGATACGTAGGCATGACTTAACAGTTATCGAACAAAAGTCTCTGTATATTCCCCCTCCTTCTAGCCTTATTCTTTAAGCCTCATGATCTTGAGCATTTCATTTCTATTCCTACACTGAGACTTCACATATATCACTTCACTTCTTTTACACTGACACTTGCATTCTTTTCCAGCTTTGATACACAGATAACACTGACACTACCCCTTTAAAACACAAATCTTTTAAGCGTGGATCCCGTCGATTACGGCGGACAATCTGGGTGCTAATACCTTCCCAGGTTGTAACCAACCCCCTTTCTCAGTTTCTCTGGTTCGCAACCGTCTTATCCATATCTTTTCTAGGTCTATGCAGCATTACCTTTCCTCCGGGATAAAAATGCCTAGCTGGCGAATCTTGTCTTCTGAGTTCACCCCTGTGTGTTCTCATTCCTTTCACCGACCGTTCGTGCTTGTACCGGGATGCAAATCTTTGGGAGCGACAAATGTCTAAGATGTCATATGAATGTTTGAAATGTCATGGCAAGTTCACATGATGATGATATGCAAAAATGAATGCAAATGAACATGAGAAATTAGGGTTTCATGAATGTATGAGATGCAAATGATCAAAGCAGAAGCATATAACATGATAAAAAATTGAAATCAAGCTCAATCAAACCCTAAACCTATACAAGATCAAACCCCCAAAGAAGAAGGTCAGAAGCTAATCCTATTGAAAGTTATGAATTTCCTAAGTTTGCTAGGGTTTTTGGGTGATTCTTAAGGGAAAATACAAATCAAAATGAAAATGCAAGATAAATTCATGAGAAAAATAACCTAGAAACTAAATGCAATATGTGAAACAATGCAAAAAGAATCAAGTTCAAACTCATCATGGTTAGGCAGAAATGAATTTTTCAAGTTAGGGTTAGAAAATGTGATTTTTAAGAACCCTAATTCAAAGAAAATTGTGAAATTTGGATCAAACCTAAAAATAAATTTGTATGATGAGTTTGAAAATGTTTCTAAATGTATTGGAATGGTTCATGAATTTTTTTGGTGATTTTTAGAGACCTAAATGTATTTTTAATTAATTAAAATCCATTAATTAATTAAAAATAACATTTAAATATTTTAAAAATACTTTTAAAATGCAAAAAATAAAATAAAAATCATTTTTGGGTTAAGAAAAATATTTGGATCAAAAATTCAAAAGATCATATTTTGTTTTGATGTTTTAACTATTTTAAATAAAATATGCAAAAGAAATGAATAAAAATGAAAATAAAATGATTTAAAATGGAAGGTATGCACATCTGAGGGCCAGGATTCAAACTTGGGAGAGGGGAGTTGACTGCGCGTGTTAATTAATGGCCAGGATTGTTTTTGATTAAATTAATTCAAATAATCCTAATTAAATTAAATAATTAAAGGTTAGGGTTAATGACCTCATCTGGGTCGTCCACGCGCTAATTAAAACAAGATCCTAGGGCTAGCAATCAATCTGGAAAATAAAACCCTAATTAACCCTAATGACATTCAGGTGGCCGGAGAAGACCTCCGGTCATCTTCTCCAGAAACACCAAACCCCTATCTCTTTCTCAAGGCCATAAAAACGTGCCAAAATCTCCAGAATCAATCCTCTAACATCAATCAACAAGAATCCACAAACAAAAACAATTTATTTTGCATCAAAAGAGAGAATCGAAGCCAAACGGAAAACTGGCAAAAATTTCAGAAGTTGAATACATCCCACATACTTAACCATTTTCAGTGATTCAAAGTGCATAATGATAATGGAAACATGATTTATCACATTGCAACTTAAAATCAAAGCTCTGAGAAAAACGTTCTTGAGCTATACCTGAGCTGGAGTTGAGAAAATGTGGACCCTAAAGCCTGCTTCTTGTGCTAGACACCTCCTTTGATCACCCTGATGCTATTGAGAAGCTTTGCAAGTGTTTAAATGGCCTCCTTTTGAAGGTTCAATTCTGAGAGGTGGAAAATCGTGTTTGAGTTTGAGGGACTTTCATGGCAAAGTGAAGGGTGGTTTTTGCTCCCTATGATGTGTGGAGATGATTGGTGGAAAAAGATTTTAGGTTTGGTGTTTGCGCTGAGAGTTTCGAAGACTTGAAGTTTTTGGCCAATTTTGTGAATGCTAACTTGTGGGAGGTTCTGAGATTGTGTGTTGTGTGCTTTGGAATGCTTGAGGTTAGTATAAACAACTGTGATTGGTTCAGAGAGTTGGTGTGGCACAACTTGATTGGTATGAGAGGTTTTGCAAAAAAGTCAATTTTGTGTACTTGGAGTTATGGGCCATGGCATAGCTGGTTTCAAGGGGTGTCTGGCCTCAGCCTGATTTATGGAGGGCCATAGGATTGGTTTTATGCAGCTGACACAAGTGGAGGGAAGGTTTCAAGAGGTTTTGCAAGTTTTCCCTCTTTGAGAATTTCATGAAAATTTCTTGTGGAAACTTGCAATCCAAGGCACAATTTTGGTTCAAATGCATTGCACAATGTTTGTATGATGCCTAGCAATCAATTATAGGTCATGAATTGGCTTGGAACTTGAATTTGCAAAAAATCCTCTTTGGCATGAACTTGAAAATTATAGGATTTTTGCCAACTTTGAAAGGCCATATCTTGAGTTCTAGGATGAATCAAGACATGTTCTAGTACTTTTTGAAAAGGGAAATACATAATATACAACTTTCATGCCCAAGAAATTTTCATTTGAAGCATTTTTGGTCATGAATGAGGAGGTTGAAAATATTTCCCAAAATGGAAAGTTTCCATTACAAGTCATGTCCAAAAATGGAAAGTTTGCAAATGGCTTGCAATTCTTCAATCTTGTGAACTTATAACCACTTCTAATATCAAATAAAGATCATAGAACCTCAAATTGATGAAAATGATCCTTTGGTTCCATTGTTGGGGGCCTCAGATGCCCTGATTTTGACTTTTCTTGCACAACAAGTTACCAGTTGATCAGATGACTTCCATAGTGAATTTCTTCATCAAATTTGGTACACATTCTCCTTATAACATATTAAGACCATTAGGAACAAGAATGACCAAAAAATTTGAGATTAAGGGCCTCAAACCCAAAACCCTAATTTTAGGTCATCTGTGCAGGAAACCCTAGCCTGCCTGGACCTCTATGCAATCTTTTGTGATTTTGTGACTTAAAAGACTTCTTGGTGATGTAATAAGATCATAGACCACTCATGGACCCTCTTGACATGATTCAAGACCTTTGAGATAGCTCAGATCACTTCTTGGATTGCTCAGATCACAAACCCTAGATGCAGATGAAAATGGAACTATGCAGTGAAACAAATATGCAATATGAGATGGTATGCTTATACTAAAACAAAAATGAAAGATCACAAGTCATGGTGTGAGAAAAAAGTGAGGGCAAATTTGGGGTGTTTACACCAGAGGACTACTGGCTTGCCACACTGCGGGTGGACTTTGACAGGCTGCAACAATGCCTTGATGAAATCTTTCGGATGGAGTCAGATGACTAACGACTTTCCACAATGCGGGTGGATTTTCACCAATTTACGGTTGAACTTCAAGATACTTTGCCACCCTGAGGATGGACTTTTGCTAATCTGCGGTTGGACTTCAAGATACTTTGCCACCCTGAGGACGGACTTTCGCCAATCTGCGGTTGAACTTCAAGATACTTTGCCACCCTGCGGGTGGACATTTACTCACCGCGGGAGACTTTTGCTCACTACGGGATATACTTTTGCCACACTACGGGGGACTTCTGCCCACTGCAGGGGACTTCTGCCTACTACATGGGACTTCTGCTCGCTACGGGAGGCTTCTGCTCACTACGAGAGACTTTCGAAATTTGCCACCCAAAGATGGACTTTGGCCAGTCTGTGGCTGGACTTTTGCTTACTATGGGAGACTTTTTCCCACTGTGGGGGACTTTAGAAATTTGCCACCCGAAGATGGACTTTGGCCAGTCTGTGGCTGGACTTTTGCTCACGGTGGGAGACTTTCGCTCGCTACGGGAGACTTTTAGAAATTTGCCACACTACGGGTGGACTTCTGCTCGCTACGGGAGACTTTTGAAATTTTGCCACACTACGGGGGACTTTTGCCACGCTACAGGGGGCCTTTTGCTCGCTACGGGAGACTTTGAGAATTTGCCACACTACGGGGGCCGTTGCTCGCTATGGGAGACTTTTGCTCGCTACGGGAGACTTTTGCTCACTACGGGAGACTTTTGCCACGCTACGGGGGACTTTGAGAATTTGCCACACTACGGGGGCTGCTGCTCGCTACGGGAGACTTTTGATACTTTGCCACACTTCGGGTGGACTTTTAAGAAATTGCCACCCGGAGGATGGACTTTGGCTAGTCTGCGGCTAGACTTTGCAAGATATTAAACTTGGATTATGTTGGGTATGCATATGCTGAACTACATGACATGATGCCCCATGGCACTAGGGATATTATGTCTTGAGTATTGCCAATGAACTGATGTGAGTGTAAAGGGAATTCCTGATACAAAAGCAATAAGTCCCTATTGACTCTGCCGAGAATGCAATGATTGCGGATTCGATATCGAGAAGCCATGCGAGGATAACATCTCTATTGGAGAAGAGCGTGAGTAATTCATCTGTCCTGAATTATCACCTTTGTCAAAACTAAATTGGACTTTAGATTTGCGGAACCTTCTTGAGGCTACCATAACCACTGGGGATTGAATCTCACCCATAAGATTTTGCTGGGGAAATAGGAGTTACCTTAGATCTATTGAGGGAACAGGATCAAGGAAACCTGCTAAAGCAAAAGTTTGGCGACTTTATTGGGGATAACTTCCACTCGCCTACTGGGGATAACAAAACCGAAGCACGTCCTGCTGAGGAGGAAAAATTTCAAGTCATCTAGTGTTGGGGATCATTTGCTTTTGCCTGGACTTTACATTAAGAGGATTTTACAAAAGACTTAGTGTCTTTAAACTCTTAAGTATCGTAGTGACTGCATAAACTGACGTAATAACCTTGCTGGGGAGATAGCCATTTATAACACATATGAGCTTAGAGCTTTTGGAAGCATTGAACGGGATAATCGGCTTGACGAGCAACCGCTAGATGGGTAATGGACTCAATCAGTAAAATTTGTGACGAAAGGGTGTCGTAGAAACCCTTCAAGAGTAAAGTTGTCTCGGTACTCTGAACTCTAGATAAATGTTTCCGATTGTCTGTCTTCAGGAAAGAATGAATTCTCGTGCTATTGGGGTGGCCTGCCCCAGTACGAGTATTTGAAAATTTTGCCATTGACTGACTGATCTTTGTTCTTGGAGAGATTAGAATCTCGAAGTGATTGCCCCAGTTTGGATGAATTTTGAAGAGATTGCTCGACGTAACTGCCCCGAATTGGCTAGCTCTTGCCATGATTGGTTGGGAAAGTCCTTACTCAATGGAGATTTTGCGGAAAAGTGCACCTCGACGTGACCGTCTTTCAGAAGTTTTAAACTCCTCAACTTGGCAAGCTTAAGCTTCTGGACTGAATTTCTGCATGTGAACCAAATATGATGCCAAACAAATGTATGCAAGCAAAAAATGTTTGTTCTTAGAATGAAAATTCTAATGCAACACACATGCTAATCTTGAAGTCTTTATTGAAAAGGGTGTCGCAAACCTTTGTGAGCGAATCACTGGTTAAGATACGACATTATTTTTTAATGAAAGTATGTACATGCAATACCAACAAGGTTCTTTTAGCACAACTCATAGGAGTCAGGAACGCTATCTCGTGGTAGTACGCTCTCAAAATAACCCTGTTTGAGTTAGGACTTTTAAGGTTTGTATCGTGGCCTGGTTCATGGTTATAGAAACAAAGGATATAGGCTCGAAGTTTATTTGTGCCCACCCACTCTTCGTGATGTCCTTCATTCCTATGTTCAACTAATTTTCACAAGCGCTCACCTTTCATAAGGGTTTCATGTCGGTTGAGGAACTATTGATGCTACCAGTTCAAGTACCAATCAGGTTGTCGTTTGGAGTCAGTCACCCATTTGTCTTTCATGTCTGTATCACACGACTTTGTTCTTGTTTAAGGATATTTCTTGTGTAATCCTTTTTGTCTTTCTCTTTTGCATTGTTTTGCTTATCCCTAACTTTTGCCTGGACTGATTCTTGTGAATCTTTGATTGTGAAGTCCAGCGGGATGCCCTAACCTTTGCCTAAGTCGCTTGTTTTCAAGTTTCGACTTAACGGGCTTTTTCACTTCTCTTTTCTTATTTT
The DNA here is from genome assembly GCA_963966055.1 of Lathyrus aphaca. Lineage (NCBI taxonomy): Eukaryota > Viridiplantae > Streptophyta > Magnoliopsida > Fabales > Fabaceae > Lathyrus > Lathyrus aphaca. The sequence goes on along the minus strand of OZ014523.1, from coordinate 125,887,838 downwards.
CTTTTTTGAACAAATCATGTGACACTATTTGTTTTGATTGCTTTGCGAGGGTTGTGACTGCCTCATTCTTTGGTCGATGAAGGATAACCATTGTGGCTTCCCGTTTTTAGACCTCTTGATTTGGATAACCATTGTGGTTTTCGGTCTTTGGACCTCTTGATTAGTGTAGTGGAATGTAATGGATCCTCAAATACACTCCTTTATGAAAGCCTGGACGCTTGGTCCGACTAGCTGACATCTACCCTGCCCCTGGGTTACATGTGGGGTTTTTCGTGCGAGTAGAAACTCCTACTTCAAGGCTCAAAGGGGGTTAGAGAGGGTCTATCTCCCTTATATCTCCAGTGTTTAGGGATTTGAAAAAAATCCTGTACATCGTCAACAAGGTCTTACTCGAGAGTACACAATTAGAGATTTTTGCGTTTTTGTTTCGTCATTCTCCTTCATAGAGTTTAAGCACGACAATTGGTATTGCGATGTACACATGCTAAATTATAAGTGAATGCGAATGAATTACTTCAAGAAAAACATGTGAGTTTTATTATTGCTAAAATTCAAAAGCAAACAAATTTCATACATGTAGACAAATGTTTAGCACATAAAAGAAACTACAAATGGAAATGCAATAAAGAAACTGAATATTGTCGTTGTTGAGGAGGCTTGACTCCGTCTGGACCTATCAGTCTTGGATACTTTCAGTGATCAATAGTTCTTTCACAGACTTGTAATCTTCAAGTTGCAGCTGTATACCCAACCATGGCAATCATACCTCTTCTTCTAGTTATTCTGACTCTGACACGAGACGTCTGAAGGAAAGAGTAAAGCAGGGGAGTAAAATTGCCCCATAAGGTTGCTCGGAAAGATTTGATGATCTTCTGCCTACGTATCTCCATTGACCCATGACCAATGAGGAATCAGAGCGACGTAGTTCCCCTCAATAGGGATGAAAAAGAACAATGAAGAAAGGCAAACACACAAATGCCATCACTGAGAGTACTTGAATACTACTGGCTCTATTTGCTTCATGAATACCCTTGTAACCTGGGTGATTAACTCAAAGACGTTGTCTTAACGCGGACCATCTGGTAAAACAACTGTGATACCCTCATTCGTTCCGGCTCCACCGTGATTAGGCATTGGATTTTGGAGTACATTTGGGCGAGGAGCGAAATTGATCGCCTTGGAGTCAATTAGGTCCTGTACCTTGTTCTGAAAATCCCAACACTTCTCAATATTGTGCCCCTGGGCACCCGAATGGAACTTGCATCTGGAATTTGCATCAAAATTCGGAGGTAGATTGTCAGGAGAAGGAGCTCTCATGGTACGAAGCTCGACCATGTTCAACTTCAGCAGCTCTGGAAGTAATACATCATATGGACATGGGATATGATTGAGTCTGCGGTTCTTCGCTCTTGTTCTTTCCTAAAATGGTCTCTGTGCTTGATGTTGCTGACCTTGAGGATGTTGTTGAACCTGTGGCGTAATAGTCACTGCGGCTGCTTGGTAGTAACCTTAAGAATGACCTCTGTCTCGGCCTCTATACACATCATTTATCTCGCCTTCTCTTCGTCTTTGACCATTGCCAAAAGGCTTTTTCAAACCAGAACAACTAGCACTGATTGCATCCTGGATCTTTCCTAATTTCAGGAAGTTTTCTATCCTTTCTCCAGCGATGATGATATCAGCAAAATCGATGGACGGGAAAGTGGCTAGACGATCCAAGTATACACCCTGCAAGGTGCCCATAAACATGTCGGCCATTTCCCGATCGAGCAATGGAGGTTGAACCTGTGCAGCCAGCTCACGCCACCTCTGGGCATACTGCTTAAAACTTTCCTTAGGTCCTTGAGACAAGTTCTACAACTAAGTGCGGTTCGGAGCCATATCAATATTATATTGATACTTCTTGAGAAAAGCTTCAGCTAAATCTTTCCAGCTTCGAATAGAGACCATGCTTAGCTCCATATACCAGCTCAACGAAGCTCCAGATAAACTATCTTGGAAGAAATGCATCCAAAGTTTCTCGTCATCAGTGTGAGCCGAGATTCTTCCAAAGTATGCGTGAATGTGGGTTCTAGGGCACGTGCTGCCCTTGTACTTGTCAAGTGATTTAGATTTGGCCCTCTGTTACGGGCAGTGTTAGGATCCACATTCTTAGTCGGTGTTCCAGTATTAGCATTCACCTGGGGTTGCTCAACCATCAACCTGAGATGCTCTTGGTTCTGGGCCATGCTAGTCATCATTTCGATGAACTGATCCATCCTCTGTCGGAGCTCATTAAGGCCAATCTGCATTCGTTCAGCCATTCTTACTCGATTTCTTTTAGTCGGATATCAATGAACGCGTTGACCAGCTATATTGCCTGCAGTTGAATAAGTTAGAAAGTCTGGATAACCTGCAAAAACACAAGAATATGATATGCAGGAAATGAATGCTTATGGCATGTCTATTCATTCTTTAGGGCATTCCATCTCCTGATTCCAGTTTTGTGGGTTTGATGAAGACAGGAGCTCCTTTTGCTGCAAGCAACAAACAATGTTGATGATATAAGGTGTGTGTGTAGCAGATGTGCCAAACAATTCCAAGAATATGGAGACCAAGGTGTTTTGCAAATGTGCCAGATGTGTCGGTGATCACAAAGCGAGAGCACACAAAATGATAGTAAATAGATCTTTTAATGATAAGCACTTGTTGATATAGTCAAAACACACGAAACATGGACCTTAAACAGAAGTGCAATGATAAAAAGATTCCATCAACAGTCCTGATGGTAATCCCACAACATACAAGCAAACAAAAAGATGTCTTTGTCAATGTGATCCTCTATCTAAGTCTGAGTCAACAATCGATCTTGCCTTTGGAACTTCTACCAATTCCTTCGTCTGCACCTAGTTGTCCTCAACCCTCTTCAGCTTCTTCTGATAGTAGATCATCATCCGCTTGTAATAAGCAGCTTCCTCTCGGGCCTTAGCAAGTTTCATAACCTTTTCTTTCAACTTACCGGCCATCTCTTCATCTTTCTCCTTTAGCTTACTCGCGATCTCTTCAGCTTAAACTTTATCTTGTTCCTCTCTTTTGATCCTGTAAGTAGCATGCCTTTTCTTCATGTTCTAAAACATCAAGCTCTTTTGATCCAGTTGCCTTCTAGTGTCAATATGTTCCTTGGAAGAACTTCTAGTAGCAAACTCGAACCTTGCATACCGAGCTAACTCAACTTCACACTGTTGCCTTTTGATAGCATGCTTCTCAGCATCTTCTTGAGAATTCCACTCAATCTCAAGTCTGGCGTGATTAGCCTTAGCAAGCTCTTGACTCAACTGTGCATTTTCCTTTAACAACATGTCTCTTTATTTTTTCACCTTGTTGAACTCTTCAACGATAACTGTGGTAGGATGTTCAATGACCGTGGGATATAGAAGAGGCGCAGACCCAAATGGCAACAGTAACACTTCAACCCGTTCTCTTAGCCATTCTGCAAATGGTGGATACGTTCGGCAATCCCCTACTCCTAAAGTCTTCTTCCCTCTTGTCTTTCGACTGTGCCATGCATTGGAAGCTTTCTGAGCTATCTCGAATCCGTCTCTTGATTGGAAGTATAAGGACTCTGTGATGTCCATAGCCGCTGGTGGTTCCTTCAAGGCGTACCCGAACTGTCTAACCATGATGGAAGGGTTATAATTAATTCCCCCTTTCCTCCTGATCAGTGGAACAATAGGGAATCCTCCACAACTATGAATAATGTCAATGCACCACAATCCCTGATTAACCCAGACAATGTCCTTTTCTTGCAAACCCATCAGTCTTTCCGACCATTCAAGTGAGTTCTTCATTCTCTCAAAAGCCCCTGATTGTAGGAGAAAACGTGTGAACCACTTATAGAATACAGTCGTGCAACAATTCAACATTCCACCCCTTCGCGTCTCATTCTTATAATGCACAGAGTGGTAGAGATCTCCTAAGAGAGTAGGAACATGATTATTTGCTATGAAAATGCGAATAGCATCGACATCCACGAAGTTCGGCATGTTCGGGAACAAAAGTGATTCCATAGATACACAAAGCTAGGATCGCATTTAAGGTACTCCAACTTTTTGCTTCAGCTGCTTTAGTAGCCTCATCTAACAAGAAACTCAAATGATATCCTCGGAAGCCTCCTTTGTTATCAATCCGGTCTTTCAATAATGACTTGCTCAAATAAAGAGCAGTTGCTACATCTTTGAAGTCAGGGTTAATCTTGGACCCAAAGAATGGTGCATAGTCCTTCCCGGAAAATCTCAGGAAGCTCGAGTGCTCCTCTAATGTAGGTGCCAATACAAAGTCAGAAAGTAAGAAACATCTAAGCTGTGGATCATAAAATTGTAGCAAGGTGTGCATCCCTCTGAAAGCGTAGTCACTGATGGGCTCTATGAAATACAAAATCCACCCGTAATCCTGCTTGAAGACATTGAGAACTTCTAGAGGAGCTAAGGATTTCACTTTGAGGATTTCCTTTACAACAGGTTGATGAACCTTGTATGAGATAATACACTTGGTCTTTTTCTTGGACTCCATGCTCATAGAACAATACCCACAACTGGAATCAAGGATGTGATATGCAACCCTACAAATAAATAAACATGCGTTAGGAATGCAAGTATGCGGATGATGTGATGCAATGAAATGGCATGTGATCACTGTGGCATATAATGAGCATTGTTGTACTGCCTTCTGATTTTCCTGGATACCGATTGTCAAGAATACCAAATCACAAGTATGTGTCAAAAGAAAACCCAAGTATCAGGAACAAGGTAGGTTGAAGGTTAATTTTCCTGCAAACCTGTAAACCCCTCCCAATCTCACGGGTGTGCTACTACGGGTCAACATCATGGACTCTCAAAGCCGAGCAACAATAATATGTTCACCATTTCCAAGAAATGGCTCATGACCAAATCAGGGAATCAGTTTGGCATTATATACTACTCATGAAGGTCTCAGCTGAGTCCGAAAAAACAAGCATCCCTCATAAATTCCCGGCTTCAAGCACTGAAGTCGAGAAACAATAATACATTCATCCTGAAGGGTATAATACTACCGTCATACGACTAGTTGCTTTAACTGGGTTCCTATGAGAGAACAAGGTCATCCTATGCGATTTCCTAGTGGGCCCTTGGGTGCGAATGGGTTTGCCACAAAATATGGTCTGCCACTGTCACCACTAGAGAGGGTTGTTTCCACTAAGGTCCTCGGTGATCGGTTCCCAACATTAGCAGCTTAGGTAGGAACATTCTATGGTCTGCCTAGGCAGTATAAAACATATCCCAAGAGAGCCTGATCTGGGTGTGGGACTCATGAAAACTACATGTGCTCAAGACCACGCAAGCCACACGACTGCCCACTCTAAATCCTATGTGTATACTCAATCCGGGTATTTGGCTTATCTCACAATAATCCCATCCTGCCAAGGAAAACCAGAACAGCTAGTACAATATATGCCAGTATATGCAACAGTAAAGTAAAGTGCAGAAACCTGTAAATAAAGTTGTAAAGTAAAGCGCTAAACTATAAACAAAACAGTAAATCTAAACTAAAGCACAACAACAAATTAATAAACACCCAAAGAAAACAGAAACAAACAAGCGCTAGGATTGACTCTCAAAGGGGAAACCAGAGATTCTGGGTTCGATCCCCAGCAGAGTCGCCAACTGTCGCTCCTGGGATTTTCATCCTAGTACAAACGCGAAAGTGGCGCGGAAAAGGTAGAGTTGCCATCCATGCATTTTAATCCCGAAGGAACAGGAAAGGTAATGTTGCACAAACCTGAGGAAGAAGGAAAGGACAAGGTCCTGCGAACCAAAGATCTGGGTCCGGAAGTCGATTACGAATTGGGAAGGTATTAGCACCACAATCCGTATGTCGTACCCGACGGGATCCACACTTGTAAGTCTGTTTCAAAGGGTGAGAAATAAGATGTTGTTTGAACGAAAGAAATACTAACGGGACTGGAATAAGAATGGGAAATGGAATTGGAAAAGAAAATGGAAAGAAAGGGAGAAACATAGGGAAAATAAAGAAAGTGCTCGAATGGGCCCTACCCCACTGCCTACGTACCTCATCGGGAAAATGAGGATCAGAGTCTCCGTAGTTTTTCTAACTAAGGCGGAGATTTGTTTGTGTTTTTTAGGATGACATTACCATAGCTCTAGCTCAGGTGTTACCGGCTCTGACTCGAGGGTGTTTACCGTATCGCTGTTTGAATTATCGAGGCAAGTCGCATTCGTCCGCAAAGAGTAAGATAAGAAGAGAAGATATATTGTCTTGTTGGTTTATTGTCTTTTAGAAGAAGTGTTTTGACTTTATGTTTATCGCGGGTACAACACTAAAGATTATGATACAAGAGCGAATACTTTCCAAGATCTCCCCCAATGGAACGTTTGTAAAGCATTCTAGAAGAGTGGAGGAGACCTCCACTAATCATTTCCCATATGGCTTAAGGCTCGTGGCGTATTGTACCTACTTTCCTTTTAAATGTTTTTTCTTTTTCTTTAAAGGTGAGAAGTGAGACTCAAATTGAAAGGAAAAACTCTAAGGGAAACTAGACTTTACCCTAAGTTAATTGAGTTTAATGGTGACCTATGGTTAGCGAGGCTTGAAAGATTAAATCTACCTAAGCAAATATTAGACTAGAAATGCGAGCACAACAAGTAATAGTGAATAATATGGTCCTCCTACGCCATGGTGGGTAAAAACGTGTGTAAATCGTAAATGGGATGAAACGATGGATCGGGTAGGTCGGTTGCATGGTGTTGAGACGCACGACGTGTGGTATGCAACATACAAGGCTTGCTTTTGGGTGTATTGGAGTGGAGCGATGATAATCGAGGGATCCTAATGTCACATGAAACCTTATTTTATTTATTTGAAATTCTTCGGTTTTGGGCCGAATAAATCCTTTTCTTTATTTTTTTGAAAATTGGTCATCTAAATGCTTCAATTTATCTTTTCTATCCTAATTATAGGTATCAATTATTACATCCAAAGTATAAACCGCAATAATACAATCGAGGCATCATAAAAATAGTTTGAATCCATAAGCGAATCCTTGAAAAATACCTTGCACAAAAAGAAGATGTTAGTAAATTAAATGAAGATGAGGATGCAAAAATATAAACAACGTGAATTAACATACAAAATTGCAAGAATTTCTAAAATGCACATAAAGCACGTAAAACAAATATGAAGGCTAATCGCTTCATATAAATTCACTTGAACGATTTCTAAGCCTAAGTCCTAAAACCAAAGGATCTTGCATAATATCAACATTCTAAAATCAGTGGCTAAACCACACTAAGGATTTTTAATATTCTAAGATCAAGTCTAATTAAACTAAGTCTTAATGAACCATAAAATCCTAAGCTAATCTAGGTGGATTTACAATGCAAAAGTTGACTAAAGTCAATGCACTAAAAAATAGTAAAAGTTATGTAAAAAATATGAAATTAATTTCCTAAGGTCTCTAACCTGAACCTAACATTTTGCTAAAAAATCTCCTAAACATTCATAACCTAACTATGTCAAATGGTCACCTAAATCTACCTAAGATTTAACCACAAATTTACACAAACAACACTATCAAAACAGTGTATAAAATGACCTAAAAATACAACAAAAACTATTCCAGGTTCTACTATTAGTCCTCTAATCATAGCAAAAATAATGGGACAAAAATCAAACAGGAAGTGGGAGAAATAAAATGCACAAAATAAAGTGTTCATGAAAGAATTCAATATAACACTAATTAAATGGAAAATCGAAATTAAATTGAAAAATAACAAAAATCAGAAAGTAAAAATGTAGAAAATTTCTAAATTGAGTTAAAAGGCTACTATAATTTTTGGGGAATTTTATTATGAATTTTAGTATTTTTTATGGATTTAAATTGAACAAGTATGAAAACAGAAATTAATATAATTAGAAATAGGAAGGGGGGTGAAAGCATAGCAATTGTGAGGTTGAAAAGTGAGAATGGGCTTGCATGGGAGGTGCGAAAAGCAAAAAGATCCTAGGCCCAAACTTAGGCAAGCCTGAGGGTGCATTGTGAAGACTCGGTCAACATATATTGACTCAATCCAGGAAGCTTGTTCGAAAGACCTTTCCAGTAATCACATATGACGGTTAGAAAACAAAAGGTGTAGGATGCTATGGTGTATGGACATGCATAAGATAAACCGCACAAAGGAGCCTACCGGATGGTGACAAGTGTCACTGTCGGTGTGGCTGAAGATTCCCAAACGCCTCATCCTTATCTAACTCTCTCTGAAATTGAAAACGAATTAATTGTTTTTTATGGAGGATTAATTGCTTTTTTATGGCAGATTAATTACTTTTTTTTTTGTTATTCAACCCCTATTAATCCTCTCACTCATTCAATCAAAATTATATAAAAACAAAATACATTGAATCACAACTAAACATCTGAGGAATAACAAGAACCCCAGGCCCCTTTTCTTCCTCTTTCTTACGACGTCGCACCTTTTTCTTCTTCATCTACCTAAAACAACAAACCATAATCCATTACTGTAAACCAAAAACGCCAACGGAGTAGCCGAAGACGACGCCCCCTATGTTCCCGTCTCCCTCCATGCTTTACAATCTCGTCATACCAAAAACTAAATCGTCCTCTCACTCCTAATCCGAAAAACCTAAATCCATGGAGGTTCTTTCAACATCAAGAACAATAATCATCATGTAACGAATGATGAAATCTCGAGTTCATACCTTTTGGATCGAAGCCGTTTCAATGATGTCAATGGAGAAGACGCAACCGTTGCTTCAATGCCGCCATGCTTTGAAGTTCTGTTCAGGTACACTTTGGTAACTCGTTCGTCTCGAATCACTCTATAACTTCTTATTCTCCTTGTTCGCTGCGATTTCGATCTTCTTGCGTTCGGTAGTTAGGTTGTTCTTGGTGTATGAGTCTCGTTATAGTCCTCTTGTTCTTGCTGATGATTCTTTAATTCTGTTGCGATTAGGATGTGGTTTTCACTCAACTCCGAATTTGTTGCAGGTTAACAACGAGATTGATGAAAAGTTTGAAGATGAGAACGATGGTTGTAGCTTCAAGGTTTTGTTGATGGTGACGATAGTGATAGATGAAGGTAGAAGATTGAAGAGGTTTGGGATGAGTATGGAATGCAGGAAAACGAATGAGAGAGAGCCCCATATGGAAGCTGAATTCAGCTTTATAGAAGGAGGATGGAAGAACCAAATAGGAATTTCCAGGTAGAATTTATTTATGAGTCTAACCGATTCTGTTAGATGGATATGAGCATGTAACTAATTTTTTTAATTTTTGATTTTGTTGGATGGTATTCATATGATGCAGGTTATATGTTTAAAGCTGAATTGATGATTTTTACGCATAGAGAATTCTTTCCTTCTGCAGAATATTTGGCGATGATAAGAAGAGGCTCGGGGTGACACTGAGAAAACCAAAGAAAATAAAGAGGTTGAGGGAGTTCAATGGAGAGAGTTTGGTATAAGCCAGCTCTCCAGTCAAGAACCTGCAGAGTTTTGTTACGGTCAGTTGAGTTTCTGAATTTCCTATTGTGAAATTGCTACCAATTTAAATTGAGATCCATTTTCTATCCTCCGTTTTTCTGTTAGAAGCTCCTTTTATTTGATGCTTTTCGGTTCCTTTGTGTTATGTATATTATTTTTTCAGAGTCTTTGCTGATATCAATTTCTGCTTGAATTTTTTTTTGCTATTACAATCTGAAATGCAAGTCTAGTTTTCTCTGAACTGAATTTTGTTTTTTCCTCATGATGTTGACCGCAGGCTGAATCATTATTGATATCGTGAGGCCTTTGCTCCGATGAATGGACATAGGATGGTGGTTTGGTTGATGCTACCCTGAATCATGTTGTCATGATTGTGAATCTGAGCATTTCGGTTTTATGCAGTTGTGGTGTTGGGTTGCGGGAAGTGACGATGCTGCGAGGAGATGAAGTTGTAGCCTTTTGCTGAAGTTTTATTGAAAACATAGAAGAGGCATAGATAGTTTTCTTTGTATTTTGTTTTTCGAACGGAATATACATTTGTTTTTGTATTTGAACTTATAAATCCAGACACCTTTTCTCTTTGTGACTAATTCTTTTATATCAATGGAAGAGAATTTCCATTATTTAGAGTTTGTAATAAATATTTTGGCTTTGATATTTTCCTTGCATTATTTGATGACATCGCTACGAATATCTTTCTCCAATTGGAGAATTATATCCTTAATTTTACAAGAAGTTTGGCAATGTCAATCTTGAAACCTTCCAAACAGTTGATCAAGGATATCGAAGCAGTCAAGTATAGGATCATCACATGCTTCTCTTACTTTCTTCCAAGCTTCATTAGACTTTTGTAGAAAAGCATAATAACACTTCCTATCCAAATTTGACAATCTTTCTCTTCTCCCAAATGTACTTCACTCATAGCTCTAACAACTTCCACTTTGGAATTGAATTAATTGCTAGAGAAATGATAAAAAAAGTGTGGTTTGGGCTTAAAATGGACATGGATTAGTTTGATGGTTTGGCATTGTGACATGAAATAGGTATGGACGTTAGGCTTGTAACTTGGGCCTAAAAGTATTATTTGTGAAACTTGAAACCCTTAATTAACATGAACCCACACCATGCTCGCCCACTCATATGATTTCACAAACGGATGGAAATATAACCTAGGCCATTTGAACTTGATTCTTGAAAATAATTAATCCTAAATTAATCGTGAATTACTCCTGAACTGAATCTACAAATCACATGGAAGCCAAATTCCAACAAATATGAATTGGGAACAATGATCCCAATATGCTACTGAATAGTCTTTGCGAGTGAAATCCTAAAAAAATCACTTAAATAGCGAAGTAAACCCTAGTTGGGAAGCAGGAGCACAAGCAGATGCTATTAGCCACATAACAGAAACCTTGAGTTCATCTTATGACCGCAGATAGGGTATGAAGCCCTAATTGAGAAGGCATTGATCCTATATTTGAAATGTGTGGTTGTGAATGCTAATGACCTAGATCTAGTGCCTGAAACATAAGCTATTACCTGATGAAAGATACTGAGGAATATGAGGTGTAACGTCGATTAGATGGTTATAAATAAGAGAGAATATTTTGGGGTGTTACACACTCAAAGCTTTTAAGCAAGAGTGTTTGTATTTGACTGAAGCTTTTAAGCAAGATCAAAGATTATTTTGAAGATTGTCTTCGTTTTGTTTGAGTTGTTTGTTTAAGATCACTACTATGATTGAGTGGAAGTGAGAGAAGTCTCTAATCTAGGAGTTCCTAGGTAGAACTATCATTGGGTAGGGATTAAGTGAAAAGATTGCAAACTGGGGTGTTTGTTGTGGATATTTGAATTGATACTACTGATAGTGAAGTTCCTTCCTAGCTTGGTAGCCCCCAGAGTAGGTGTGATTGCACCGAACTGGGTTAACAACTCTATGTGTTCTTTAATTTTGTCTTTGTCTTTTATTGTGTTTTTAAACTTGTGTTATTGGTGTCGTGATATCGTATTCGAAATTGTATATCAGTTGCCATAATTTTAATTGGCATCAGAGTAGGCATCCTGCCTATGTTTCTGGGTGAGATCTCAGGGCATTATTCTGGTATCGTGGACAAGGAAGAAGGATTTGGACACAGACCACCCATTTTGAATGGTTCTAACTATGACTATTGGAAACCTCGCATGGTTGCCTTCATAAAATATTTGAATAAGAAGGCTTGGAAAGCTGTTGATAGAGGATGGGAACATCCTACTGCTGTTGATAAAAATGGAAATACAACTCCGAAGCCTGAGGATGATTGGAGCAAAGATCAGGATGAACTGGCACTATGGAATTCGAAAGCTTTGAATGCCTTATTCAATGGAATTGATAAAAACATATTCAAACTTGTGCATCACTATCAAAATGCCAAGGAAGTCTGGGATATCACCAGAACCACTCATGAAGGAACCTTTAAAGTCAAGATGTCAAGACTTCAAATGCTTACCACCAAATTTAAAAATTTGAGAATGAGAGAAGATGAGACTATTCATGACTTTCACATGAACATTCTTGATATTGCTAATGCCTCAGGAGCCTTAGGAGAAAAGATGTGTGATAAAATGCTTGTGAGGAAGATTCTCAGATCTCTTCCCAAGATATTTGCTATGAAGGTGACTTCCATAGAGGAAGCTCGTGATATTTGCAACATGAAGGTAGATGACCTTATTGGATCCCTTCAGACCTTTGAAATGGGACTCAATAATGGTCCTAAAAAGAAGAACAAAATCATAATACTTGTGTCAAACGCTGAGGAGGAAGCAGAAAGAGGTGAAGTGGAGAATGAGGAAAGTCTGAAAGAAGTTGTTGCCATGATGGGAAGACAATTCAGCAAGGTCATGAAGAGGATGAATTTTGGCTCAAGATCAAATGTCAAGAACACTTCATCTGACATCAGCAGATCAAATGAGTCAAGTACAAAACCTGAAGAGAGGTCAAGCCAAAGTAGAAGAGTTCAATGTCACGGGTGTGATGGTTTTGGCCATATTAGAGCTGAATCTCTCACCTATCTGAAGGGGAAAAAGAAAGGCCTATCTGTTACATGTTCTGATGAGATTCTGAGAGTGAACTTGAAGAAGTATCAGCTAAACATATCACTGTTTTGAATGGAATATGTGTGTCTGATGAGGAGTTTAATGAAGATTGGCTGACATTTGAAGAACTTGTTGATTCTTATCAAAAGCTGAGTATGAGATGTACACAAATGATGCAAGAAGGAGAGAAATAGAAGGAGGTCATAGCAACTCAGGAAGCTGAAAAGAAAGAGAACTTATCAACAATTTCCCTTATAAATGATGAAGTTTCAATGCAAACTTTCATCTTGATCAAATTACCAAGTCCATCAGAATGCTGAACAACGGATCTGAAAAACTTGATGAGATTCTTCAGAAAAGGAGAAATGCTAAAGATCTATCTGGGATAGGATTTAACGGTTCTAAAAATTAGTTCTTCAGGAGCAGCAAACATGAGGCCAAGAATGATATATCAAACCAGATGTCAAAGTCGATGTATCAACATCATGAACCAAGAAGTTTTACTCGTCAAAGGAGAAGATATCGAATATAGAGGTGTCATCATTGTGGTAGGTATGGTCACATAAAATCTTTCTGTTTTAGATTGCATGGATATCCTGCTCAGAATCCACAGCCCAATACTAAGAAAAACATTGTCATCAAAAAACATCAATGGACCCCCAAGCATGTAGCTTTGATAGCTCATATGTCTCTTAAAGTATCAGCTAAAGAGGATTGTTATTTTGATAGTCGATGTTCTAAGCACATGACTGGAATAAACAATTTAGTGCTTGACATCAAACCACATCCCACCAGTTATGTCACGTTAGGTGATGGAGCTAAAGGAGATTTAAAAGGTGTAGGAAAACTTGTATGTACAAGTGTTCTAAACCTTGATGGGGTTCTACTAGTGAAAGGATTGACTGCTAATCTCATTAGCATCAGTTAGCTGTGTGATCAAGGATTCAATGTCAACTTTACAAAATCAGAATGCATTGTCACAAATGAAGAGAATGAAGTAATCATGTAGGGATTCAGATCTAGAGATAATTGTTATCTCTGGGTGAATCAAGACACTAATTATACGATTGTTTGCTCTCTTTCCAAAGCATATGAAGTAAAGCTATGGCATCAAAAGATGGGTCATCTTCATTTAAGAGGAATGAAAAGAGTTATAACGTTGGAAGCTGTAAGAGGAATCCTTAAGCTTCATATTGATGAAGGTAAGGTGTGTGGTGAATGTCAAATATGCAAGCAAACCAGAATGTCACATCCTAAGGTTCGACATCTCACTACTTCCAAAGTCTTGGAGTTATTACACATGGAATTGATGGGTCCTATGCAGGTTGAAAGCCTGGGAGGAAAACGATATGCATATGTGGTGGTGGATGACTACTCCATGTTTACTTGGATAAAATTTTTCAGAGAGAAGTATAATGTCTTTGATGTGTTCAAAGATCTATGTCAGAGAATTCAGAGGGAAAAGGAAAGTTGTGTCATTAGGATCAGAAGGGATCATGGTAAGGAATTTGAGAATAAAAAATTCTCTGAATTTTGCTCTTCTGAAGGTATCAGTCATGAAATTTCTTCCCCCATTACTCTTCAGAAAAATGTGGTTGTTGAAAGAAAAAACAGAACCATACAGGAATCAGCTAGGACCATGATTCATGCCAAGAAACTTCCTCTGTACTTTAGGGATGAAGCTATGAACACTACTTGTAATGTTCATAACAGGGTTACTCTAAGAAATGGAACTCCTACTACTCTCTACGAGCTCTGGAAAGGAAGGAAACCTAATATCCAATACTTCATGTATTTGGAAGTAAGTGCTATATTCTGGGTAATAGAGAACAAGAAGAAAAATGGATCCTAAAAGTGATGAAGGCATATTTTTGGGTTACTCTACTAACAGTAGAGCCTACAGAGTTTCAACTCTAGAACCAGGGTCATGATGGAATCCATAAATGTGGTTATTAATGATCTTTTCAAAGAACCTGATGTCACGTATGATGTTGGAACATTTTATGATACTCTATTTGAATTTCATGATAAAAAAGATGATACAAATCCAGATACTCCAGTATCTGAGCCAGAATCAGCAAATAAAGCACCTTCAATCAGAATTCAGAAGGATCATCCTAAAGATCTTATCATAGGTGATCCCAACAGTGGAGTTGTAACCAAGTCAAGGGAAGTCATCTAAAACTCTTGTTTTGTATCCAAGATTGAACCCAAAAATGTCAAAGAAGCATTGACTGACGAATTTTGGATCAATGTTATGCAAGATGAGCTAGAGCAGTTCAAGAGGAACGAAGTGTGGGAGCTTGTACCAAGACCTGAAGGAACAAATGTCATTGGTACTAAGTGGGTGTACAAGAATAAATATGATGAACAATGGGTAGTAACCAAGAATAAAGCCAAACGTTTTGCTCAAGGATATACTCAAATTGAAGGCATTTACTTTGATAAAACATTTGCTCCTGTGGCTAGACTTGAATCAATTCGACTACTTCTGGGAGTTGCAAGCATTCTAAAGTTTAAACTGTATCAAATGGATGTAAAGAGTGCATTTTTGAATGTATAATTGAATGAAGAAGTTTATGTGGAGAAGCATAAGGGATTTGTTGATCCAAACCTTTAAGATCAGGTCTACAAGTTGAAAAAGGCCTAGAATGGACTAAAGCAGGCTCCTAGAGCTTGGTATGAAAGATTAACAAAATTCCTTTTGAAGAATGGCTACCAGAAAGGTGGAATTGACAAAACTCTATTTGTCAAAGATATAGGAGGAAAAATCACGATCGCTCATATCTATGAGGATTACATAGTGTTTGGTGGAATGTCAGATGAGATGGTTAAACATTTTGTCAAACAGATGCAGTCTGAATTTGAAATGAGGCTTGTTGGAGAATTAACCCTTTTCCTTAGATTGCAAGTCAAACAGATGGAAGATTCCATTTTTATTTCTCAAAGAAAATATGCCAGAAACATTGTTTAGAAGTTTGGAATGGGGAGTTCCAGTCACAAAAGAACACCTGCTCCTACCCATGTTAAGATGAATAAAGATGAAAAATGTGTAAGTGTTGATCAAAGCTTATATCGAAGCATGATAGAAAGTCTGTTGTATCAAACAACTAGTAGACCTGATATTGCCTTTGTTGTTGGAATTTGTGCAAGATATCAAGCAAAACCTAAGGTATCTCACATAAATCTAGACAAAAGGATTCTAAAATATGTGAATGGGACTTGTGACTATGGTATGTTGTATATTCATGGCAGTGATCCTGTTTTATCTAGATATTGTGATGCTGTTTAGGCTGGGAGTGCATATGACAGAAAAAGAACTTCTGGAGGGTGTTTTCTTGTAGGTAACAATCTTATTTCCTGGTTTAGCAAAAAGCAGAATTACGTCTCTTATCTACTGCAGAGGTTGAGTATATAACAACTAGTAGCAATTGTTATCATCTTGTTTGGATGAAACAAATGTTAGTTGAATACAATGTCACTCAGGATGTCATGACATTATATTGTGATAATCTCAGTGAAATCAATATTTCCGAAAATCTTGTTCTACATAGTAGGACAAAACATATTGATATCAGGCACCATTTCATCAGAGATCTTGTGGAAGATAAAGTGATCAAGTTGAAGCATGTTGCTACTGAATTACAGCTGGATCACATATTCACAAAGGCCTTTGGTGTTAATCAGTTTGAAAATCTGAGAGGCAAATTGCGGATCTGTCTTTATGAGGGCTTGTAGAAATTAATAACGTTTGGAAGTACAGTCAAAGGATGAAGACTACAGGGGATGCTGGACAAGAAAGTATATACCAAGTTGTACTTTGTTTATGATGGAGTTCTGATTTACATAGAGTGTTTTCTCTTCAGGAGCTTGTGGTTTTATCTTCTTTTTTTTTCTTTATGATTGTGATCCTGTTTTGGCCAAATTTCTGGAAAAAGGGGGAGTACGTAATAGTATGCTTTTGTGCTGATGAATACTATTTATTTTAGTATTGTCAGTTTATTTGTGCTGTAGGGCTGGGCTTAACAGGTTGAGGGGGAGATAGAATATCTCTCTGTTTTCTGCTGCTACAGCTGCTGCTGTACTCTGGTACAATTTTTGTTGGCTATTTTGCTATGTGCACAACATTTGAA
This sequence comes from Lathyrus aphaca, assembly GCA_963966055.1. NCBI lineage: Eukaryota > Viridiplantae > Streptophyta > Magnoliopsida > Fabales > Fabaceae > Lathyrus > Lathyrus aphaca. The sequence goes on along the minus strand of OZ014523.1, from coordinate 125,871,096 downwards.
GTTTGGTATTTCTGCTGTTGCTGGTGTGTTGTGTTCATACAGTTGTTGGTTTGAGGGGGAGTCCTCTCTGTTGTGTGTTTCCTGCTGCTGCTGTGTTTCTCTGATGTTTTCTGTGATAATGCTTAAATTGTTTTAGCCAAATATTTTTCCAAAGAGGGAGTTTGTAGATGTTTTAGATTGGCTATATTTTTTGGTAAAACTTATGTTTGTGTCTGGATGTCATAGGTAATGTTATGACATGTGATTTAAGCATTATGCAGGTATGAAGTTTTAGTGTGCAGCTGTTTTCATCAAGATGTCAAGACTGATGTCATGACATCTCTAACTGGGCCTGAAGACCTAGGTGAATCCTATTTTGTACGCTCATACTTCAGTCATTATTGCTTAGATTTTGATGTGGTTTTAGCGCGATTTTATCATAAGGTAAAGAAGGATTCGTCTTGGAGTTATTTTAGCAGAACAATTGTTCTTGCTATTTTTGTTCCTTTATTTGACGAATTATTATTTCTGATTGGTGTAAGTTCAGCAGGCCCAATTCCCATTCAAGGATCTATTTAAGGCTGCTTTACCCTAGTGCGTAGGGGTGGAAAATAAGGATTGTGTATTCAACGTTTTTCACGTGTGTGTTAGTTTCTTGTGAGCCAAGCAATTATCTTTTGATGATTGTTTTGGACAAGGTGTGCATTTGTATTTTATCCACTCAAATATTTTATGCAAGAATGTTTGTATTTGACTGAAGCTTTTAAGAAAGGTCAAAGATTGTTTTGAAGAGTGTCTTCGTTTTGTTTGAGTTGTTTGTTTAAGATCACTATTGAGATTGAGTGGAAGTGAGAGGAGTCTCTTATATAGGAGTTCCTAGGTAGAACTATCATTGGGTAGGGATTAAGTGAAAAGATTGCAAATTGGGGTGTTTTCTATGGATCTTTGAATTGATACTACTGATAGTGAAGTTCCTTCCTGGCTTGGTAGCCCCCATAGTAGGTGTGATTGCACTGAACTGGGTTTACAACACTTTGTGTTTTTAATTCTGTCTTTGTCTTTTATTGTGTTTTTAAACATGTGTTATTGGTGTTGTGAAATCATACTCGACATTGTATATCAGTTGCCATAATTTCAGGCTAGACTTTAGTCGCACCATATGGGTGAGATTTGTAACACCCTTCTACCCCAAACATAATATTGAAATAATATCAGAGTAATCATCACAAAGGGTATCCCATTTTCATCAAGAATACACAATAGTGTCCTGTCCCGTAACACGGGTTAATCAACATCAAAATATCATAAACATTTCACAGCGGAATTTAACTTCAAAATTCAAAACCTCATAAATATAATTTTCACCATCCTGAATTTAACATCATATAAGTAGAAAACATTTATCCAATGATAACATAACTGAAACAGTTAACAGAATAAAACCCATCCCAGTGTTACATGACACAGAGCAGGACACATAAACCATAACCACTTCTAAAGAACACTAAAGCACGCTCCGAGACTCATGAATTACTCCTATTGCACTGCAGGACTATTCTTCGACATCTGCAAGTTACCCACGAAGGAGGAAACATTTCCAAGCAGGCAGGGTGAGTAATCATAATATATCATAAACTTACAAGAATATAGAATCATAAATAAATTAGTACACATATCATGACATCGTCAACTACAAAATTCAGCAACAACCACACTACTAACATGAAATAAATTAACACCAACACAATCATGAAATTCATCCAAAATATGCAATTTCTAACATCCTGATATGCAATATGCATGTGGTACCATTTTCACCATGAGATGGATACATGACCATCAACCCTCCACAAGGGAGCACACCATAATCATCGAGACACTTCAATCCACACAATGGGATTGAAGCAAATAAATAGGCCGAAGCCCCATCGTGAATGTTATGAAATGCAATGATGCGCTACATCGAAAAATTTACCAAAATAATTCGCATCATTCATTTCAATCAGCAAAACAACCAGCAAATATTCATATATATCATCATGACATTACACCCTGAACACTGGTTTCCTAACCACTCTGACATATCAAGAATTAACCCGTACCCGGTAATTGATAAGGTAATTATAAAGTTATTTCACAAATTCATTTATCCAAAACTGTTTCATTTTTCTCGTTTCTATTCATCAAAATAAAGTTCAGTTTGTACTCGTTCCGACGCTTCAAAGGAATGCGAATCGGACTTACGGTTTAAAAGATATGAATTTTTAAAGAAATAAAATTTGCTGTCCCAACAGTGTTAACCGGTTAACCAAAGCGTTAACCGGTTAACGCCTGCGTATTTTCAGAAAGTTCCCCAAAATTTCCAATGGTTAATCGGTTAACCAAAGCGTTAACCGGTTAACGCACGCATTTCAGCAGTCTTCTGCTATACATTTGCAGACTGTTCCAATTTCCAAAATTCCCAAACCCCATTACGGATTGCACATCATAACACCCAAAAACTATTCAAAAACATCAATTAAATCTCAACAACATCCAGACAACAATTATACAGACAAACATACGATTATAACTCATTCTAATCGCTCTAATTCATCAAGATTTCTCCTAAAACTCAACCTAAATCAAAACCCCAAAACTCCTAAAATTCATACTATCCTAATCCATTCATATTCCAATTCCTATACCTTTATCATAGATTATGAAAACTCCCCATACCTTAGAGAATTTCGCCGCTTTACACGCTTCTCTTGGGTTCTCCACAGCCTCCTGACTCTGAGCTTCTCTTTTCTTCAGAGCACTTCCAAAACACGATAGAAACAACAAAACAAGAAACTGATCGTATTCTCTTCTTTGGCTATAATATCCCTGTTTAGCCTTTTCCCATATTACCCTCATGATTTCACAAAAGTACCATCTTATCCTTTTCTTTAATATATTTTTAATAATAAAAATAAAATAGTATAATAAAACACTACTTATCCTTATTAAATAAAAATACTCATTTTCTCCAAAATTCTCAAATTAACCCAAACTCTCGAAATTTTCTAAATTAATTAAATAAATGATTAAATAATTAAATTTAGATTTTCGGGGCGTTACAACTCTCCCCTACTTTAAGAATTTTCGTCCTCAAAAATTACCTGAAGTAAATAGAGTCGGATACGACTCCCTCATCTGATCTTCGCGCTCCCAAGTCCAACTTTCTCCAGCTGGTCCTCCCCACATTACCTTCACTAAAGCAATTTCCTAAACTCAAAGTCGCTTCCATTCCCTACCATCAATCCTTACTGGTACAACTTCAATCGTCAGATTATCTCTCACCTGAACATCATCTATCTGAATTACATGCGACGGGTCCGGAATGTACTTCCTCAACTGTGATACATGAAATACATCATGTAAATTCGCAAGAGAGGGAGGTAAAGCCACCCGATAGGCCACTTCCCCTATCCTCTGCATAATCTGATACGGACCGATGAAACGTGGAGTGAGCTTTCTAGACTTCAAACTCTTCCCACACCAGTCATAGGAGTAACTCTTAAGAACATGTGATCTCCCTCTTGGAACTCAAGTGCTTTCCTTCTCTTATCGTGATAACTCTTTTGACGACTCTGCGATGTTTTCATCCTTTCCTGAATCATTTTTAACTTTTCAGTTGTTTCTTGGATAATCTCAGACCCAAGTACAAAACTCTCTCCTGCCTCATACCAACATAATGGAGTACGACAACGTCTACCATACAATGCCTCATATGTAGCCATCCCGATACTAGCATGAAAACTGTTATTGTACGTAAACTCGACCAACGACAAATGACTATCCCAAGACCCTCCTTGATCTAATACACAAGCTCTCAGCAAATCTTCTAAAGATTGGATTGTTCTTTCCGTCTGACCATCCGTTTGAGGGTGATAAGCAAAACTCATCCTCAACTTCGTACCCAAGGCATCCTGTAAACTTTTCCAAAACCTCGATGTAAACCGCGGATCTCTATCCGATACAATACTTGAAGGTACACCATGCAACTTCACAATTTCCTCAATATAAATCTCAGCTAACCTTTGCATGGAATGGTTAATCCTCATCGGCAAGAAATGTGTCGACTTAGTTAACCGGTCAACAATTACCCAAATCGAATCATTACCTCTAGCAGTCTTAGGTAACCCAGTTACGAAATCCATGGAAATACTATCCCATTTCCACTCAGGAACATTCAATGGTTGCATCATACCTGAAGGTCTCTGATGTTCTATCTTTGACTTCTGACATGTCAAACAAGCATATACAAATTCAGCAATGTCTCTTTTCATACCCGGCCACCAAAACAATCTGCGTAAATCCTGATACATCTTCGTAGCTCCAGGATGAATACTCAGTCGACTCTTGTGCCCCTCTTCTAAAATACTCTTTTTAATTCCCACAATATCCGGAATACATACTCTATCTCTAAATCTCAAAATTCCATCTTCATCGACTCGAAAGTCACCTGCATTACCTTGATCAACCAACATCAATTGATCGACTAATTTCAAATCAGATTTCTGACCCTTACGAATCTCTTCCAAAATCTCACTAGTCAGCTTTAACATTCCCAATTTCACACTATCAGTAGTAGTTTCATACAACAAGCTCATATCTCTGAATTGCTCGATCATTTCTAATTCTTTCACCATAAGCATTGAAATATGCAACGACTTCCTACTCAAAGCATCAGCCACCACATTTGCCTTACCCGGATGGTAATTCAAATCAAAATCAAAATCTTTCAATAATTCAAGCCACCGTCTCTGTCTCATATTTAACTCTTTTTGATCAAACAAGTACCTTAAACTTTTGTGATCACTGAATACTTCAAATTTCGAACCAAACAAGTAGTGCCTCCAAATCTTAAGCACAAACACCACATCTGCTAACTCTAAGTCGTGAGTAGGATAGTTCCTCTCATGAACTCTTAACTGTATAGAAGCGTAAGCAACCACCTTATTATCCTACATCAAAACTCCACCAAGACCCATCTTGGAAGCATCACAATAAACTATAAAGGACTCATCTGGATTTGGTAAGACCCACAATGGCGCGGTCGTTAATCTTTTCTTCAGTTCTATGAAACTCTCTTCACAAGCAACATCCCACACATACGCTTGACCCTTCCTAGTCAATTGCGTCAACGGTAAAGCTATCTTAGAAAAACCTTCAATGAACTTACGATAGTAACCAGCCAACCCAAGAAAACTACGAATTTCTGTAGCTGACTTCGGAGTCTCCCAATGCAATACCGCATCAATCTTTGAAGGATCCACCAAAATTCCACCACTTGAAATTACATGGCCGAGGAAACTCACTTCCCTTAGATAATTTAGCAAACAATTTCTTTCCTCTCAACACTTGCAACACAACTCTCAAATGCTCGGCATGTTCCTCTTCTGATTTAGAATATACCAAGATATCATCTATGAAAACAACCACGAACTTATCCAGATACTCATGAAAGATTCTATTCATATATTCCATAAACACACCAGGCGCATTAGAAACCCCAAACGGCATCACCGTATACTCATAATGCCCATATCTCGTCCTAAAAGCTGTCTTCGGAATATCCTCAGCTTTAACTCGAATCTGATGATAACCAGACCTCAGATCAATTTTACTAAAGACACAAACACCTACTAGCTGATCCATCAAATCATCGATCCTCGGAAGTGGATACTTATTCTTGATAGTCACTTTATTCAACTGTCGATAATCGACACACAATCTCATACTACCATCCTTCTTCTTAACAAGCAACACCGGAGCACCCCAAGGAGAAACACTGGGTCTAATGAACCTCTTCTCTAACAATTCTTCTAATTGTTTCTTCAACTCATTCAACTCTAAAGCCGACATTCTATAAGGAGCCATCGAGACAGGACTCATACCCGGTACTAAGTTCATAGAAAAATCAATCTCACGTTCCGGTGGTAAATCACTTATATCACCAGGAAACACATCTTGAAATTCACAAACCACAGGAAACTCTGCACTGACAGTCTTATCATCAACTTGCAATGAGGTAGACACTGCAAACATCAAAGCTTCATCTAAAACAAGTTCATCCACTTGCTTAGCAGATAAAAACAACAACTCACCATTCCCGCTCAAATCAGGGAACTGCACCGTGTTACTATAACAGTTAATATGAACATAATTGAATTCCAACCAGTTCATACCAAGGATAACATCGATTTGGTGTAATGGTAGGCACACCAAATCCATCACAAAATTCTTCTCGAAAATTGTCAAAGGACATTTCAAACAGACAAGCATGGTAGTCACAGAACCATTAGCAGGAGTCTCCATTATCATATTACCATTCATATTAGACAACTTTAAACCCAATCTATTAGCACACTCAAGAGAAATAAATGAATGTGTAGCTCCAGTGTCAATAATAGCAATCAACTCAATATTATTAATAAAACAGGTACCTCTGATCAAGTTGTCCTTCCTTGGAGCTTCTGAACCAGCTAATGCAAACACTCTTCCAGCATTCTGAGTAGTAGCAGCATTCTTCTTTGGTTTCTGGCATTGGGTGCTGATATGCCCCTGTTCACCACAATTGTAACAGGTTGGGCCTTCATTAGGACAATCACTCACCTTATGCCCAAGCTTGCCACAATGGTAACATTTCATAACTCTGGTGGTACACACATCGGCCTTATGACCTGCCTCTCCACACTTGTAACACTTAACAGGTACATTAGCAGCTCCCTTACTTTGCTTCTTCTCAACATATGCCTTCTGCTTCCCCTTATCACCAGTAGTCACATAAGGTTTTCCTCTATACTGACTCTTGTCTTTCTTCTCGCTCAGCTGTTTATAGTGAGCTGACCGAGCTCGGCTATCCTCATCATAAATACGACTCTTATCCACCAACTCTGCATACTTGCGAATTTGTTGGCATCCAATTCCCTGTTTAATTTCAGGTCTCAGCCCATTCTCAAACTTAAGACACTTGGAAAGTTCAGCATCTGCCCTGTTGTAGTGAGGACAAAACTTCACCAGCCTTTCAAATTTGGCAGCATACTCTGCCACAGTCAAGTTTCCTTGCTTCAGCTCAAGGAATTCTATCTCCAACTTACCACGAGCATCTTCTGGAAAATACTTCTTAAGGAACTCCGCCTTAAATACAGTCCAAGTCACCACAAAAGCTTCATCCTCGAGACGCTGACGAGTATTATCCCACCAGTCTTCAGCTTCCTCAGACAACATATGAGTTCCGAATTGAACTTTCTGCGCGTCAGCACACGCCATCACTCTGAAAATCTTCTCAATTGCTTTGAGCCACTTCTGTTCGCTCGCCGGGTCATGAGTTCCTTCAAACACAGGTGGATTATTCCTCTGGAATTTCTCCAATGCACGAAACTCATCATGCGCATTGTTTCGAGCAGCAGTCTGAGCAAGAGCTGCAATAGCATCAGCGAGAGCACGCGAGTTATTTCCTGCCATTCTGCACAACACTTACCACATCAGAAGAGAATAATTGTTAAATAAATAACGACTTGACAACTGACTGACAACTCACTGTTCACCAGGCTCTGATACCACTAATGTAACACCCTTCTACCCCAAACATAATATTGAGATAATATCAGAGTAATCATCACAAAGGGTATCCCATTTTCATCAAGAATACACAATAGTGTCCTGTCCCGTAACACGGGTTAATCAACATCAAAATATCATAAACATTTCACAGCGGAATTTAACTTCAAAATTCAAAACCTCATAAATATAATTTTCACCATCCTGAATTTAACATCATATAAGTAGAAAACATTTATCCAATGATAACATAACTGAAACAGTTAACAGAATAAAACCCATCCCAGTGTTACATGACACAGAGCAGGACACATAAACCATAACCACTTCTAAAGAACACTAAAGCACGCTCCGAGACTCATGAATTACTCCTATTGCACTGCAGGACTATTCTTCGACATCTGCAAGTTACCCACGAAGGAGGAAACATTTCCAAGCAGGCAGGGTGAGTAATCATAATATATCATAAACTTACAAGAATATAGAATCATAAATAAATTAGTACACATATCATGACATCGTCAACTACAAAATTCAGCAACAACCACACTACTAACATGAAATAAATTAACACCAACACAATCATGAAATTCATCCAAAATATGCAATTTCTAACATCCTGATATGCAATATGCATGTGGTACCATTTTCACCATGAGATGGATACATGACCATCAACCCTCCACAAGGGAGCACACCATAATCATCGAGACACTTCAATCCACACAATGGGATTGAAGCAAATAAATAGGCCGAAGCCCCATCGTGAATGTTATGAAATGCAATGATGCGCTACATCGAAAAATTCACCAAAATAATTCGCATCATTCATTTCAATCAGCAAAACAACCAGCAAATATTCATATATATCATCATGACATTACACCCTGAACACTGGTTTCCTAACCACTCTGACATATCAAGAATTAACCCGTACCCGGTAATTGATAAGTTAATTATAAAGTTATTTCACAAATTCATTTATCAAAAACTATTGCATTTTTCTCATTTCTATTCATCAAAATAAAGTTCAGTTTGTACTCGTTCCGACGCTTCAAACGGAATGCGAATCGGACTTACGGTTTAAAAGATATGAATTTTTAAAGAAATAAAATTTGTTGTCCCAATAGTGTTAACCGGTTAACCCAAGCGTTAACCGGTTACTGCGTATTTTCAGAAAGTGCCCCAAAATTTCCAATGGTTAACCGGTTAACGCACGCGTTTCAGCAGTCTTCTGCTATACATTTTTATCAGATGGATGTCAAAAACACCTTTTTAAATGGTTATATTGATGAGGAAGTTTTTGTGCACCAACCTCCTGGTTTTGAAAACTCTAAAATTCCAGAACATGTTTACAAATTGAAAAAATATTTATATGTTCTGAAACAAGCTCCCAGAGCTTGGTATGAAAGACTAAGAAATTTTCTTTTGGAAAATAAATTTACCAGAGGGAAAGTGGACACAACCTTATTCTGTAAAACCTTTAAAATGGATATTCTGATTTGTCAAATTTATGTAGATGATATTATTTTTGGTTCTACTAAAAGTTCCTTGGGAAAGGAATTTTCTAAGTCTATGTAGGAAGAATTTGAGACGAGCCTGATGGGAGAATTGAAGTTCTTTCTGGGAATTCAAATACACCAAACATCAGAAGGAACATATATTCATCAAAGCAAATATTTCAAAGCACTTCTAAAGAAATTTGACATGTCAGAAAGTAAGATTTCCAAAACTCCAATGCATCCCACGTGTATTCTGGAGAAGGAAGAGGTAAGTTAGAAAGTAGATCAGAAGATCTACAAAGGTATGATTGGCTCTCTTCTTTACTTAACTTCTTTAAGACCAGATATTATCTATAGCGTTTGTTTATGTGCTAGACTCCAATCATATCCTATAGAGACTCACATAATATCTGTTTAGAGAATCTTCATGTATCTGAAAGGTACTACTAACCTTGGCTTATGCTACAGAAAGTCCAAAGAATATAAGCTTGTAGGGTATTGTGATGCTGATTTTGATGGAGATAGAACAAAAAGAAAAATTACTTCTGGAAGTTGTCAATTTCTGGGAGACAACCTAATATCTTGGTCCAGCAAAAGACAATCAACCATCACACTCTCAACTACTGAATCTGAATACATAGCAGCAGCCGGTTGCAGTACTCAGATGCTCTGGATGAAAAATCAACTTGAGGACTTTAACATTTACGAGAGTAACATTCCTATCCTCTGTGATAATACATCTGCTATTTGTCTTTCTAAAAATCCTATTTTACATTCTAGAGCTAAACATATAGAAGTTAAACATCACTTCATTAAGGACTATACTCAGAAGGGGATATTATTTTTAAAATTTATAGATACAGACCATCAATGAGCTTACATCTTTATAAAACCCCTTGCTGAAGATAGATTTAATTTCATTCTGTCTAATCTCAGTATGGAGTTATGTCCAGAATGACAATGTTTAAATTCATATATTTAACTCTCAGAATGTTTGTTACTCATTATCTTCTGATCAATAGAACTTCTTTTGTTAGAACGAAAATTGTTTCAGAAGTTTTTCTTTTCGATCTGACTGTATACTTCTTAGACCTTTGTGTTAAGAAAGCTCTGAGGTGTCATAAGAATTAGAATGCGTATTCAAACTCCAAGGAAGGAAAAAATATGCATTCCAGCTTTTGGACAACTGTCCTCTGAAGAAGAATACATGTTCAACTTCTGGGAAACTGAAACGGGTGAAAAGACAACATTGAGGCGCGTGCTACATTGGTAACTGTTCAAAATTCTTTACGCCACTCCCGTTTGTCAGAATTCATTTAATGCAGTTAATCATGATATTTTGTGCGTTAATGTTTTCCACTAATTGCATTTTTTTACCGTTTCAAACTTCTATATAAATGATTGTTTTCACCTCACAAACACCTTTCACAGTTTCACTTTCACTTTCACTGTAATACCCATATACAAAAGACATACATAAAGTATATTTTTCATATATAATATTAGAAAATTTGGTACTGAAATAAAAATAAGTTCATAGCAACACATTGTTTAAGTATAGCCACTACAACATAAGGTACTAAAAGAAGGCTATAAAATAATACAAGATGTTCAAGCTACAAAAATCTAAGAACTAGATTCGAAGATCTCAAAATCCACAACGGAAGACAAAGCCATCAACCAGTAAGGATAATCAAGTCGCCTTATCCTTACCCTTAACGGAACCTGAAGTACCTGAAATAACAACATCAACATGGGGCGAGATAAAACATCTCAGTGAGTTCCCTATCTTAGAGTTCTCTCGGCTCTAAGGGTCAAACCTAATAATTCCATGAATACAAAGGTTCCGCTCAAAAGTAACTAAGCCGTAACGGAACATTCAAGCAACACTTCGTATAACACTTCCCGTGGGACTCAGTGAAACACCCACCTCAAGTATGAACCACTGGACTTCTCATGGGACTCAATGAAATACCTATCTCAAGTTATCACTCGCTTACCGTGGGACTCAATGTAATACCCACCTCAAGCTAACACTCGCTTCCCGTGGGACTCAATGTAATACCCACCTCAAGCTAACACTCGCTTCCCGTGGGACTCAATGTAATATCCACCTCAAGCTAACACTCACTTCCCATGGGACTCAATGTAATATCCACCTCAAGCTAACACTCGCTTCCCGTGGGACTCAATGTAATACCCACCTCAAGCTAACATTCGCTTCCCGTAGGACTTAATGTAATACCCACCTCAAGCTAACAAGGGAATACGATCAAATACGATTCTCATTTCTTAACCATTCTACGAAAATCCTAGGTACCTCACAAGTATTACCATTTCATTTCTTTAAGCTCATACTTTTCATAATTTCACATTCTTACGGTTAAGTCGGGAAATCGGGAAAAAGTCGGGTGAAAATAATATTCTTCAACATCATAAGAAAATACATGATTTTAGTTTCAAAACAGTATGTGAAACGTTAAAAGCGGATGCCCGGATCAAAATTTACGAATTAAATACCACACTTGAAACCTACAGGTCTCGCTGAGCGAGTACTCAGCTCACTGAGAGAAAAATCTCCTGGAACTGCTCGCTGAGCGAGGAACTGCTCGCTGAGCGAGCTATACCAGTTCAGTAAATCCCAGGCTTACGAGAAAGGAACCCTCCAAGCCAAACTCAACTCCAAACATCAACCAATGCAGAAAAACATACCCAAACATATTCATAGACATCACGTGAGTATTATAGTTGAGTTTTAATCGAGTTTTAACCGTTAAACTTTCAATTTCTTAGATTTTCCAACAAAACCCTAAACCACAACATCTCTAAAACTCAACCAAAATCAAAGATAAAAGCTTCTAACTAAGAACCCACCTCGGGAGATGAAGATTGGTGGAAAGATTGAGTCGACTCGACGGACGGATGGTGAAGTAAGATGAATTTGAAGTCTTGGGTTTTTCCTCCTTTTCTTCTCTTCTCTCTCTTTTCTTCCTTCTTCTTTCTATTCTTTTCCTTACTAACTTCTTCTTCTTATTTCCCTTCTATTAATAATTATAAAAATATATATCTTACCATTATGTCCAAAATTAGAGAGTATCCAAAAATGTCTCTTAATCTGATATTTTATAAAACCCTGAGTCAGCTAACATCAACTAATAAAATAATATCCCATTGATTACTCTATTTAGTTCCGTTAAAATTTCTTAGAGTAATCCTGAATAATATTATTACCAATTCATATTATTCAGAGCTTTAAATAAAATACGGGGTATTACATTCACTCTCTTGTTTCTATTTTCACTACATTCATTGCATTCTTGCTCCAAAACCCTAATCTTGGTAATCAATGGCTTTCTCCTATCAAAACGTTCAACAAGCCCCTTCTCAATAAGCTCTAGTTATTTAAACCTCTGAAGAACACCACATCTCACCAGTCAGAACACTTCTCACTCCTGTATAGAAACTTGAAGTTCTTTGTGAGTTATTTGTTGATTTTGATAGTTTGAAGGATAATGGGTTTGATTTAACTCTAGAAGTCGCAGCTCAAGGCTGGGAAAAGTACTTTGATCGTATGATGGGTCCAACTTTTCCTAAGTTGGTAAGGAAATTTTGTTTTTTTTGCTACTGCTACCCACTCTCAAGTAACTTCTTATGTTCTGGGTAAGAAGATTGTCATCGCAGAAGATCATATTGCCAAACTGATACAATCTGATGGAACTGGGATCAAGTGCAGTGAAATGGATAATCTTTCTGATACTTCCATCATCTCTCAAGAGAATTTCACAATTAGACAACCCTCTAACAAAATCAAAAATCTATAGGGTCATCTGAGAATTTGGGCCAAGATCATTATGGGTTGCATCAGCCACAGGGAAGCCACCAACTCCCCAGATTATATTAACGTGGATCAACAATTTCTGCTATACTTCATCTTCACTAAAAAGAAGGTCAATATTGCACACTCTTTGTTCAACCATCTGAAGAATAATGTGAAGGAAACTAGAGAAGGAGAAAAGACTAAGAGAGATTGGATTCCACTAGGTAGGCTTATTTCAAACATTCTGACTGAAAATAAGCTTGTAGATCATCTGGCTGAAGCTCAGCAGATTGATAATCTGGAAACAGATGCTGGAAAGCCCTTGAATGTAAAGAATCTGAAGAAGATGAAGTTCATAGAGTCTATCAAGAAGGATCCAGTTATGTACTCTAGAGAAGTCATTACAACAAAGAAGATTCCTCTGAAGGATTTCCCATCATTCTCTGCTGATACGCCACCAAAAGTTGTTGTGAGATACTTGGAATCTTGCAAGCTTGATGGAACTGACCCTGGCTTCAAACCAGAAGAACTCAGAAGAATGGCTCCAGAAGTTGCAACAAAGAAGAACAAGAAGAGAAAAGCTTCTTAAGGAACCTCTCATAAGGCTCCTAAGCAACCAAAAAAAATAAAGGTACTTCTTCTTCCTCGTCTGATTTTATTTCTGTTATAGAAACTATAACAATTACTACATCTGAAAACCCTTATGATACCATATCCTCTGAAGTCCCATCTTTTGTCACTCCAAACATTAACTAACATTCTGAAAATATTCCTCAACAAGAACTCCCTCAAACTTCTGAAAACATTCCACAAACACAAGTCACTCAACCAGAAACTATCATACAATATGAAAATCCTTCCTCACCCCAAAAATAATTTGAACACCACTCACCATAAACTCTAGACGACTTTGACATTCCAATTGACCCAAGACCACCTTTTGACCTAAACACTTCAACCTTTGTTGAAACACACTCAGAACTTCAACAAGTTCTGTCTAACATTGATGTTTTTCCCACATATGTTGCTGCCTCTCAAGTTCAATCTTCTAATCCACCCCCACCACCTTCTACTGAAAAAATTCCTGGAATCAACTACCCCCTTAACTCTGAATATCCAAGACTTGTTTTTTACCTATCCCCCATACGTGAAGAATCCTTATCTTCTTATGCACCAACACCTCCTAAAACTCCCACTTACATTAACATTCCAGATAGTCCCTTACCAACCAATGAACCTGAAGATTCTCTCAGAGCATACATTGATGTAGAAAGTATTGATAAAATCTCATCTGTCTCGAACAAAATTGATATACCCAAAATAAAACCAAAACCAACCTAATCAGATGTTGGTACATTGTTGATGGCTTTCGAAGCAGAAATGAAATGCAGGCTGGAAGATCTGAAGACTGCTTATGCATAAAATCTTGATCCTGCTGCTTCTGACTTTCTCTGGACAACATTCATAAAATGGTTTAATTCTAAAATCAAGACGCTGAAAGATATCTTCTATGATATTGCTCAGCAAAACTTCTATGACAGCCTGAAATAAATTGTCACAAACTTGGAGAAGATAACCCATCTTCCGAATGATAAACCTTGGAAAGAGCAAGAACCAAATGAGTCATCTTCTGAATTTCAGCTGTTTATCGTTCCTTCTGCTGAAGATAAAGGAAAAGAAGTTACTGAAGAAGCTGCTGCTGAAGAACCTTATGTCGAAACCTCTACTCAAGCTGCTGCAACTACTGAAGATTTTCCCCCAACATCTTTATTTATGAAGATTCTGGATGAACTGAAGAAAGAAAATGAGTCTGTTAAGCAGAGGTTGGATAAGCAGGATGAGACAAATGCTGAACTCAAGACAATGATTGGACAACAAGTTGAATCAACTTCTCGGATCAAGTCTCTTTTGGATGCATTGGTCACCAAGATTAACCCCCATCCTTGATCTTGTTTTCTATTTTTTTTTATTTCTTGTTGTTTTGTTCTGATGTTTTCTATGCTTATCTGATTAATGAAGATCTGATGTTTTTGGTTCTAATCATCTAGTTATCTGTCTTTTTTTATTATCTGTCTTTTTGAATTATGATAAAAGGGGGAGAAAGTAAACTATTTTGATCCTATAACAGCTTACCAAGGCTAAGCCTCAAAAATCCTAAAACTCTAATAAAAATGTCTTAATTATTCTTCAAGGAATAAGAGAAGTAATTAACTCAGGGGGAGCGTAAGCTGCAAGAACTTCTCATGGAAATTTCTGAAGAAACATCTTCTCATTATAAAGGGAGTTTCTATATCTTTTGTTATTTTAATTTCTATCAAAATATAATGTTTTGTCATCATCAAAAAAAGGGAGATTATTAGAACAAGATTTTGATTCTACTTTCTATTATAGTTTTGAAGATAACAATTTTTATAAGAACAAAATATAATACTAAAAATTATCTTCTATGTACAGGATAAAAGTTCTTATGATAAGATAAACTCCAAAGTGCTCAGCATCTTCTAACGCAAAATAAGTTAAGCGCATCACTCAAAGAAGATCTGATAGTAAGCTTATAAGAAGTTCTAATCAAGTATGAAGTAAAGCTGCGAAATTTAAATATACTCTGATGTGAATTAAGTATGTTCTTATTCTCCAAATCAAAGACAGTTATGAGAAAATCAAGAATAACGGCCGGGAACAAGATCTTTATTTTTTTTGGAAGGACTTTATGACAACTAACAATCATCCAAAAAGGGCACCAGATGTTCCCAACGAATCTCTTCATCAAGCGTCTATATAAAGAGATCATTTAAAGAAATTGAAGCACTACTACTTGCGTGAAATATCATTGATCAATTTCTTATTCTTCTATTCTTATCTTTGTAAAAACTATCACTGTGTGATAACCGCTTTTTGAAGCATTTTTTGTTACAACCCTTGTAAAACTTTTTGTACATTCCTTGAGTGACTAGTGTAGTTAGTAGACTCAAGAAGACTTTGAATATAGGTCGTAGTGTTTGTATTAAATTTTTTAATAGTGGATTAAGACCTCGTTGAGAGAGACAAATCACCTTGGCGGGTGGACTGAATGTAGTTTGAGTTTAAACGAACCAGGATAAATCAAAGTGTCATTTAGTTTGATTAATTTAGAAAACCCAATTCCAACCCCCTTCCTTGTGTTTTTCGCTCCTTCAATAGGTGTGAAACTAATATTTGGTGTGTAATTAATGATAACGAGAAAATGTATCGATTATATTGCTAAGTTTCATTAACGTTTTATCGCATAATCATCGTTTTAACACCCGATTCCTCGAGTTTTTCTTACCATTTTGCAGGTACATCATATATGGAGCTAAATCATGAATTAAGAGCAAAAGGAACAAAAACAACCATAAAAAAAGGAAGAAATGAAGAAACCTGCAAAAACCTGCATAATTTGTTGCACTCACGGTCGTCACCAAGGTGTCACGACCGTGACACCCCATAAGAAGCAATCACGACCGTGATGACCTTGTCACGACCGTGACACTTAAAATGAAAGGGACACGAGCGTGAAGACCTTGTCACGACCGTGACAAGGTAAAAAGTAGGTTATTTGACTGAGACCACGTCAAAACGTTACGTGAAGAAGTTTTTGCCTATTTTTTAGCCATGTTCCTATATCTCCTCCACTGCTTCAACAAGGCCCAATGCAACAAGTCCAAATTTCAAGCCCATTAATTGTTCTATAAATAGCATAACTCAGTTGAACAATTTACAGAGCATTTTTTCTATCAATTTCCTGCGGAAGCTCTGCCGATTTATTTTACAACCCTGTTTTTATTTCAGCATTATTTTCAGTATTTTATTTTTATTGTATCCAAACCCAACCTATAACAATTTCCAACATCAGGAAATTGTTATAAAAATTACTTGTTTCTAAACCTTCAGATTTTTGCTTTATTTTCGATTTCCACCAATTACTCCGAGCTTTCTGGTCTGTGGAAGAAGGAGTCTGCCATTTTATTGTTAACCAGGTTTTTATTATTTGCAAATTTAATGTTTATGTTATTTATTTATTTTTTCTGCCATGAATATTTTGTTTATTGTTTTTCTGTCTCTGTCTGGTTCAACAAAAATGAGTAGCTAATTACCTTAGGGCGGTATGTAATTAAAACAAACTTAATCGGTAAAATTAACCATAGGCTAAAAATAATTAATAACTTAACATTCTGGCTGATACTTTTTAATTAAAATCGACCTTTTCGTTACGAGAGTAAGGAAAGAGTATTAGGTTAGGTCAAGACCACGAGAGTGTGAGATTTTAACCAGATAGCTAAAGTTAGGCATTTAAATTAAACACAGCGAGAGCGCTTTAAAATAAATTAGAATTACTAAGTTTCCAAAAATTATCTCTAAACACTTATGGGCTAGCGAGAGCAGGCATAGGGCTTTAGGGGTAAGATCTGAGATAAGACCACGAGAGTGTGAGTTGAGGGTATTTAAACTGGTAACCTCTACATAATAGTTTAAGTGAACACCTATATAAGCCTAGGTTAGATTGACCCACCTAAGTTAGTATAATTACATACCGACCGCCTTAGTATTATTTTATTAAAACTTAAATTTAATTCCCGCCTTTAATATTTTAAAAGCAACAAAAAATCGTGACAACCCTTCGCCTTAGCTAAACTAGAAGTTCATCTAGCACTAAGTAACCATAGAGTCCCTGTGGATCGATAATCTTAAATATTACTTCGATAGGCTGTGCACTTGCAGTTAAGATACCGCTAGACACATAATTAGACACGTATTTAGCCCATCAATTAACTACTGGAATATATGACACTTTGATTCTCCTTGGGAATTATTTTCCATAATTTTTGGTGTCATTTTGAATCCACTTTGTGAAGTTGTTTTTCGGCGATGATGCCTTGTTATCTCGCTTATGGAATGAATTGTTTTGACACTTTGGTGCATAATTTAGTGAATTACGTTTAGTAAATGTAAGATAATGACTTCACTATGCAAGGGATTTAATTTCATGATTTTGTGAACCGTTTTACTATTTTTCCTATCTCTTGGATTATAGGTCCCAATTTGAGATACTTTGGTTTGTGCATTGGATTATAAGAAGGAATCCATGCCATTAATTTGGGGTTCTTTGGGTTTACTCTTAGGTGTTAATTATAGTTCATTTATAGGTCTAAGAGATAATATTATAGGTCATTCATACTTGAGCTTTGTTTGACTATAAGTCACACTAATGTGACCATGCTTTCCTTGTGAATGTGATGCCTCAATATACATGACTTGTAATACAATTTCATGATCATTTCACATGACCTATAATTCACATCATTCAATCATCATTTTCTACTTACTTTAGACTTAGGTCTACCATTTCATATGTCTTTCAACTTTCTTCATGCATACTAACTTGCATAAGTCCTTAGTGGCACATTTAGAGTAACTTCTAATATGTTTACTTGTTCCTTAAGATATAAAGTGGCATTGATACATAAAGGTTTCCATTAACCAAAACTTAACTTCAACTTGTAATATAACATCTAACATAGACTTAGGGTGTTCTTCTTTGTTTACTTCCATTCATTTGACTCGATAGAAGTAATGTAACTTCATTGTGCTTCATCTAACAATTGTATGCCTAGTTTTGCTTCAAACTTTGTGTGATGCTTTTTTTGACTTAACATGAGTTGTATATATCATATAGCTACTGGATTTTGTCATTTGCATATTTGTTTGCCACTTTCTATGTTCATCCTTGATTTTCTTTACAATTAATTGACCTTTAGGAACTAGTTTAAATTCAAACCACTTTGTCTTGCCTTAGTGAATTAAACTTGTTGTGCCTAGTCTTGTTAAGATAATTGTATGTTGTTTTGCACATTTCAAATATATTTTCAATTCCGACTTTTATTTGTATTCAAGCTTCACGTCCATAGTTGCATCATTTAGGTGTCTTAATTTACAAGTTTGCATCTAACATCCAAGTAACATAGTTTGATAACATAGTTATAACTTGACTTGTACTTATCTCATTCCTCTATGTCTTTTACCTTAACTCCTTGTTATTACTAATATGTCTGATTCATGTGTGCAAGGTACACTAAAAGGAGGAATTCCAAAGAGGTGTTTAACTCATTTCTTTTTATTAACACTTACCCATTCCTAACTTGTTTGCAAATTAACCATAGGTGATTTCATGATTTGCTTAGGAGCACTTATGTGGCTACGGATCTTTATCCGTGTGGTAGGGTTCTTTACTTCTTTTTAAAAAAATCTTTCAAATAACATGAGAAGTAGGAATAGATATACCACGAGAAGTAGGACTGTATGGAAAGCCCTTAAAGGAGGATCTTTGTGTGTGTGTGTTTAATATTGTGCCTAAAGACCTCTAAGAGGCATCGCACACCCTGTTTCCTTGTAAGACCTCGTGAAAGGAAATTGGAAGATGATAGGTTTCGTAACCAACCAACGTTAGTCTTATGAGTAATTCATTAGCTTGCACCACATGCTGACACTTTTGTATATGTCCTGCTCTTGTCCGCCCAGTCAAAATGGAAGGAGGGTCAACAATGGACCCCCACTCATTGTCAATAGCTCACACCGGGTAGGTGTTCGATGCTTATGTGGTCTTATCCACATCCTATTTCTTTTCTTTCTTCATCTGCTTTGATATTTCATATCATTTCCTTGTTTGTTCTTAGTTTAGTTCTCTTATTTTCTTAGGACACCAATTCTATCTTCTATAAGTTAGATAGGTTAGAAACTACAATGTAGGACTAACCAGTGTATGTTAGCTCAGGTAGTTTTTTCCCCTCTTAAATCCTCAACCATATGATTAATTTTTCACGTTAACATAGGAGTCTAGTCTAGTTTCCCCTAGTTTTTCTTTTATCATTGAATCTCTCTTCTCCCTTCAAAGAAAAGCAAAAACACTTAATAACAAGAGTGTGCATAGTGCGACACGAGCCTTAAGATATAGAGAAAATGATTAGTGGAGGTCTCCTTCACTATTCTAGGATGCTTTGCAAACGTTCCATTGCGAGAGACCTTGTAAAGTATTCGCTCATGTATCATAGTCTTTAGCATTGTGAATACGATAAATGAATAACCAATCCAGTTCTTTTAAAGGACAATAAACAGACAAACACGTCTTTTTTTTGGGAATTCTTTTCTCATCTCACTCACTCTCATCGTAAGAACGCACCACTTCATGTTCTCGTGCGATACGGTAACACACTCGATTCAACGAGCATGCAACACCTGAGCTAGAACATTGGTCGTTCCCTTAAAAAATACAAACAAGCAAGTTTTATCCCTAGGTTAGGGGAACTACGTCGCTCTAATTCTTATTTCCGATGAGATACGTAGGCAGTGGGGTATGGCCCATTCGAGCATAGTTCTTTCTTTTCCCTACATTGTTTCCCGTTCTCTTTCTGTTACCGTTCTTTCTCCAATTCTATTTTAGCGGAAAATGAAACAGATCACAACACCCATTGAGCAGTGCAAGCAAGCGTGGATCCTGTCGAGTATGATAGACGTGAATGGGTGCTAATACCTTCCCTCCATGTAACCGACTCCCTTACTCGTTCTCTCTGGTTTGCAAGACCTTGTTCTTTCCTTTCACCTATGTTTGTGCAACATTACCTTTTCCTTTCCTTGGGATAAAAATGCTTGGCTGACGACTCTTCTTTTATTTTTTCACGCCACTTTCGCGTTTGTACTAGGATGAAAATCCACGGAGCAACAAAGACTATGTCTTTTAGGCATGACTTTAGTCACGCCTCTTGGGTGAGATTTATATGTTTGGTACCACTTGTGGAAACTCCGAGCATCTTAGGAGAGGAGATATCTTGGAAAATCTCAGTCCCTCAGGCAATGTTATATAGAGTCTGGCCGACTTATCAGTCCTTCAAGTGAAACGGTGAACCTCTCGGACAATAATTATATCAATCCCTCAAATAAGACTAAATCTCTCAGGCTAGACTTTAGTTACACCTCTAAGGAAATATTTATATGCTTAGTCCAACATGAGGAAATCCGAGTATCTCAAGAGAGGATATTAGATAGCCTGGGAAAGCTTAGTCTCTCAGGAATATATTTATGGAGTCTGGCTGATGAGGCTTATAAGTCCCTCAAGCGAGGCGGTGGACCTCTCGGCGGAGACTTCTATCAAGCCCTCAGGAAAGACTTAGTCTCTTAGGCTATAATTTAGTTGCGCCTCTTGGCGAGGTTTATATGTTTGGTCTCGCCTAACGAAACTCCAAATATTCAGGTCAGGAGTTTAGATAGCTTGGGAAATATTAATCCCTCATGGGAAGTTATATTTAACATAGCTGGTGAGACTTATAAGTCCCTTAGGCGAGGCGTTGGACCTCTTAAATGAGAGTTCTATCAAGCACTTTGACAAGACTTAATACTAAGTCTCTTAGGCTAGACTTGAGTCGTGCCTCTTAAGAGATATCTCTTTGTTTTGTCCTGCCGAGGAAACTCTGAGTATCTTAGGTGAGGAGTATAGATAGGTTTGAAAATCTTAGTCCCTTAGGCAAAGTTATATAGAACCTAGATGATGAGACTTATAAGTCCCTCAAGCGAGGCATTAGATCGCTCGAGTGGGACTTATATGAAGCCATCAGACAAGACTAATTCTTTAAGGTTAGACTTCACATGCACCTCTAGGGAGATATGTATATGTCTGGTCCCACCCGAACAACTTCCAAGTATCTCAAGTGGGGAGTTTAGATAGCCCGAGGTTACCCTAAAAAGTTTCCTATAGAGCTTTTCCACAAAAGGGCTTTCCTCAATAAATTTTCTTCTGAGGGATTCGTTTCTGGAATTTGTTTCACAACTGGATATCGTCTTTACAATACTTGTCCCCCCGAGTTGAAGTGGATTTCTTTACCTCTACATTTTTTATCCGAATGTCGACCCCTCGAGTTGACAATGATGATATTGTATTTTAATATGAATATCGACCCCTGAGATGACAATGATAATCTTGCCTATATATTGTTGATTCGTTCTTGAACCCCGAGTCGATGTCAACTTTATTTTCTCAACCCCCAAGTTAATTTGTTCTCGACCCTCGAGTCAATGTTATCTTTTCTTTCTTAACCCCCGAGTTGATTTTTTTCTTGAACCCTAAGTCAATGTTGTCTTTATCTTTTCAACCCCCAAGTTGATTTGTTCTCGACGCATGAGTCGATGTTATTGTTTTTATTTTCTCAATCCCTAATTTTAACTTTTCTCGACCCTTGATTCGATGTTGTTGTTTTCTCGACCCCCGAATCGATGTTGTCTTTATTTTCTCAACCTTGAGTTGATCTGTTCTTGATCCTCGAGACGTTGTTGGCTTTATTATTTCAATCCCTGAGTTGATTTTTTCTCAAACCCTAAGTTGATGTTATTGTTTTTATTTTGTCAACCCGAGTTGATTTATTCTTGACCCCCCGAGTCGATGTTGTTGTTTTCTTCACCCATGACTCAATTTGTTCCCGACCTCCGAGTCAAAGTTGTATTTATTTTCTAAATCTCCAAGTTGATTTGTTCTCGACCCCGAGTTGATATTTTCTTTAGTTTCTCAACCTTAAGTTGATTTGTTCTCGACCCCCGAGACAATGTTGTCTTCTTTTTGACCCACGAGTCGACACCAATCATTATTCTTTTACACTTAATGTTAGTCGCCGAGTTTATGTTGATCTTGTCTCTTATCCTAGTTTACTCGTTTTCCTAACATCACATCATTTCATCTATTCATTTAATATCCTCTTTTTAGGTTAAAATTTGGGGTCTTTTCATATTTAATTTTCTTCCACCATGATTATATGAAGACTATTGTCATTCATACTCTCTGGATAAAACTAATTAAATATGGGAAACTGTCATACTTTAATTTTGTCCCATGTTTTTTTATCTACTTTATTTCAAGTATTAACTCATTTAAAATTTTCAAAAAAAAAAAATTCTAAGTAAATTACATACATCATATGTCTTGCATCCTTCAAAATTCATTGATTGCAAGTTAATTTTATCAAAAGTTAATAAAAAATCAATCTTTGATCTTTTGTCTTGCACAAAACTATGTCACTTTGAATTCCTCATCTCACTTGAGGATATGTAGGAGCAAGAATCTCAATCTTCTGAAGGGCCTCATGTCCCAACACCTTGCTCAACATGTGTCCCCTCACAATAAATGCAACAAAAAATCTTCTTTGAGGTGTCACTGATAACACTACTTTAGTGTGTTACTTTTTCCTATTTTTCATAGCATATTTAGTTAGGTTTTTATGAATTTACTGCATTTTTTAGTTAATCTTGATTTAATTAAGTCTTAAGTACAATAAGAGCTTATTTTATGTTTTCTTGTGTAATCTATTAGAATTGTAGTTTGTTGAAGACAAGTTGAGGCGTGACCTTGTCAGGCTGTTGCTGAAGCATTAGTGGAAGATGAAGGGATCTGAATAATTGATTAAATTCTTAATCAATTAAATCAAGAAGTCTTGGAAGATAATCACTAGGGCATATGTGGCAGCAGTAGAGGAGCATTTCAGCAAAGAGGTGTTGGATAAATATCAAATTGCTAGAGGACAAGAGGAATAGTACGGGAGGGACCATAAGAAAAATAACGCTAAACCTTAAAAATGCACCAACTGTCTGTGCAACTCCACCAACCTGCTCTGTCTGCTTGCAAAAGGGTTTTTTCTCCCACCAAAATTGTACTTGATAACTTGCAAAGGAAGGGTTGGAAGATAGTTGTCCCATTTTTTAATTTCATCTTGGGCCTCATCATAAAGTTATCAAAAGCCCATGATCCAAGAAAGCAACCACTCACTCTCATCACCATCTCTATAAATAGAGAGCTCATCATTGAAGAAAAATAAGCGGAAGAATTTCAAACACAAATTATATTTATTTTCATTCTTTAAGTTAGGACCGTGAAATTGTCACCAGTTTGTCATAGACATAAAAAAGATAGAGTTTCTTTTATCATCTAAGTCCCGTGTACATTGCTGGAAGTTGTCGTGTCTGAAGACATCTCTTGCAGTTTCTCCAACGAAAAAGAAATCCAAGTCACTATTAGGTTGCATTTATTTACTTCATATTGTAAGAAAATGTTTCCTTTTAGTTCATCTCCAGAAATGTATACTCAGCTCATCATGAGCTAAACCCTTGTTTGATGAGTTTAATGAAGTTAGTATAAAAGATGTTTTAAGTTGAAATGATGTGTTATTTAGTGTCTTATTTTGTTCTGTGTTTTTATGCTATATACTTTCTTCTTAGAGTGATCAACTAGGAAAAAGGTAAAAGCTTGTTTTTGAGGGATACCCAATAAACAAGTGGATTTCATAACAAAAGTGATTAATAAAGTAGGATAAAGATGTTCACTTAATTAAACTTACTTAGAGATAATAAGTTGATACCATAAATACTTTTCAGAAATTTAAACCATAAACATATTAGGGTTACAAGTGTGGCTTAGAGATTTGTTCCCTTACCCTCGGATATGTATGCATCTGATGTCATAGAGATACACCACTAGATCACATTCTGATCTTTTGGGTATGACACTTTACATCATGGAAACTTTTTCAGCATCAACTATACTAATGGATTTAACTCATCAACTACTCTCTTGACTATTTTACACTCTTACTTTGATTACTTTTGTTTGTTGTTGTGTGTGATATCTTTGCCATTAGTCTCTTATTTTTTTGTTACCTTGCTTATATTATCTCTCTTAAGTAATTTGTGACTTAGTTGAATTAGATCCTTCCACTTTCTTGTGGGTTCGACCTTTACTTTATCACTTGCTGCATTCTAAAGCATGTATACTTGCATGTGACAACATTTGCTTGAAAAAAAAATTTACAAACTAATATCATTTTTAAGGCAAACAAGTTTTTGAGCAACAAGTTTTTGGCGCCATTGTTGGGGATGTGTGAAGAATTTAATTTATTACAAGCTATAATGTTTCTTAAGATAGATTTTATTTGAGCCTTTAACATTTGTTGTGATTTGGTGTCCTCCAATTTGTTGTGATTTTATTGCATGTGCAGGTTGTGACCTCCAATTTGTAATGGACACCCTGAATCTAAAAGAGTTCTCAATGCACGAAGAAGGTTATTATGTTCTCAGCAATTACCTGAGGGGTCTGCAACCACAACTGTGGCGGAGATTCCTGAGGACGTGCCTGAAGGAGACATAGACAAAGAAATCTCTTCGTCATCTGACGAATAAATTCATGAAGAAGCCATGGCAGAGCCAGACATCATAGGCATTGCTAATGACAGAGCGTACAACATCTAGGACTATGCATTTTTTGATCCAAATGCTATGAATACTAGCATACTAAGGCCAACCATCACTGCACCATTTGAGTTCAAACATATGATGTTCCAAATGTTGCAAGCTGTTGGAAAATTTTCTGGATCTCCTCATGATGCCCTACGTCTACATTTGAAGCAGTTTATAGACGTGGCTGACAACTTCAATATCATTGGAGTGCCCGAGGATGATTTTAGGCTCAGGATGTTTCCTTACTCCTTAAGGGACAGAGTGTAACACGCCTTCTACCCCATCACAAATATACCACAATTTAATCAAATAATCTAAGTTCCCTCATAAAAGGACATCACATTACTCATAACACAAACATCATATTAGTCTTGTCCCGTAACACGGGTTATAAAATCATGAACCTCAAACCCGTCTTTAACAATTACGTAGCGGAAAACAAAACGTCACTTTTGCATCTTTAATTAAAAAAAAGTTTAATAATTCAATCCAAAACATCATTTAAATCTCATATAATCAAAAGAACAACATTTTAACCAATTAAACGAAATAAACTCAAGTCTCAAGCGAAAACCCATCCTGATGTTACTGGACACATAACAGGACTCCACTTCTGACTAACAAATGACAACTCACTAACTCTGAGCTAAGACTGCACCGAGCTAACCTTGAGTATTTGCAGGATGACATGATAATCCATCACAAAAAGGTAGGCTGGGTGAGTAATGTCACATTCAATAAAGTAATATAAAATGAGGATTCATAAAAATAGACTTCAAATCAACTTCAATCATCACAAAGCTCATTTATACAAAACATTAAATACATCACATCATCACAGAAATTCAATACAAATCATACTATGTCATTTAGAATGATTTGCAACCTCTTATTATGCATGTGGTACCGAAACATCCTCATGGATGGACACTGGGCCATCAACCCTACACAAGGGAGCACATCATAACATCATATTACTTCAATCTGGACAATGGGATTGGAGCTACCAATGGACCAAAGTCCCCTCTTAAATTCAATGCCATGAATGCAAGACGCAATATACACACACCTCATCAAAACATCATAACATCTTATAACATAAAATAGATCGATTAAAACATTTTTCCAAATTAAAATAATTTTCAAAACATGCCAAGTCTCGCTAAGTGAGCTACCCCCTCACTAAGCGACCAACTCTTTGTATTGTGAGATCCAAAATTCTCACTTACTCGCTAAACAAGCTGTAGCTCGCTAAGCGAGCATCACAATTTCTCAAATTTTTCTGTGATTTTAGAATCACTCCCCTGCGACAAAACCCACTCAAAAACCAGTTTTTAACAACAGTAACCCAAAAAATAATCATCACAATCCACATTCATCATAGTATCATCACATACATCATATAACATTGTTATTTATCATCAATTTCATCATAAAACCTCATCACATAGTACAATCATCTATCAAAACCCCATAACCCTAAGACTCTCCCTCAATACCCCAAATCCCATCTCTACATTACAATACCGAACATAAATTTACACCTCGTATCTTAATTCTTCGGATTCTTTCGATAAACCTCTACGATTTCATCTCCAACCTTCAAGTCCTAGCTTTTCTTCAGAGCTCTCCTTCTCTTCTCCCAAAATTATGATCGTTCCAAATGACCGTACAATCCAACTTTACTCTCTTAGTCACTCTTGCCCCTAGTAAATCCTTAGTCTTTTCCTCTTTTACCCTCACTTAGCCTCTACCAAAAGGCTAAGCTACCCTCGTCCTCTAATTCTACTTATTTAAATTATTTTCTCCCAATTTAATTAAATAAACTCACTATACTTAATATCCTAATATTATTAAAATATTAAGTCACACTCATAACTCCATAAAACATCAAATCATCCATAAATCATCAAAATTCACAACAAACACACCAATTAAATCAAAATCAAATTTGGGGTGTTACATAGAGCCAAGAGTTGGCTCAACTCTTTGGATCCTAATTCCATTACTACATGGAATGCTTTGGCAGAAAAATTTCTCGCCAAATATTTTCCTCCATCCAAGAATGCAAAAATGAGTAATGAGATCACATCATTTAGGCAAGGAGAGGATGAATCATTCTAAGAAGCATGGGAAAGATACAAGGAGTTGTTAAGACAATATCCCCACCATGGGATACCCATCTGCATACAACTTGAGAATTTCTACAATGGATTAAATCCATCCTCAAGGAATATGTTGGATGCATCCAATGGAGGAGTTCTTTTGTCTAAATCCTATGATGACAGATACAAGTTAATTGAGAGTATTACGAACAACACTTATCAATGGCCAGTTGTTAGGGAAAATGTAAGTTCCACTCAGAAGAATCCAAGTAGAGTGTATTAGGTCACCGGGAGAACATATTTTTCTACCCATATTGCACAAATCAACTAAATGATGAAGAATATGATAAGCCCCTAACGCGACAAAACCTGAACCTGTGAAGGTATTTACAGATGCAACTGAGGTTTCCTGTGTACATTGTAGAGGAACACATCTATTTGAAGAGTGCTCAGCCAACCAAGTGTCTGCTAACTATGTTGGCAATCCCAACAACAACAGATACAATAACCCTTACAGTAATACTTATAGTCGAGGATGGCGCAACCATCCAAAATTTTCATGGAGCAATAATCAAAATCAGCAAAAGCCTATAATCACAACACCTAAAGCCCCTCCTAGTTTTCTAACTCTAACTCTAATTATGCTAGGGTTAACCAAGGAAATCATCATCTGGAGAACATTCTTAAGTCCTTTATTCAGGAGGCAAAGAATTAATTTCAATCAAAAGGGGTGATCATCAAAAACTTGGAAAATCAAGTTGGATAAATAGCCATAGCTTTGAATTCAATAAGCCAAGGAGCTCTCCCTAGTTCTACTGAAACTCCAAATACTCAAGCTGGATTAAAGAGTGTTGAGACATGCCAAGTTCTGAAGCTGCGAAATGGAAAAGTAGTTGAAGAAAGAACTAAGGAGGCAAGCACTGACTTGTTTATAAACGACATTTCTAGAGCAAGAAACCAAATTAATGGAGAACCGTATTCATCTGGACACCAGAAAAGAAAAGAGGATGCACCTACTGTAGAAACCTACTCAAGGAAGGATAAAGGAGTTTCTTTTAAACCTGAAAAGATACAAAAATTTGTGCAAGAAAGTTCTCCACCTCCTTTTCCATAAATAATAAAGAAACCAAAGAAGAACAACAATTTGCAAAGTTCATGGAGATCTTGAAACAACTGCATATCAACATACCATTGATTGATGTAATCCAATAAATGCCACACTATTCAAAGTTTATGAAGGATGCGCTAACTAGAGGAAGTGAGTTGGAGAATTTTCTATGGTTTCTCTCACACAAAAGTGTAGCCAACTAGTTCAGGGCAAACTTCCTTCAAAACTCAAGGATCCCGAGAGTTTCACTATCCCATGCACCATTGGAGATACATTCTGTGTAAAATCTCTTTGTGATTTGGGAGCTAGCATAAATATTATGCCCTTGTCCATTTTCAAGAAGCTGGGGATAGGAGCTTCCAGGCCTACAACCATCACATTGCAGCTGGCAGATAAGAGTCTTTGCTATCCACAAGGAAAGATTGACGATGTGTTGTTTAGGGTTGACAAGTTTGTTTTCCCCGTTGATTTCATTTTCATGGATTTTGAAGCTAATGAAGAAACCCTTATCTTGTTAGGAAGACCTTTTCTAGAAACGGGTAGAACTTTGATAGATGTAGAAAGAGGTGAACTCACAATGAGGGTGAATGGGCAGCAAGTAGTATTCAACATACTTAATGCTCTGCAGTACCCAGACGAGGAAATAGTTGATTGTTCCATGATATCTATTCTTGAGGGTTTGATCCATAAAAATCTTCTCAAGACTAGTGATATTTTAAAGGATGATTTTAAAGGAAGTAGAGAAAGAAGGAATCATTTATGGTCCCTTGCCACAAAGAGAGGAATAATCTGTGGAAGTAATAGAGTCCACCACTGTTTCCCACAAGTAACAACTACCTTCCATAGAAGAACCTCCAAAATTGGAACTTAAACCCCTGCCAGAGCATTTGCAGTATGTGTATCTCGAGGCAGGATAGAAGTTGCCAATTATTATTTCAACAGATTTGCAAGAAGAACAAAAGAAACAAGTAGTTGCACTACTGAAGAGACATAAGAAGGCCATTTCTTGATAAACGTTTGACGTTAAGGGAATTAGTCCAACAATTTGCACGCACAAGATCTTGTTGGAAGATAATGCTAAAAATAACATTGAAGGCCAAAGGAGATTGAACCCCATTATGAAGGAAGTTGTGAAAAAGGATATTATCAAGTGGATGGATGCTGGAATCACCTATCCTATCTCAGATAGTGTATGGGTGAGCCCAATTCAGTGTGTTCCGAAGAAAGGGGGCATAACAGTGATCACTAATGAGAATAATGAGCTTATTCCAACCAGAACTATCTTTGGCTGAATAATCTGTATGGACTACAAGAAGCTGAACAAGGCTACAAGGAAGGATCAATTACCATTTACTTTCATAGACCAAATGTTGGATAGGCTGGATGGAAAAAAGTATTATTGTTTTCTAGATGGGTATTTAGGCTACAATCAGATTTCCATAGCCCTTGAAGATCATAAGAAAACCATATTCACCTGCCCATACGACACATTCGCTTTCACAAGAATGTCGTTTGGATTGTGCAATGCATCAACAACCTTTCAACAGTGTATGATGGCCATATTTTTGGATATTATAGAGAGTTCCATGGAGGTCTTCATGGATGATATCTCTGTATTTGGAGAATCATTCTAATATTTTCTAAGGAATTTGGAGCTGGTATTGAAGAGATGTGAAGAAAATAATTTAGTTCTCAATTGGGAGAAGTATCACTTCATTGTCAAAGAAGGAATGGTGCTTGGGCATATAATCTCAAAAGAAGGACTATAAGTGGACCAAGCCAAAATATAAGTAATTGAAAAGCTTCCACCTCCAATCAACATAAAAAGCATTAGAAGTTTTTAGGGGCATGCTAGATTCTATAGGAGGTTATTCAAAGAATTTTCAAAAATAACCAAGCCCCTACACCAGCTGCTGCAACATGACACACCTTTCATCTTCAGTATGGAGTTTCTCGAATCTTTTAATCAAGCACTTATTACTGCAGTAGTGGTAAAGACCCCTGGATGGTCTAATCCATTTTAGCTGATGTGTGATTCCATCGAATTTTCCATTGGAGCTGTTTTAGGCCAAATGCACAACAAAGTCTTTCATACCATCTATTATGCGAGCAAAATGTTGATTGAGGCACAAATCAATTACACTACCACTAAGAAGGAGCTGTTAGCAGTAGTGTTTTCCTTTGACAAGTTCATACCTTATTTGGTAGGAACTAAAGTCATTGTGTACACAGACCATGCCAAAATTAAATATTTAATTTCCAAGAAGGATGCCAAACTGGGGCTAATAAGATGGGTTCTTTTGTTACAGGAATTTTACCTAGAGATAAGAGATAAAAGGGAGTTGAAAACTCTGTTGTTGACCACCTTTCAAGATTACCCGAGGAAGCACAATCTCTGAATAGTGAGGACATCAAAGATAATTTTTCTAATGAGAAGTTGTTGATGATTTCTGATGGTGTGAATCCTAAGCATGCTGATATTATGAATTACCTAGTCAGCTGGGTCACTCCACCAGAGTTTAGTTATCAACAGAGGAAGATATGTTTCCACAACATCAAAAGTTATTTCTAGGGTGAACCATATCTATATAAGAAGTTTCTTGATCAAATGCTGCGAAGGTGTGTGGACTATGAGGAGGCATGGTAGATCTTGTCTGCCTACCATGAAGCTCCTTATGGAGGACACTTTGGAGGAATAAGATCTGCAACTAAGCTGCTGCAATTAGGTTATTTATGGCCCTCTATCTTTAATGATGCACATGATTTTGTTAAGAAGTGTGGTATATGCCAAAGGATTAGGAATGTATCCATGAAACAAGAAATGCCACTCACAAGTATATTTGAGGTGGAAAATTTTGATGTATGGGGCATTGACTTCATGGGTCCCTTCCCTCCCTCATTTAGAAATATATACATATTGGTAATTGTGGACTATGTGTCCAATTGGCTATAAGCAATATCCACACCGTCTAATGATGCCAAGTTTGTGAGCAAGTTATTGCTCAAAAACATTATGACAAGAGATGGCACGCCTAGGGCCATCATCAGTGACGGTGAATCTCATTTTTGCAAAAAACTCTTTGAAAATTTAATGGGAAAATATGGGATCAAGCACAAGGTGGCTATTTCTTATCATCCATAAACAAGTGGACAAGTTAAACTTTCAAATAGGGAAATCAAAAGAGCCCTAGAGAAAGTAGTTAACCCCACAAGAAAGGATTGGTCTAAGCACGTGGATGAGGCCTTGTGGGCATACCAACCATCATATAAGACTCCTTTAGACATGTCTCCCTATAGACTTGTCTATGGGAAGGCTTATCATCTACCCATTGAGTTGGAGCATAAGACATTTTGGGTCGTTAAGTAATTAAATTTTGATCTTAAAAGTGATGGCCATGCTAGAATGATCCAATTAAATGAGTTAGATGAGCATAGGTTGTTCTCATATGAAACTGCTGAATTATACAAGGAATGGACAAAGAAGTGGCATGACAGGAAATTCCAGAAAAGGGAATTAGTTAAAGTCCTAAAAGTTTTGTTTTTTAACTCAAGGCTTAAACTATTTCCTGGAAAATTGAAGTCAAGATGGTCTGGGCCATTTGTTTTGAGTGAAATTTATCCTCACGGAGCAGTGGTTTTGTTGAATGAAAAAAGTGGAGAAAAATTCAAAGTTAATGGCCAAAGAGTGAAGGTTTACCATGAAGAAAAATATGTTGACATTAAGGATTCCATCCACTTTATTGATTAATGAATTCTCTTGTTTTGGTCAGGCGAAAAGACCTTAAAATAGCGCTATTGGGAGGTAGCCCAACTTTATGCAATTTTTTTGTCATTTGATTTTGTGCAGGTTAATGGAAGTTGAGGGTACCAGTCAGTGATAAGTCATGTCATGAAGGAAAGGGGACATAATAATAATGGAAAAAGACTTAGAAAGTAGCAAACTTTTGCTAAGTCCAAATATATAATATTTAAATGTTGAGCTGACATTAAATGTTATATTGCATACTAGCAATAAAATGCGGAGTTTTAACTTGTGGGCAATAGTACCAAGCTTAAAGGTACGCGCTATGGACCAAGAGGAAAAAGGAGAGTGAAAGGATTGCCATGTCAGCGTTTATCCGCAATAACATGTCTTCCCATATTGATGTCTCTTCAGGGTCAGATGGTGTAGCAGCCCTAGCCTAGGCCCTTTTGTTTCACAAAAAGAGAAGTTAGGTTCTCTCTCCCCCAGCCACATTAATTTTTATTCTTTTTATTTATTCTTTCTCTCTCATAGTCCCAACAAACCGTAAAAGTTATCTCTCTCTCTCTCTCTCTCTCTCTCTTTCTCTCTCTCCATTTTACAAATTTTCACTTTTCAGTTTCCCACAACTTCCCAACCACAAATTTTCCCTTCTCTCTCCAATTAAACTCTTTTCATTTCATCTTTTCATCACCACCGAAACCATAAAACACCAAACCCATTTACTTTCTTTTCATCAACCATGGCTAGAGATCCCATCACCAGTCACCGTTACAAAATGAAGACAAGGAAGAATGTCCATCCAGTTGAAGTTAGTTCTGACGAAGAAGAAAAATCAAGCTTTGTTACCATTGAAGCCAAGAAAAGATTCACTGACTACTTCAGCAAGATGAGCATCTTCAAAAAAAAGGGATTTTGCGATGGATTTTAAGGAAGACAATCTCGATTTACCTGGAAGTTTGGGTGAAGTGATCTCTGAGTTAGGCTGGAAAACTCTTTGTAAGCACCCTAGTAATTTCAATGCTACGTTGGTAATGGAGTTTTACTGAAACCAAATTGATATTGGTCTTAAAAAGATGGAAGTGATTGTTAGAGGAACAAAGGTGTCTTACAATGAGGATAACATTAACTTCTATTACAATATGAAAGAGAAGGAGGATGAGTACCAAACCCTAGTTTTGAAGGCAGATGATATTGAGAACAATGTTTACATGCAATCACTTTGTGTACCTAGAGCGAAGTTGAGATTCAAAGTATGTTTGGCAAATTGGTATCAGACCTTACATGCAATCACTTTGTTGGAGGATGAGTACAAAACCCTACTATTCTTAACCTGTGTCCAAGCAATCTTAGAAGCCCAAGGAAAAAGTTGTTTGGAAAAAGAAGGAACCACCATCCATCATTTCGACCAAATCCATTGACCTAAACAAGTAAGAACAAGAAGATAGTTTAGAGAAGGATGCAACACTAGAAGCCATGCTGGAAGAGGTGCAGAGGGATGCATGCAAGATGACTAAAGTCACGATTGAAGGAAGTAGGGCAACTAGGAAAACTGAAGAAGAAGATGACCCAAAGGAATATTCAAATGTTCAAGAATTTGAGGAAGAAGCCAGGTTGAGAAAATCAGGAAGAACTACTCCTCCCCTGAAGTAACACAAGAAGGGGTGGAGCAAAAAGACAATGAAGAGGAAACCATTGATGAAGACAAAGAGGGGGACTATACTCCATGCAACTGAAAAGAAACCAGTGAAGACAAAAGAGAAACCAAAGAAAAAGGATAAGAGTCCAAAAAAAGAGGATAAGAAGGAGGCAACTGAAGTGATGAATGAGGATATCACCCCAAAGGAGGAAGAAGCAAAGAAGGCATAAGCAAAGAGGGGAGTGGAGAAAAGAAATAAGAAGCTGGATATTCCATCAGGATCAAGAAAGGCCTCCAGGATAAATGCCTAAGTAGTGGTAATGTGTAAGGGAAAGTATAGTCATGCCTGACCCCTTCGTGACAGTGAGGACACTGTCCTTACTTCAAGTTTGGGGGATGGTTAGCTATAACTTAGACATGGTGCACCCCTTTTGAACTAGTATTTATATTGCTTGCTTCTGTTTGAAATTAGAATTATGGATTTTTTTTCTTATGGAAGGCCGTGTTTTGAGCCTTATTTCACTTCTACTTTTTTAAGTGTTTCTTGATTGACTAAGTGGGCATTTTGGAGCCCAAGACTTGATTAACTTGTTTTTTAATGCATGAGAACCAATGTTAATTTCTATTTCTTTTAGGTTATTAGTTTTGTGCATGTGTTTTATTTTAATTACCGGAGTTTAGAGTAGCCTCTTTAGGTGATGTGTAGGAAATATCTTGAGATCGACTATGAAAAACAAATAAGAAGATCAAAAGTTGCATTGCTCAGTAGTAACCAAGGAGAAATCCTGTGAGAAATGGGAAGTATAGACTCTTTGAATAAAGATAATTGGACCACGACAAGAGAACTGATGTTCAATGTCCCGACGTTACTAATCTTTGAAACCATCAATAAATTCATGTTTTAGATCTTAACTTGTGAAAACAAAAGAGCGAGGTAAGTAATACGAGGGAAGGCATAGGGAAGGAAAAGAAAGACTTTCATCTCTATTGAGATTGACACAAAAGAGAACACACTCCACATGATGTGAAAAATTGGCAAAAATCATTAAGCACACAAAAGCCTTAAAAAAGAGGCAAAAAACATCTTATCATAATATTCAGTTGCACTCACCACAAATGAGATTCTTCTAACATAAAATGTTTAGCCAAAAAAGAGAAAGAAAGAGAAAAAGAAATAAAAGAAAAATAAGTGGAAAAGTGTGAACCCTTAAGTGGAGATTAATAATATCTCTAAAAAGTCTAAATGGAATTCCCTAAGCAAGACCAAAGAAATAAAAACCAAAACTCTTGAAGGAGACACAAAGAAAGGATCAAAAGAGAAGATTAATTACTTGTTTTTCAGAGGAGTGTTGTCATGACAGGAAACATCAATTAAATTCTTAAGAGCACCATTTTGATCTAAGCACATCAGTATGCTAGCATCACTTAGTATAGTCTCTCCATAAAAACATACGAGCCAAACTTCAAAGTTTTTAATTGATCTAATTTTTTTTTCACAAGTCATTTCTCAAAGGAATTTACTGTCACATCACCTGAATAAAGGTGATCATTCAAGTTTGGGAGAGTGATAACACTACTTTAGTGTGTTACTTTGCCCTGTTTTGTATAACATATTTAGTTAGATTTTTATGAATTTACTGCATTTTTTAGTTAACTTTGCTTTAATTAAGTCTTAAGCACAATAGGTGATTCTTTTATGTTTTCTTGTGTATTTAGTTAGAATTGTAATTTGCTAAAGACAAGTTGAGGCGTGACCTTGCAAGGCTGCTGCTGAAGCATTAGTGAAAGATGAAGGGATCTGAATAATTGATTGAATTCTTATCAATTAATTCAAGAAGTCTTGGAATATAATCAATAGGTTATAAGTGGGAGCAGTTGTAGGGAATTTGAGCAAAAAGACATTGGATAAATATCAAATTGCTAGATGAAAATAGGAATAATACGGTGGGGACCATAAGAA
Source organism: Lathyrus aphaca (assembly GCA_963966055.1). Classification (NCBI taxonomy): domain Eukaryota; kingdom Viridiplantae; phylum Streptophyta; class Magnoliopsida; order Fabales; family Fabaceae; genus Lathyrus; species Lathyrus aphaca. Next base: position 125,835,372 of record OZ014523.1, on the reverse strand, counting down.
AAATAGCGCCAAACCTTGAAAACGCACAAGCCGTTTGCACAGCTCCACCAACCTGACGTGTCAACTTACAAAAGATTTTTTGTCTTCCACCAACACTGTACTTGACAACTTGCAAAGGAAGGGTTGGAGGACAGTTGTCCTACTTTCATATTTTATCTTGGGACTCATTATAAAGTTATCCAAATCCCATGATCCAAGAAAGCAACCACTCACTCTCATCACCATCTCTATAAATAGAGAGCTAAACATTGAAGAAAAAGGAGTGGAAGAATTTAACACAAAAATTATCTTTATTTTCTTTCTTTAAGTTAGAATTGGTTAGAGAGTTTATTTTCTCATCTAAGTCCTGTGTACATTGCTAGGAGTTGTCGTGTCTGAAGACGTCTATTGCAGTTTATCCAACGCAAGAGAAATCCAAGTCACTATTAGGTTTCATTTTTTTAATTCTCCTTGTAAGAATATGTTTCCTCTTAGTTCATCTCCAGAAATGTATACTCAGCTTATCATGATCTAAACCTTTGTTTGATGAGTTTAATGAAGTTAGTATAATCGATGTTTTAAGTTGAAATGATATGTTGTTTAATGTCTTATTTTGTCATGTGCTTTTATTCTATATACTTGCTTCTTAGAGTGATCAACTAGGAAAAAGGTAAAATCTTGTTATTGAGGGATACCCAATAAACAAGTGGATTTCATAACAAAAGTGGTTAATAAAGTAGGATATAGATATTCACTTAATTCAACTTACTAAAAGATAAGAAGTTAAAACCATAAAGACTTTTCATAATTAAAACCAAACACATATCAGGGCTACAATTGTGGCTTAGTGATTTATTCCCTTACCCTAGGATATGTATGCATCTGATGCTGTAGAGATACACCACTAAATCACGTTCTTAATTTTTGAGGCATGGAACTTCACATCATGGAAACTTTTGAGCATCAAGTATATTAATGGATTTAACTCATCAAATACTCTCTTGACTATTTTACACCCTTACTTTTATTACTTTTGTTTGTTGTTGTGTGTGACATATTTGCCATTGATCTCTTTTTTTTGGTTACCTTGCTCATATTATATCATTTAAGTAATTTGTGACTTAGTTGAATTAGATCCTTTCACTTCCTTGTGGGTTCGACCTTTACTTTATCACTTGCTGCATTTTAAAGCATGTATACTTGCATGTGACAATATTTGCTTGAAAAATAATTTACAAAATAATGTCATTCTTAAAGAAAACAAGTTTTTGATCAACAATCACTATAATATGCTAATTTTTTCCTCTAAGTTTGTGTTTGCATTTGCATAATTTTGCATACAAACAAGATCGCATATTGGTTCCTCGGTCCTTTTTGGTTGCAGGTTTATGCCTCATAGGGGATCACCATTTATTTTATGTGTTTTTATTTGTTTATGTTTACTAACCATGAATTAAAATCCAAAATATTTTTTGTTTTATTTTACTAACATTTTCAGGGGAAGAGTAGGTGAAAATGCCAAAAATAGCAGTCCCGCTGCTCGAATGAATTTCACAGATAAAAATTCGAAGTTGATCCGCAAACAATTCAAATTTATTTGATCAAGGATATCCCAAGTGTTAATTGATTTATTCAAAGAATTCCAAGGTTCATGTGTTTATTTCAATGTCTTATTCGACGTGCAAAAGAATCGAGCCGGAGCCACAACAATGCAAAAGAAACAAATTTTTCAAATTTTTGCAATGAGTAACTGGTTACCACCCTGGTAATAACCGGTTACAAGCGCACAAATTTTAAAAATGGAAACAATTTCAAATCTTCAAGTTTGTTACCAATTTCATTTTTTATCACACTTGGAATATTGTAGACCATATCCATTTAATTCCCATACATCATTAAAATTAATTCCCACCATACACCTTCACTAATCACCACTCTTTTGATAATTCCCTTCAAATTTGAATTTCAAGCCTAATTTTGATTTTCCAAAGCAAGCTCCATTTCACTAAATTCTCATACCTAAAGTATTTAAATATTACCCTTATTTCACAAGATTTTGATAGCCAAAAAATCCTTGCAAAATATCTTCCCAAACCACAAAATTCACCAAAGCTCAATTTCTTCTTTGAAAGTTATCAAAAATTCACATTGAATGCTTGATTAACTTTGAGATAAACCTTCATCTTTTTCATTTTCCTTCATCAATTTCGGTAGATCAAGCTTGCTAGTGGAGTAATTTGAAGTTTGTTCTTGGTAATTCATCTTCCTCCATTGTTACATCTTCATCATCATCATTCAAGATGTAGATCCTTGGTGATTTTGGTTGTTGATCCTTTGGATCATAAATTGTTGTTTGATTGCAGGGATTCCAATGGTTTCTTACTTTAAAGTTTGTGATAATTCATTTCATGACCATAAGGTGTATGAAAATTGTTTTGAAAGAAAGATCATGCTTAATTTTGTCCATTTTTTGCTACTACGCGCAGAGTAACCAATTATCCTTTTGGGAGTAACCGGTTACTAGTGTTAATTTTTCCATGAAACTGCTTTTTTTTAAACTGGTAACTGGTTACCACTCTGGGAGTAACCGGTTACTCTGGAACAAAATTGAATTTTTGGCTAGTTTTGGGGCTGATTTTGGTTCCTTTTCCCTCCTCTTCTCCTCTCTTCTTATTTTTACCTTGGGAGACATTTTTGGGACAGATTTCTCTTTAAATTCAATGGACTTTGGGTGTAGATTAGAGTGGTTAATATTCTTTAGTTCAAATCTACCTCTAAGTGAATTATTTAATTCTCTTTAGGTACTTTGCATTAGTGAGATATTTTCATACTTGAATCCAACAAAATGAGTGATTGAACTTAAAGATACAAGAATACCATAAGTGTAACTCAATTTGGTAATCATCTTTATTTTTGTGCGGCATTGCATTCGGATAGAAATTTATATATCATTTATCTCGCATGTATTAAAACTAACATCATTAACCTTAATTGGTTTTGACCGGCCTCATTTATAAGGTAATTACTCTGTAAATTACACAGAGATTGCTTACATAGACTTAAATGAGTCCCTAATTCGGAATAAAATCCAATTGGATACTTACACTTTCATGGATCGTACCTCGTGTTGGTCACGTAATCCCAAAGTGGTTAGTCATCTATGTTAGATCCATGACTTTTGAAGCTTGATGCATAGTTGCTTTGGGTATCCCAATATTCTTTCAAGTTTCATCGAATTTGGGTCCAATCGCATCGGTTAATCACTATAGTGTAAGATACGAAGCAGAATCAATTTCCTTTGTACACTTGGACACAAAAATATTAATAAAGGATTAAACTTCTAAAATACTTGTGATCTTGATCTTGGATTATTGGTTACTACCCTTTGCATTGGAGTTGGAGTTTTGGACTTATATCATAGGACCTTGCCTTTGCTTTGATCTTCATGGAGTTGGTATCTTTGCCTTTTATTTGGCCATTTGCTAGCTTATGCTTTTAAGGATGGAACTCTTGTGTTTATGCTTGGAAGTCATCAAGTTGGTTAGATCTTTCCTCAATTATCTCTTTTATTTTCTCTTTTAGGATAGTCTCTTCATCTCCTCCCCTTCTTCAATTTTCAAACTCTCTCTCTCTCTCTCAAAGGATTCTTGTTTTAAACCTTCACCAGTTTAATAAGTAAAGCCTTTACTTTTTTGTCAAGTGACCTTTACTTATTATTTTCCTTAATATATGTCAATGAACTTAATCATTTTGACTTCAATTCAAAAATAAAAAGAACCAAACTTATTCAAGTTGTTTTGTTCCTTTGTGCATTTTTTTTCTTTACAATTTTAGACTATGAGTCATTCTTCTCCAGTCGGGTGCAAGTCTCTCAATCTCCATGGTTTTAGTTTGATATAATTGAGTCTCTTATCATTTGTGGGGGTTTAGTGGCATACCCTTAAATTTTATCCGAGGTGGCGCCCTCCCCATAATGATGTATGAGTCCATGCCCTCACTCTCATGGTAGATTTATGTGGCTATCCACTTGAAAATGACAAATTGTCTTCACTTAATAAAATTAATCAAAACCAACCAATTTTCACTATTTCTACCATAGACTACGGGGTTTTAATCTTACATTGCACATTGTGGGTATGTAGGCATGAGATTGTAAGCCTCTCCAAACACAAAAACGTTAAAAAATAGTTCTTTTCTCATCCATTCACTCTCATTTACCAAACCATTTTCAAACCAAAAGAAATAAAATTTTCAAAGGGCTCCTGTGGAGTTCCATGGACATTTTGGGTGCTTAAAAGCTTCCCATTTTTGTAACCAATCCCCTTACCCTTTCTCTACTTGTTTTTTTTAGCTTTTTGATTTTAGATTCATTAGGATTTTTTAACTCTTTTTTCCTTTTCCTCTTGGAATAAAATAAAAGCGCGGTGGCGACTCTGTTTACCTTGAGTTAAGTTAATTGATAACTTACACTCATGATTTCCCCACTACAGTCACCACTCTAGAAGATATGGTCATATACGACCTTTTTGCTATATATTGTATGGTTATCCTTAATCTCATAGTCAACCAAGACCCAAAAGAAGGAAAGGGAAAAAACTCAAGCTAAGAAGGTGTGGAAACCTAAGGAAGATATCACTTGTCTCATTGCTCATTCCTCTTTATAGTTTCAACAAGAGAAGATTGTTATTTTGACAGTGGATTCTTAAGGCACATGATTGGTGAAAAGAGTTATATTTAAGAGTTGAACCCATACACTAACATTGATGTCACATTTTGTGAAGGATCTAGAGGAAGAATCAAGAGCATATGACAACTGATTAGTCGAGGTTTTTCTTGTCTTAATGATGTATTATTGGTAGAAGCATTAACTACTAACTTGATTAACATAAGTCAACTATGTGATCAAGGTTTTAATATGGAATTCAACAAGTATGAGTGTATTATCTTCAACAAAGATCAAGAGTTTCTAATGAAGGGTTTAAGATCAAAATACAACTTTTATTTGTGGATATCTCAAAGCAAAAGTCACCCCTTCACATGCTTGATATCCAAAATTGATGAGACTAGGCTATGGCATCAAAAGCATGGTCATCTAAACCTCAAGGGTATAAAGAAGATTATATATGAAGATGCTATTAAGGGAATTCCAAAGCTCAATATTAAAGAAGGAAAATTTTGTAGAGAGTGCCAAATAGAAAAGCATACTAAGATGTCCCACAAGAAATTCCAAAATCTTGCTAACACCAAAGTTTTAGAGTTACTTCATATGGACCTCATGGGGCCTATGCAAGATTAAAGTGTTGGTGGGAAAATATATATCTTTGCATGTGTGGATGATTTCTCCGAGTACACTTGGGTCAAGTTTATCAAAGAAAAATCTGACAGTTTTTATGTTTTCAAAGATCTATGTCAACAACTCCAAAGAGAAAAAGGGAGTGGGATAGTGAGGATAATAAGTGACCATGACAAAGAGTTTGAAAACTCAAAATTCTCTGAGTTTTATTCATCTGAAGGGATTGGTCATGAATTCCCAACACCTATCACCCTCACCAGAATAGAGTGTTAGAACAAGATTTGGTTCTGCAATAATGCCTATGAGTTCTGATGATAACAAACAAGTATGTTTGTATTAACAAATTTGGTATAATTATGTTTGTTACTTTTGAGAAATTAACAAACAGGTCATGCTTCTGATAAATAGCATGGAAAAGTTATTAGAAGATAATGATTCTACTTCTATGATATACAAGTTTTGCTGAACAATAGCATTCGCTTCATAAGGCTTTGAATCTAAGTGACTCTGATACAATTCTAACAAAAACAAAGTTCTGAAGATCAGAAGACAGAGGTTCTGTTGAAAAAAGTCCTGATGCTAAAGAATTAAAGCTTATTTAGAAGACAAGTTCTGAAGACCAAGTGCTGAAGACTCTGAAGACGCAACTCTGAAGACTCTGAAGACTTGAAATTCTTAAAGACCCAAGTTAGCGTTTTTATTTTTCTAACTCATGCTCGCAAAAGCCTCTAACGAAAAAAGAGAAGAAGGTCAAATCATGTTGTATGACAAGACTTCAGTACAAGACGTTTCGCTACTTTCCTGAATATGCATACACAAACATCCTTCAAAATCTTTACAATCTTTTAAGCTTCCAACTTAATGGTAAAATCTAGAAATATCCTCCAACGGTCATACCATGACTTTATAAAGCAATGAAGGCTTCAAGGATGGAGTGTGAATCAAAAATGCTGAAAACTCCTTGTATATTATTCAAAACATTCTTAAGTCATTTTGTGCAAGAAACAGTTTACACACCAGCTTTTGTAGAAGCAAAATCTTGTAAAAAAACTCTATTCAAACTATTGTTTGATTTCCTTAAGAGACCATTTAGGTCAAAAATATTAAGAAGTCTAGGACTTGTGTGTATTAGAGGTTGTTGTTAGTTTATAATACCCCATAAATTTAATTAAAACTCTGAATAATATTAATTAAGATTAATAGGGTTCTGGTGTGCTATGAGAGTTTTTAACTAAAATAATTAGAGCAACCGACAGACTCAAATTAAATAGTTAATATTATCTGACTTAGAGGTTTTGTTAATTAAGTGACTTAGAGAATTTTTTGATACTCTCTATTTGGACCAATTAGGTAACAATATATGTTATATCAGTATAACATATACTATTAAAGATAAAGGCATCAAACTTCATTTTGCACCTTATTTGTAAGCCATCTTTCTTCAAGATAAAGGCATCAAACTTCAGTCCTAAGCTGAGCCAATTAAAGAGCAGATCTTGAGCTTCAAATACATAGCAAGAACATATTCATTGGATCAAAATTAAGTGAGATATGATCAATCAAAGTTGGACAAAAGTATGGAAACTTTTCCTAGAAACCAAGTCATGGGCGTGCTAGAGATCAGGCATTTCATCAAGTAGGTGGTGTGCCAAATGTCAACCCAACTTTCTCCATCAAGTAATCTTCAAATGATATTTTTATAAACATAAAAGTTATTCATTTTTGTCTCCTCTACAACTTTCATGTTTAGATATTTTTCAAAGGATCAATGGTTTGGAAGATATGGGGGGTCAAAGTATGGTTCCAAATCTGATCATGTCCTATGAGGATCTGTGCTTGGCATGCCCATCCCCTCAGGTCCCATATGCAGTCATATATCATTTGAATCAAACATAAAACTTGCTCTTTGATGTCTCATATATCATTTGATCTCAAGAACTCCTAATTTCATCCATGGAATTAGGATATTTTCATCTTCAAAAATGGGCATATAAAGTTGTTTTTATTGCAATACAAGCATCAAGTTATGGCATTGTTGATCCATTGATTCAGTCCGAAACACACACACACACACATACATCAAACACTAGTCATGTTATGTTACTTCAAGCCAGGCAAGATTTCTTTATGCATGCACATACATAATATCCGAACACCAAAGTGAAGATATTTCTAATAAGGAAACTTGCATCACAAGGTTCATGTTGCTGAATAAGAATTGCATCACCACCCTCTATCATTGCTTCACCATCATAAGTATCATGTTGATCTTTTTACCATAGCATTTTAAACATAGCATAACAAATGTCGCTCCCGGGATTTTCATCCTAGTACAAACGCGAAAGTGGCGCGGAAAAGGTAGAGTCGCCAGCCAGGCATTTTTATCCTAAATGAATGGGAAAGGTAATGCTGCACAAACCTAGGGAAAAAGGAAATGACAAGGTCCTGCGAACCAAAGATCTGGGTTCGGGAGTCGGTTAAGACCTGGGAAGGTATTAGCACCCCAGACCCACTATGCCAAACAAGACCTTAGACAACGCTTTTTTTGGCCTTAGACAGCGCTTTAAAGCGCTGTCTAAACCTCCGCTGCTAAAGGTTTAGACATCGCTTTTTTAAATCTTAAAAGCGATGTCTAAGAGCTGTCTAAGGTACCCTTAGACAGCGCTTTTAGGAATACCTTAGACAACGCTTTTGAAAAAGCGCTTTCTAAGCCCCTATACCTTAGACAACGCTTTTGGTGAAAGCGCTGTCTAATCCCCTCCTATTTTAATTTTTTTAGGTATACCTTAGACAGCGCTTCTCAAAAGCGCTGTCTAAGCCCCCCCCTTAGACAGCGCTTTTGCCAAAAGCGCTTTCTAAGCCCCCCCTTAGACAGCGCTTTTGCCAAAAGCGTTGTCTAAGGTATACGAAATTTTTTGCAGCTTTTGTTTTAAACCACAATTTTTCCAGGTTTATAAACCAGAATTTCTACCTGTTTTCAACCAAATTTTGGCAGACAAATATCACATTTTATATATGCCATTTCAAACCATTTTGGCCTTTTTTCTACCAATTTTTGGCTAATAAATATATATATACCAATTCAAACCAATTTTTCCTTAAATGTATCAAAATATATACAAATTTATGTACAAATTTACAAGTCATTACATATACTACAAATGTACAATATAATTACACAAATTTATGTACAAATTTACAAGTCATGTACAATATACTACAAATTTACAAGTCATTACATAAAACATTGAGCTCTATGATGAATTGACACCATTCCTCTTTGATTTCGTCCACTTGATCCTTTGTATAAAATGCACACTTGAATTCATCAAAGTACTACATAATAATATAACATAATTTGATTTAATTTCAACTATTTAATTATATGAGATATGTGTAAATATAAAAATAACTCATAAGTTAGAAATACATACATCGGTGGGAATCTCTAATCGGCCCAAAACAAGAGTATCTCGCATAAACCTCAACATGAAATACCCGCAATCTATTTGATTACGTTGTTGAGGACACTACATATGAAAAAAAATATGGATAAATCCTAAGTTTTATCAAGTGTCATCACTAATATAATGAAAAATGTGATAATTAAAAATATACCGCCACTCGAATCCATGTAATGGAGTTGGCGCCCCTCTTTGAGGTTTGGATATCTCGTTGGGCTCGAAAAGCTTGTAGGATGCTAATAAAATAAAAATGAAGTAATTAGAACAATTCACATAAACTAAGAAATACACACACAAAATTTTTGAACATTCTCACTTACGTGTCAATTATGACCTTCATATCCGGGTATGTTGTCCAATCATTTCCTAACGATTCAAGATAATAAACGATTTCTCGGATAGGATTGATTGCGAGCAACAACCAATGTCCACTGTAATGATTAAGCAAATGTTAGATGTCAACTTGGAAAAAAATTATAATAGATGAATTTAGAATGAAATTCTAACCCGGTATTAAACGGTATAAAGAACAACTTCTCCGCATCTTTGTTGGCCATGAGGATCCGAAGAACGTACTCCGTCACGATATCCAGTCTACTTAAGATTGAACTTAAGTTGACGGTCGCGGGTGCTAAGACTCCAAATGACACGTCCAAACCATTGGGGCGCATCAATTTGTCATACAAAAACCTAATATAAAAACATCATTAACATTAGACACCTCTTTTGAAACATAAATTAAATAAGTTGTTCAATTAATATAACAAAGTAGACCAGATTTACCTAATATATGTATTGACAACGGTGACGCCGATTTCTTCACGACCAAAAACTTGCATGAAGTCTTCATTACCAATCATTTGGTCGTAATCAAAGCCGGAAATACCTACCTCCATATGTACAAGCCGAACACCTCCAGTTGGTATATCGGTCATCTCTAGAAATGTCTTGAGGCACGACCTATACTTGGTGGTAGGTTTTTTCCTAGCTACGGTCTTCTTAGCACCAGCACTTTTTACCCGTGCGGAGGCGTTGCTAACCTCCTTTTTTTGTTGTGCGGAGGCGTTGCTAACCTCATTTTCTTGAAGCTACATGTCATATAAATAGTTAGATCAAATTAAGAATGTAACAACTTCCATGAATATATGTCATATAATTGTATATTACCTCTTTTCTTGAAACCACGGACTCGGTATGCCGCGGAATAACATTATCTTTTGATTTGGATTTTGTGGGAGTCTATTTAACATAACCAAGGAAAATATGTACGTAAAATGCGCGTAAAAACTTTGAATATACACATTAAAGTTAACATAGGTTTTAGTCATACCTCATATCCTACGCATATGAGGTTTGTCGGCCATGCAACAAACGAACCTACTGCTTCGTCCACCGTTGTTGCATCCGAATCATCGTTAGGATATGGTATTGATGCATTCGGCTCAACTGCAATATCAACTGATACTTTCAAACATCCAGCAGGGAGCTCTCTAGTGTGGAGTAATACTCCGCTAACGTTATGCACTTTTCCCTTGCCAACCATCCGATAGTATGGTGACGACAAATATAGCTGACAATGGGAAATGCCCTAAAACCAATAATAACAAGAAATTGTTAATGTGTATATATGTCAAATACATAATTTAAGCAAATATTTCAATTTAAGACAATTATATGTAATTACCTCTGGATTGTTCGGATGAAAGGTACAGTTGATACTGTCTTTGTCCGAACCATCTTTGAAACATGCTGAGGCGCTAGCCTCTCTTTCTCTCCTGAATGCATCAAGCTCAGCTTGCATGGCTTCCAATTTTGCATGAAGCTCCCGATTACTAGGAGCCTTTCCTTTTTTAACACTCAGGGAGGTCAGAGTGACTCTAAATCCCTTACCCCTCACCCGACCAGAATACTCAGGGACATCTAATGCCCGACTAAGTATGCTCCTAGTATCATCGGGAGATAAAGACTGAGATAGCGCCTCCTGAAAAATCAGATGAATACGGTATACTTGTCAAATATTTGTGTATAAAAATGTTATTCAATTAATGAAAAAATGTTATACTTACACATTTCTGGTATACGTGTAAAACGTCTTCTTGAGGAACTCCAGATTTGCCCACACGGGCTTCCTTCCACAAAACATGTGCAGGAAGAGATGTTTATGAACTTTTCTCCTTCTGCAGCTACACATTAAGTCATACAATTTGATCAGATAAAACTAATATATGATGAAAAAATTTGTCATCACAATTTATAAATACTTACCATGGATTGTTCTAAGCGTCCATATCCGACACGTCCTTTTCGGTACGGATATGCGGGACTTGATGCTCTTTCCTGATTTGTGGCACTTATTCTTTTAAAAACCGGGTCTTGTCGTTTGAATTTGAAAGCTTTCCATTCTTCAGCTGATATCAAACTTTCATATTTTTTAGGAAGCTCCGCATCCACATAATTACCATCCACATCCCTAAGGAACTTGGATGATAAAAATGTTCGAAACCCTCTTAAAATCTTTCCGGCCAATTTCATACAAAAACCTCTTCTTTCTTCTTCGATGTTAAAACATCGCTAAGAAAAACATACAGATTGATAGTTAGTACTGGTAATTGAAAAAACATAATTGATACCGTGTAATTAAGGGCCAAATGATTGTGCCTTTATCTCACTCCAAATTTTTTCTTTGGAGTCATTCAGCTCTTTGTTTCTCCAATCATCACATGTAATGGGAATTTCATTCCTTACTAGTGCACCGATAAAACTAGTTAAGGTATGCCCATTAGGTTCTACAAGCTATCCTTGGTGGATCCAATAGACATCTAGTATGATGCCTCGAGTTCTTCCTTGGACCACTCTTCTCATTACTGTTATGCCTCTTCGAATCTCTTCTTCCGCGGATAATTTTTTACTAACTTCCTCATGTTGGTTATCAGCCATGTCTAACCTAATAAACCAAGGAAACCATCAAATATCAAATATAAATTATAATCAAAGCAATTAAAAACACAAAAATAAAGAAATCATGCATTATCAGATATAACTTATAATCAAAGAAATTGAAAACAAAAATATAACGAAATCATGCATTATCAGATATAACTTATAATCAAAGAAATTGAAAACAAAAAAATAAAGAAATCATGCATTATCAGATATAAATTATAATCAGAGCAATTGAAAACAAAAATATAACGAAATCATGCATCATAAGATATAACTTATAATCAAATCAATTGAACAAAAATAAAGAAACCATGCATTATCAAATATAACTTATAATCAAAGCAATTGAAAACAAAAATATAACGAAATCATGCATTATCAGATATAACTTATAATCAAAGCAATTGAATACAAAAAAAATAAAGAAACCATGCATAATTTACCTCAGTCACTAACATCTCTTTCTTTTCTTTGTTGGAATATTAATCACTTGTTTCTTAGCAATGCGTACGAATGAATTGATCCAAATTCCCTCATTATGATCGTTTCTTATATATGACTCATCCGGTATAAGATCCTCAACTTCATCATTTATATTCAACTCATTCCGTCTAATGCATGACTCATTCTCAACATCAATATCACATTGATCGACACCGCTATCATCAATCAATTTGTTAGAGAAAAGCACTATAGACCATTTTGTACTCTTCGGGTCATTCACATAGAACACTTGTTTAGCTTGAGATGCTAGAATAAAAGGTTCATCTTTGTACCCCACCCTAGTAAGATCAACTTGCAAAAATCTAGACTTATCCATTCGTATGCCACTACTATTCACCCACTTGCAACCAAAGATGGGAATCTAAAACTTCTCGTAATCAAACACCCAAATATGCTCAATAACTCCAAAATATGACAAATTTGCATATTTGGGGTTTAAGTTCTTCATACTTGATATATGCATTGCTTCAGCTAGCACGGTGACACCACTATTTTGCATAGTACTTTTATCATCTTGTTCTTTGGTATAAAATGTTGTCGCACCCACCTGATGACACACAGGGCCAAGAGGGGTACAGACGCGAACGGTCGGCGAAAGAGAGAGAGAACACACAAGAGTGAACTCAAGAGAAAAGAGTCGCCAGCTAGGCATTTTTATCCTGGAGGAAAGGTAATGCTGCATAGACCTAGAAAGATATGGATAAGACAGTTGCAAACCAGAGATACTGAGAAAGGGGGTTGGTTACAACCTGGGAAGGTATTAGCACCCAGATTGTCCGTCGTACTCGACGGGATCCACGCTTAAAAGATTTGTGTTTTAAAGGGGTAGTGTCAGTGCAGTTTGTGTATCAAAGCTGGAAAGAATGCAAGTGTCAGTGTAAAAGGAAGTGAAGTGAAATATGTGAAGTGTCAGTGTAAGAACAAGAATGAAATGCTCAAGATGATGAGGCTTAAAGAATAATGCTGGAAAAAGGGGGAATATACAGAGACTTTTGTTCGATAACTGTTAAGTTATGCCTACGTATCCTCTCGTGCAATGAGGAAGTCAGAACACCGTAGTTCGACTCAAATAGACTGAAAGATAAATTGACTTGTGAACTGCTTACTTGTCTATGCTCAAGTGTATGACCTGTCTGGCTCAGGTGCAAACTGTCTTGCATTAGACGGAAGAAGCAAGTTCTCGTTTGTGAGTGAGTGTGATGAGAAAAGAATCCCGGAGGAGACGATTATTGTTTGTTTTCGTGTTTTCAGTCTTTTATTGCTTTTGGAATTTGTCATAGGAAAATGAGCTTAAGCCTAAACCAATGTGAAATTCTGTAATGAGATGTCCTAAGAGATGTTCCAACACTTAATAGGACATTTGACAAGTTTAATCAAAACTTAAACAGCAGGAAAAATAAACAACACAGAAGTTTGTTAACCCAGTTCAGTGTATAACCACACCTACATCTGGAGGCTACCAAGCCAGGAGGAAATCCACTATTAGTAATATTAATTCTAGACTTAAACCACCCTGTTTAATCTATCACTTAATACTTACCCAATGCAATTTCTACCTAAGACTCACTTAGATAAGAGTACCCTACTCACTCCCCCTCAATCACCCAGTGATCAAGTTTACAAGTTTACAGAAATTGAAGACATCCTTCAAACAATACAGCTTGATCTTACTTCACAGTTTCAATCAAGTCACAAATGCACTTTTGCTTAAAAGCTCATAAAGTGGTACATAAAAACAACCTGCTATTAAAACACTAGACACCCTATTTAGTCTTCTGAAATTCGTACTCAATTCTATGAGTTACTGTTGTTTAAATAGGTATCTGAATTTTGGGCTTTCTGTAGAATGATCCAGCCCTAATGTGCAGCAACTGTCACCTTGAATTTAGGGTTTGTTACCTCCTATATTCTAGGTGCATTAGGTCTTCTGTTTTAATCTGAATCTTCAATTTAAAACTCCCTACAGATGCGCCTTGTTCTGTTTTTATCCAGCATTAATTAATTCCAGATAGTTCTCCTTAAATATCTCTGATCTGTTAATCAATAATTAATTCTGGTAGCAGGTCTGAGATGTCTCAACATCTGTTGGGACATCCTGAAAAACTGAACTTAATTTATTCACACAATGTCCCAACATCTGATGAGACATCCTGAAATAAATTCACATACTCTGTTTGATAATGTCCCAACATCTGATAGGACATTCTGAACTGAATTTAGCATTTCTTGTTTGGTCAAAAATTCTGCCAATTCTTAAACATCTACAAACTCCCCCTTTGGCTAATTTTTGGCTAACATCTTTCCTGGTTTTCAGAGTGCAGCAGAAGTTCTTTTTATCAGAGTATATCATTACTTTTCTGTTGATTTTTATTTGAGATTACTCCCCCTCAAACAAATATGTGTCCAGTCTTGTTTCAACAGAAATACACACTGATTCAGTTCAGACAGAAACAAACAGATTTCATTCAAAATAACCAGCAGTATAAATTTGTTGTTTGTTGTTGTTCTCCCCCTTGGTAGGCATAAAATTAGGGGCCAAAGAAATATTATCCAGAATTACAAATCATTGCTGTCATTACAAATGCCTCACATACAAAGATCACTCAGATTCATCACTCTCAGTAGCTTCCTCCACTTCAGTGTCTTCATCTTTATCAGCTTCACTTTCAGCTTCACTGTCTTCACCAGATGCAGCATTCTGATCTTCTTCACTTTCCAACATTTGAATGATTTCCTCCAGCTTCTTCTTTCTAGCTTCAAGCTCTTTGCATGTGCACTTTAGCTCAGCAATTAATTCTTCCTTGGAGATAGAAGACTTAGCAGTTGAGGGACCAGCAGATGTCCCAGAAGGTGCTTCAACATCTGCAGCATGATGACTGAGGAATAACTTGTAGTGAAAAGCCAGGGGGCTCTCTCTCTTGCATGCAGTATCCTTGTCAGTTAAAATCCCAGGATATTGATTGAGTACAATACCACACAACAATGATGGAAAGGCTATTGGTAGCTTGGTTGCAGAGGAGCTGGCATGCTTCATGGTTTGATCAAAGATAAAAGCTCCAAAGTCCAGCTTGGTTTGAGTCCCCACAGCATAGATGAATCTGGCCAGACCAGTTGAGATTGATGAAGTGTGGTTGGTAGGCACCCAATTAGAAGTACCAATCCTGTTCAGCATGGCATACTTTCTGGTAAGCATGCTTACAGATAGCTTTCCCTTCACAGGCCATGCCTTGACCTGGTCAGCAGTTATCACCTTACAGACTTGATTATCTGTCTTGCCTAGCTCATTTGGTCCATCTGTTTCTCTTCCTAGATACTGATTTATGATTTGGGGAGAAAACTCCACACATCTACCTCTAACATAAACTTTTCTAAACTCAGAGGACTTACCATTTGAGCAATCCTCCTGAAGATTCACAATGAACTCTTTGACAAGAAGTTCATAGCAGGGAGAGAGGTCTGAGACTGTCTTGAACAGTCCTGCAGCAGAGATGAGATCTATCAGTTCTGTGCACTCAAGTGCATTGCTGCTCAGTTCTCTTTCCAGGGCAACCCTTCTTTGGTACACATATTTCCACCTGTTGACACTGGAGACATGGTGGAAAGATATGTTGTCTAATGGAGCTTCTGGAACAGCTGTTGAAGCCCTAGATGGGGCTGGTCTCTTCTTGGGAGGAGATGTTGGGACATCTGATTCAACATCTGAATCTGATGGTGTGGCAGCTTTCCTTTTCTGAGTTTGGACTTTACTCCATTGTTTTGATGGTCCAAAGGTGACTTTAGCTTTGCCTTTCTTTGGAGAGGCTTTCTTCTTCTCAGGAATTGCTGCTTCAGCTTGCATCTTGCCTTTCCTGGACCTTAGCCTCTTGGCTATGCTTGGTTTAACAGATGCTATGATTTCTGCATCAGAGTCCTGCTCCAGATTAACCACTGGAGGAGATTGAGCAGTCTCTTCTTCAGTTCTTTGATCAGCAGGGATTTGATCTTCATTTGATGCTTTGATCTGATCCTCAGAGGTTTCTTTATCACTTTCACTTGAGGCCTTTTTCTGGTTCTCAGTCTGTTCAGCATCAGATGAATTTTCTTTCTCTTCTGCAGATGTTCCAACATCTCTTGGGACATCTTGTTCTGCAGGAGTGTCCTCTGTAGTTTGAGCTGGTTCTTCTTGAGGTGCAGGCATGGTGTTCAAAGGAACTGAGATCCCACTCACCACTCTTTGTTCAAAGAGAATTTGGTTGACAATCTCCTTGATGGAATCATCAACATATTTGGAGGATTTTGGGGGGATGTTAGCAGGAGAGGGAATGCCTTTAGCTTTGCTTCTGACTTGATCTTTACCTCTCTTTGGAGTTCTTGCCTTTTTAGTGTGAGAAGCGCTTCCCCTGAGTTCGTCCAATGGTGTTGATTGCATTGGTACCACAGAGATCGGAGTGGCATGAACTACGTCTTCATGGTTGAGAACTTCCTCAGTAGTTTTAGGGTTTTGAGACATTGTAGAGGAAGATAGATGAACAGCTTTAGGGTTTATGATTTCTGAAGGATTGCTAGTTAATGTGATTCGCTTGTGATAGTATGATGAGAATCTTGATAGCTGCTTATAAGTAGTTACTAAATAAGTAACCGTTACAGTGCAAATGATTAGGGATGGAATTCCCAAGGATCTTGTCCAGACTGGTTTTGCCATCTGGACCTTATGCCATGCAATGTCATATGACATGTTGGCACATCTCATTAACTGCTAAATATCACATAAACAGATTCCAAGTTTTCCCCTTAAGTTCTCAAATTGTGTAGCATCCAATGCTTTGGTAAAGATATCAGCTAACTGCAGATCTGTAGCTACATGCTCTAATGAAATCACCTTTTCTTCTACAAGATCTCTGATGAAATGGTGTCTGATATCAATATGCTTTGTCCTGCTATGTTGGATAGGATTCTTAGATATGTTGATGGCACTTAAGTTATCACAGTACAATGTCATGACATCCTGTGGGACTTTGTACTCAGTGAGCATCTGCTTCATCCAAACCAACTGAGAACAACTGCTACCTGCTGCTATATACTCAGCTTCAGCTGTAGATAAGGATACACAATTCTGTTTCTTACTGAACCAAGAAATCAGATTGTTTCCTAGAAAGAAGCATCCTCCTGAAGTGCTTTTTCTGTCATCAGCACTTCCTGCCCAATCAGCATCACAGAAGCCAGAGAGAATTGGTTTGCAACCATGAAAGTACATTATGCCATAGTCACAAGTACCATTAACATATTTAAGGATTCTCTTGACTTGATTAAGATGACTGACTTTTGGATCAGCTTGATATCTTGCACAAACTCCTACTGCAAAAGCAATGTCTGGTCTGCTAGCAGTCAAGTATAACAAGCTTCCAATCATGCTTCTATATAAACTTTGATCTACATTCTCACCCTTTTCATCTTTAGTCAGCTTTAAATGTGTGGGAGCAGGAGTTCTTTTATGAGAAGCATTTTCCATTCCAAATTTCTTCACTATGTTCTTGGAGTACTTACTTTGGGAAATAAACATTGAGTCTTCCATTTGCTTTACTTGCAGACCAAGAAAGTAGGTTAATTCACCTACTAGACTCATTTCAAATTCAGATTCCATCTGCTTGACAAAATGTTTGACCATCTTATCAGACATCCCACCAAAGACAATGTCATCAACATATATTTGAGCAATCATGACATTTCCTTCTTCATCTTTAACAAACAGGGTTTTATCAATCCCACCTTTTCTGTATCCTTGCTTGATAAGAAATGTGGTTAGTCTCTCATACCATGCTCTTGGAGCTTGCTTCAAACCATAAAGTGCTTTCTTTAGTTTGTATACATGATTTGGACAGCTTGGATCAACAAATCCTTTAGGCTGTTCTACATATACTTCTTCATTAAGATAGCCATTTAAAAAGGCACTTTTCACATCCATTTGAAATAGCTTGAACTTTAAGATACAGGCAATTCCCAACAGTAGTCTTATTGATTCAAGCCTTGCTACTGGTGCAAAGGTTTCATCAAAGTCTACTCCTTCAATTTGAGTGTATCCTTGAGCTACAAGTCTGGCTTTGTTCTTTGTAACAACTCCTTGTTCATTTGACTTGTTCTTATACACCCATTTTGTTCCAATCACATTTATGTCATCAGGTCTAGGAACAAGATTCCACACTTCATTCCTTGTGAATTGACCTAATTCATCTTGCATAGCACAAATCCAGTATTCATCAGTGAGAGCTTCCTTGATATTTTTAGGTTCTATTTTGGAAACAAAACAAGAACCTGAAATCACTTCTCTTGATCTAGTGCTCACACCTCTGTTGGGATCACCAATTATTAAATCTTTGGGATGATCCTTCTGTATTCTGATGGAGGGAGGTTTGCTTGAATCTTCTGACCTTGTATCATTTTGAGTGAAGTTATATTGATCAATCTTTTCTTCAGCTTCAATCTTGATATCAGCAGATGTTCCAACATCTTCTGGGACATCTGTAGGAGCATCATCAATTATCACATTTATGGACTCCATGATAACATTTGTTCTGTAGTTAAATACTCTATATGCTCTGCTGTTTATAGAGTATCCAAGGAAAATTCCTTCATCACTTTTAGGATCCATTTTTCTCCTTTGCTCCCTATCTGCCAGAATATAGCATTTACTTCCAAACACATGAAAGTACTTCACAGTGGGTTTTCTGCCCTTCCAGACTTCATATATTGTGGACAGGGTTCCTTTTCTCAAGGTAACTCTGTTATGGATGTAGCAGGCAGTGTTCATAGCCAGAGGTAACTTTTTAGCATGGATCATAGCTTTTGCTGATTCTTGAATAGTTCTATTCTTCCTTTCAACAATCCCATTCTGTTGAGGAGTGATAGGAGAAGAATACTCATGATTGATTCCTTCTGAAGAGCAGAAATCTAAGAACTTTTGATTCTCAAATTCTTTTCCATGATCACTTCTTATTCTGATCACACAGCTGGATTTTTCCCTTTGCAATCTTTGACATAATTCTTTGAATACATCAAATACATCTGACTTTTCTTTGATGAAGTTTATCCATGTATATCTTGAAAAATCATCAACCACAACATAGGCATACCTCTTACCACCAAGACTTTCAACCTGCATAGGTCCCATAAGATCCATATGTAAAAGTTCCAAAACTTTGGAAGTTGTCAGATGTTGGAGCTTTGGATGGGACATCTTGGTTTGTTTGCCTATTTGACATTCACCACATATTTTGCCATCATCAATCTTCAGTTTGGGAATACCTCTTACAGCATCCATAGATATGATCTTCTTTATGCCTCTGAAATGAAGATGACCTAGCCTTTGGTGCCATAGTTTTACTTCTTCTTCTCCAGCTAGAGAACAAGTTGAAGTGGGACTGAAGTCTAATGGCTCCCACATGTAACAGTTGTCTTTTGACCTTGCACCTTTCATGACAACTTCTTGCTCTTGGTTAGTCACTATGCATTCAGTTTTTGTAAAGTTTACACTGTATCCTTGATCACATAGTTGACTTATACTGATCAGGTTAGCAGTTAACCCTTTAACTAGCAATACATCATCTAGTCTTGGAACATCTTGACAGTCCAAGGTTCCAACTCCTTTGATCTCTCCTTTAGCTCCATCTCCAAAAGTTACATACCTGGATGAATGTGATTTTAAGTTCACTAGCAGATTCTTCAACCCAGTCATGTGCCTTGAACATCCACTGTCAAAATACCAGTCTTCTTTAGCTGATACTTTCAGTGATGTATGTGCTATGTATGCAGTACTTTTCTTTGACCAGATGAGTTGAGATTTCTTTTGATGCCTCTGCCCTGTGTGTTGTTCAGCTGATCTCAAAGCTTGATTGTTGATCTGGTTCTTGGGACTGTGGCTTTGATCAGTCTGAATGTCAGCTTTTGGTCTCCAAACCTTCTTGATGACCTCTGTCTTCTGCTTAGGAGGTTGCTGATTTCTTTGATGTCTAAGCACTTTCTTGGTACCTTCTACTTTCTGTTTGGAGGGTTGCTGATACATCTGATTTGGATATCCATGTAGCTTATAACAGTGAGGTTTGATATGTCCAAATCTTCCACAGTGATGGCATCTCCATCTTTGATACTTCTTCTTCATTTTGTTCTTTCTAGAATGTTGAGACATCTGTTGGAACATTATGTTTGTCTTTGTGTTCTGATGTTGAAGCATCTGTTGGGACATCTTGTTTGACTGTGTAATTTTTGAAGTAGCTTTGCTAGAGCTGGCTTCATCTCTGTTATATCCCAGTCCACTTTTGTCCCCAGAATGTTTATTATTGCAGAGAATAGCATCCAGTGTATTTGAGCTGCTGTTCATCATTCTCACAGATTTGGACATATGTTCCAGCTTAGAATTGAGAAGAGTTACTTCACTTTTCAAGGTATCAATGATTTCTTGATCACTTGCTTTCTCCTCTTCTAGTACTTCATTCTGCTTCTTTAGCTTTATGACCTCACTGCATATTTCAGTACTTCTCTTGTACAGATCCTTGAAAGCTTGCTCAAGATCTGCATAAGTAAGCTCTCCACAGCTGGAATCACTATCATATTCACACAGTCCAGCTAAAGCAGTAATGTGCTTAGCTGATTCTTCTTCTGAATCTCCTGAGTCTTCATCAGACCAGGTCACAGAGAGTCCTTTCTTTTGCCTCTTTAAGTAGGTAGGACATTCAAACTTGATGTGTCCATATCCTTCACATTCATGGCATTTGACTCCTTTATCTTGACTGGTCTTTTCAGCATACTTTAATCTTTTGTTAGCATCATAAGGTCTTCTGTTCTCAGAGTTTGTGTTTCTTCCACTAGGTTTGGATTTTCCTTCCATTCCTCTGAGAATCTGTTTGAATTGTCTTCCAATCAAAGCAAGGTTTTCTGATAAGCTTTTATCATTTGCTGGTTCATCATCTTCTTCTTCATCTGTATTTGAAACCAATGCTATGCTTTTGTTCTTTTTAGCATGTGTGTCATTCATTCCCATTTCAAAAGTTTGAAGGGAACCAATGAGTTCTTCAGCTTTCATGGAGCATATGTCTTGAGCTTCTTCTATTGCTGTGACTTTCATGTCAAATCTTTTTGGCAAAGATCTGAGAATCTTCCTTACAAGCTTTTCATCAGTCATCTTTTCTCCCAAGGCTCCAGAAGTATTGGCTATATCCAAGATGTTCATGTAGAACTCATGAATTGATTCATCTTCCTTCATTCTCAAGTTTTCAAACTTGGTGGTGAGAAGTTGAAGTCTTGACATTTTTACTTTTGATGTTCCTTCATGAGTTGTCTTGAGGGTATCCCACACATCTTTGGCCAGCTCACAATGATGCACCAGTCTGAAAATATTTCTATCAATGCCATTGAATAAAGCATTTAGGGCTTTTGAGTTGCCTAGTTCTGAATCTTCTTCCTCTTTACTCCATTCTTCTTCAGGTTTCAGAACTTTTGATCCATCTTTGGTGTCTTGAACAGGATGTTTCCATCCAACATTTACTGCTCTCCATGCCCTGTTGTCAAGTGATTTTAAGAATGCAATCATTCTTGGCTTCCAGTAGTCATAATTAGATCCATCCAGAATAGGTGGTCTATTTACTGACCCTATATCTCTGTCCATGTTACAGAATTTGTTTTCCCTAGATCTCACCCAGTATAAACAGGCAGGGTGCCTGCTCTGATGCCAATTGAAATTCTGTAATGAGATGTCCTAAGAGATGTTCCAACACTTAATAGGACATTTGACAAGTTTAATCAAAACTTAAACAGCAGGAAAAATAAACAACACAGAAGTTTGTTAACCCAGTTCAGTGTATAACCACACCTACATCTGGAGGCTACCAAGCCAGGAGGAAATCCACTATTAGTAATATTAATTCTAGACTTAAACCACCCTGTTTAATCTATCACTTAATACTTACCCAATGCAATTTCTACCTAAGACTCACTTAGATAAGAGTACCCTACTCACTCCCCCTCAATCACCCAGTGATCAAGTTTACAAGTTTACAGAAATTGAAGACATCCTTCAAACAATACAGCTTGATCTTACTTCACAGTTTCAATCAAGTCACAAATGCACTTTTGCTTAAAAGCTCATAAAGTGGTACATAAAAACAACCTGCTATTAAAACACTAGACACCCTATTTAGTCTTCTGAAATTCGTACTCAATTCTATGAGTTACTGTTGTTTAAATAGGTATCTGAATTTTGGGCTTTCTGTAGAATGATCCAGCCCTAATGTGCAGCAACTGTCACCTTGAATTTAGGGTTTGTTACCTCCTATATTCTAGGTGCATTAGGTCTTCTGTTTTAATCTGAATCTTCAATTTAAAACTCCCTACAGATGCGCCTTGTTCTGTTTTTATCCAGCATTAATTAATTCCAGATAGTTCTCCTTAAATATCTCTGATCTGTTAATCAATAATTAATTCTGGTAGCAGGTCTGAGATGTCTCAACATCTGTTGGGACATCCTGAAAAACTGAACTTAATTTATTCACACAATGTCCCAACATCTGATGAGACATCCTGAAATAAATTCACATACTCTGTTTGATAATGTCCCAACATCTGATAGGACATTCTGAACTGAATTTAGCATTTCTTGTTTGGTCAAAAATTCTGCCAATTCTTAAACATCTACAAACTCCCCCTTTGGCTAATTTTTGGCTAACATCTTTCCTGGTTTTCAGAGTGCAGCAGAAGTTCTTTTTATCAGAGTATATCATTACTTTTCTGTTGATTTTTATTTGAGATTACTCCCCCTCAAACAAATATGTGTCCAGTCTTGTTTCAACAGAAATACACACTGATTCAGTTCAGACAGAAACAAACAGATTTCATTCAAAATAACCAGCAGTATAAATTTGTTGTTTGTTGTTGTTCTCCCCCTTGGTAGGCATAAAATTAGGGGCCAAAGAAATATTATCCAGAATTACAAATCATTGCTGTCATTACAAATGCCTCACATACAAAGATCACTCAGATTCATCACTCTCAGTAGCTTCCTCCACTTCAGTGTCTTCATCTTTATCAGCTTCACTTTCAGCTTCACTGTCTTCACCAGATGCAGCATTCTGATCTTCTTCACTTTCCAACATTTGAATGATTTCCTCCAGCTTCTTCTTTCTAGCTTCAAGCTCTTTGCATGTGCACTTTAGCTCAGCAATTAATTCTTCCTTGGAGATAGAAGACTTAGCAGTTGAGGGACCAGCAGATGTCCCAGAAGGTGCTTCAACATCTGCAGCATGATGACTGAGGAATAACTTGTAGTGAAAAGCCAGGGGGCTCTCTCTCTTGCATGCAGTATCCTTGTCAGTTAAAATCCCAGGATATTGATTGAGTACAATACCACACAACAATGATGGAAAGGCTATTGGTAGCTTGGTTGCAGAGGAGCTGGCATGCTTCATGGTTTGATCAAAGATAAAAGCTCCAAAGTCCAGCTTGGTTTGAGTCCCCACAGCATAGATGAATCTGGCCAGACCAGTTGAGATTGATGAAGTGTGGTTGGTAGGCACCCAATTAGAAGTACCAATCCTGTTCAGCATGGCATACTTTCTGGTAAGCATGCTTACAGATAGCTTTCCCTTCACAGGCCATGCCTTGACCTGGTCAGCAGTTATCACCTTACAGACTTGATTATCTGTCTTGCCTAGCTCATTTGGTCCATCTGTTTCTCTTCCTAGATACTGATTTATGATTTGGGGAGAAAACTCCACACATCTACCTCTAACATAAACTTTTCTAAACTCAGAGGACTTACCATTTGAGCAATCCTCCTGAAGATTCACAATGAACTCTTTGACAAGAAGTTCATAGCAGGGAGAGAGGTCTGAGACTGTCTTGAACAGTCCTGCAGCAGAGATGAGATCTATCAGTTCTGTGCACTCAAGTGCATTGCTGCTCAGTTCTCTTTCCAGGGCAACCCTTCTTTGGTACACATATTTCCACCTGTTGACACTGGAGACATGGTGGAAAGATATGTTGTCTAATGGAGCTTCTGGAACAGCTGTTGAAGCCCTAGATGGGGCTGGTCTCTTCTTGGGAGGAGATGTTGGGACATCTGATTCAACATCTGAATCTGATGGTGTGGCAGCTTTCCTTTTCTGAGTTTGGACTTTACTCCATTGTTTTGATGGTCCAAAGGTGACTTTAGCTTTGCCTTTCTTTGGAGAGGCTTTCTTCTTCTCAGGAATTGCTGCTTCAGCTTGCATCTTGCCTTTCCTGGACCTTAGCCTCTTGGCTATGCTTGGTTTAACAGATGCTATGATTTCTGCATCAGAGTCCTGCTCCAGATTAACCACTGGAGGAGATTGAGCAGTCTCTTCTTCAGTTCTTTGATCAGCAGGGATTTGATCTTCATTTGATGCTTTGATCTGATCCTCAGAGGTTTCTTTATCACTTTCACTTGAGGCCTTTTTCTGGTTCTCAGTCTGTTCAGCATCAGATGAATTTTCTTTCTCTTCTGCAGATGTTCCAACATCTCTTGGGACATCTTGTTCTGCAGGAGTGTCCTCTGTAGTTTGAGCTGGTTCTTCTTGAGGTGCAGGCATGGTGTTCAAAGGAACTGAGATCCCACTCACCACTCTTTGTTCAAAGAGAATTTGGTTGACAATCTCCTTGATGGAATCATCAACATATTTGGAGGATTTTGGGGGGATGTTAGCAGGAGAGGGAATGCCTTTAGCTTTGCTTCTGACTTGATCTTTACCTCTCTTTGGAGTTCTTGCCTTTTTAGTGTGAGAAGCGCTTCCCCTGAGTTCGTCCAATGGTGTTGATTGCATTGGTACCACAGAGATGGGAGTGGCATGAACTACGTCTTCATGGTTGAGAACTTCCTCAGTAGTTTTAGGGTTTTGAGACATTGTAGAGGAAGATAGATGAACAGCTTTAGGGTTTATGATTTCTGAAGGATTGCTAGTTAATGTGATTCGCTTGTGATAGTATGATGAGAATCTTGATAGCTGCTTATAAGTAGTTACTAAATAAGTAACCGTTACAGTGCAAATGATTAGGGATGGAATTCCCAAGGATCTTGTCCAGACTGGTTTTGCCATCTGGACCTTATGCCATGCAATGTCATATGACATGTTGGCACATCTCATTAACTGCTAAATATCACATAAACAGATTCCAAGTTTGCCCCTTAAGTTCTCAAATTGTGTAGCATCCAATGCTTTGGTAAAGATATCAGCTAACTGCAGATCTGTAGCTACATGCTCTAATGAAATCACCTTTTCTTCTACAAGATCTCTGATGAAATGGTGTCTGATATCAATATGCTTTGTCCTGCTATGTTGGATAGGATTCTTAGATATGTTGATGGCACTTAAGTTATCACAGTACAATGTCATGACATCCTGTGGGACATTGTACTCAGTGAGCATCTGCTTCATCCAAACCAACTGAGAACAACTGCTACCTGCTGCTATATACTCAGCTTCAGCTGTAGATAAGGATACACAATTCTGTTTCTTACTGAACCAAGAAATCAGATTGTTTCCTAGAAAGAAGCATCCTCCTGAAGTGCTTTTTCTGTCATCAGCACTTCCTGCCCAATCAGCATCACAGAAGCCAGAGAGAATTGGTTTGCAACCATGAAAGTACATTATGCCATAGTCACAAGTACCATTAACATATTTAAGGATTCTCTTGACTTGATTAAGATGACTGACTTTTGGATCAGCTTGATATCTTGCACAAACTCCTACTGCAAAAGCAATGTCTGGTCTGCTAGCAGTCAAGTATAACAAGCTTCCAATCATGCTTCTATATAAACTTTGATCTACATTCTCACCCTTTTCATCTTTAGTCAGCTTTAAATGTGTGGGAGCAGGAGTTCTTTTATGAGAAGCATTTTCCATTCCAAATTTCTTCACTATGTTCTTGGAGTACTTACTTTGGGAAATAAACATTGAGTCTTCCATTTGCTTTACTTGCAGACCAAGAAAGTAGGTTAATTCACCTACTAGACTCATTTCAAATTCAGATTCCATCTGCTTGACAAAATGTTTGACCATCTTATCAGACATCCCACCAAAGACAATGTCATCAACATATATTTGAGCAATCATGACATTTCCTTCTTCATCTTTAACAAACAGGGTTTTATCAATCCCACCTTTTCTGTATCCTTGCTTGATAAGAAATGTGGTTAGTCTCTCATACCATGCTCTTGGAGCTTGCTTCAAACCATAAAGTGCTTTCTTTAGTTTGTATACATGATTTGGACAGCTTGGATCAACAAATCCTTTAGGCTGTTCTACATATACTTCTTCATTAAGATAGCCATTTAAAAAGGCACTTTTCACATCCATTTGAAATAGCTTGAACTTTAAGATACAGGCAATTCCCAACAGTAGTCTTATTGATTCAAGCCTTGCTACTGGTGCAAAGGTTTCATCAAAGTCTACTCCTTCAATTTGAGTGTATCCTTGAGCTACAAGTCTGGCTTTGTTCTTTGTAACAACTCCTTGTTCATTTGACTTGTTCTTATACACCCATTTTGTTCCAATCACATTTATGTCATCAGGTCTAGGAACAAGATTCCACACTTCATTCCTTGTGAATTGACCTAATTCATCTTGCATAGCACAAATCCAGTATTCATCAGTGAGAGCTTCCTTGATATTTTTAGGTTCTATTTTGGAAACAAAACAAGAACCTGAAATCACTTCTCTTGATCTAGTGCTCACACCTCTGTTGGGATCACCAATTATTAAATCTTTGGGATGATCCTTCTGTATTCTGATGGAGGGAGGTTTGCTTGAATCTTCTGACCTTGTATCATTTTGAGTGAAGTTATATTGATCAATCTTTTCTTCAGCTTCAATCTTGATATCAGCAGATGTTCCAACATCTTCTGGGACATCTGTAGGAGCATCATCAATTATCACATTTATGGACTCCATGATAACATTTGTTCTGTAGTTAAATACTCTATATGCTCTGCTGTTTATAGAGTATCCAAGGAAAATTCCTTCATCACTTTTAGGATCCATTTTTCTCCTTTGCTCCCTATCTGCCAGAATATAGCATTTACTTCCAAACACATGAAAGTACTTCACAGTGGGTTTTCTGCCCTTCCAGACTTCATATATTGTGGACAGGGTTCCTTTTCTCAAGGTAACTCTGTTATGGATGTAGCAGGCAGTGTTCATAGCCAGAGGTAACTTTTTAGCATGGATCATAGCTTTTGCTGATTCTTGAATAGTTCTATTCTTCCTTTCAACAATCCCATTCTGTTGAGGAGTGATAGGAGAAGAATACTCATGATTGATTCCTTCTGAAGAGCAGAAATCTAAGAACTTTTGATTCTCAAATTCTTTTCCATGATCACTTCTTATTCTGATCACACAGCTGGATTTTTCCCTTTGCAATCTTTGACATAATTCTTTGAATACATCAAATACATCTGACTTTTCTTTGATGAAGTTTATCCATGTATATCTTGAAAAATCATCAACCACAACATAGGCATACCTCTTACCACCAAGACTTTCAACCTGCATAGGTCCCATAAGATCCATATGTAAAAGTTCCAAAACTTTGGAAGTTGTCAGATGTTGGAGCTTTGGATGGGACATCTTGGTTTGTTTGCCTATTTGACATTCACCACATATTTTGCCATCATCAATCTTCAGTTTGGGAATACCTCTTACAGCATCCATAGATATGATCTTCTTTATGCCTCTGAAATGAAGATGACCTAGCCTTTGGTGCCATAGTTTTACTTCTTCTTCTCCAGCTAGAGAACAAGTTGAAGTGGGACTGAAGTCTAATGGCTCCCACATGTAACAGTTGTCTTTTGACCTTGCACCTTTCATGAGAATACCTTAAGCACCTCACACTTAATCACCATGATGTAGGATTAAGATCATTAACCTACTTTTGATTATTTAGATGTTTTTGTTGTTTTTGTTTAGTGTTAAGTAATGAGTTTAAGCCATAATTAAGGATTTAACGGACCCATTACACCATCCTAATAGAAGGATAATAGATAAGAACATTTAAGCTGAGAAAGACTCCTCAACTTAATCCATGATTAGGGATTAACCTCATGACAAAACAAAGCCTTTATTAAAGTGGATTTTAGTTAATGGTAAGATGAAGAAATGAGTTTTAGGGTTTGTAAGACAACTTGAGGGGGACTTGTCCATTAACACTAGGGTTAGTCCTTCTTAACCAATTAAGGAAGAATTAGAACCCTAATGCAAGGCCCAAGTTACAAGCTATTTGTCTTAGTGATTATTAGATGGATTGATTAAAGGATTTAAACACATTAAGGGTTTAACACTTAGGATTAAAGTTATACACTCCATCCTAATAGAAGGATGCAGGCATAAGCTTTATCACAAAGCCTTAAAGCCTTTAGGGTTTAGTCCTTGATTAAGAGATGAAGAGAGAAAACTCAATGATGACACAAAGGTGAAACTAAATGGGGGACTAATCAAACCCTAATTATTATCATGCTTGGTTGTTCCTAGGGTTAATGAGGTTTATAAGAAGATCTTTAGAGAAACCACCAGGAAGGAAGCAGATGAAAGGAGCAAGAAGCAAAAAGAAGCAAAACAACTTGCTTCACTTAAGAAGACAAGTTGCTTGAAGAAAGAAAGTAAGAGATGAACATGAATGAGCAAGCTCACTCTAAAACACATAAAAAATGCAGCAAAGAAAGTATGAAAGAGATGAAAAGAGATTGTGAGAAGTGAAGGCAAATTCACTTCTCAAACAACTTACCACCTGAGAAGTTAGCACAAGAAAATGAAATGCAATGAGAATGGGATGAAATGCCATGGTGCAAACCAAAACCAGAAGCATAAACATGATTTTAATGATGCTAAGAGAAGATGAAAACACAAGGCAAGACATGAGGATGATCATACAAGTATATGGATGCAGATGAAGCATACTTGGAACCATGAAAGTTCATGAAAACTTATGAAATGCCATGGACATACAACATGGCAAATGAAAGATGATATGATCAAACATGATTCTAATATGTCTTAAGATGTATTATGAATCATGTGGATGCACAAAATGTCATGGCAAGTTGTTGGATGCAAGCAAATGGGAAATGGATGCAAGGGAAGGCACAAATTAGGGTTTACATACAACATGCATCACAAAAATCCAAAACCAGAAGCAAATGATATGACAAAAAATTTAAAATTCAATCAAAGATACCCTAAACCTATACAAGTTCACTTCCCAAAGGAGGGGATCTAACTCTTAACCTAGTGAAAGTTATGAATTTCTCAAGTTGGCTAGGGTTTTAAGGTACCTCATCAAGAAAAATACCAAACAAATTGAAAATTCAAGATCAAATCAAACCAATTTTATCCTATAAACTAAATTCCATGAAGGGTGCAATGCAAGAAGAATCATCATCAAACTCTCAAGGGTTAGGCAGAATGGATTTTTCAAAGTTTGCACAAAAATATTGCCTCAAAATGAATTTAATTCCAATGAAAATGATCAAAAGGCATCAAGAACCAAAAAGAAATTTGTTTTGAGAGTTGGATAATGTTTCTAAATGTTTTTAGATGCAATGCGAATTTTTTGGTGATTTTTAAATACCTAAATGTATTTTTAATTAATTAATTTTCATTAACTAATTAAAAATAAACATTTAAATAATTTAAAAATGATTTTTAATGCAAACAAATAAAAAATAAAAATATTTTTGGGTTCAGAAAATTAATAAAAGATTTGATAAAAATTTTCAGAATTTTTAAATGTTTTTTACTATTTTTAATAATTCGTAAAAGTTAAATGAAAAGAAAATTAAATAAAATTAAATAAAATGAAAAGTATGAAGATCCTGAGGCTGAGATTCAAAGTCAGAGGGCGGGAGTTGACTGGCGCGCGTTTCAGTGGCTAGGATTGATTCTGGCAAATTCAAATTTTAATCCTAATTAATTAAACTAATGACGTGGATTAGGGCTTAATGGGGTGATCTGAGCCCTTCAAACACGCGGGAGTCAAAGAAAGTCAGCCAGATCTATGGTCCAAATTCAAACTTTGCCCTAAACGTGATTAATGCCCTAATGACATTCAGGTGGCCGGAAATGACCTCCAGTCATCTTCTCCGGCCACACCTCCCCTGTGAAATTGCTAACTTCTTCCCTAGGCTTCTCACCTGAACTGAAGCTTTGATCTTTGGAACTTTCTGGCTGCCTCTTTGATCCAAAACGCCTCTAATGAACCTCCTGAGAAGCTTGCAATGCTTGGTTGATGTTTCTTTTGGTTGGTTTGAGAGATTGATAGAGTTCTGTTCAGGAAAGGTGAGAAATCGTGTTTCTGCTTGAGGTGGTTTTAGGGACAAATGAGGGTTGGGAAATGATCAGAGGAACATGTTAGTGATTCTATGAAGTTTGTTTTGATGTTTGTGTCTTGTGTGATGAATTTCGAAGGAAAGTGCATAAGAGGTGAAATCTTGAAACTATGGCTTATGAGATGTTTCAGGCTTGTGTGTATGTTGCTTTGAGTTGCTTTTTGTCCACTTATCACACTGTGATAGGTCTGTGGAGTTGGTGTGGCCTATGCTGATTGGTATGGGCCATTTTGCATAAAGTCAATGTTAGGTGTACTTGAGGTATGGGCAAGTGGGAGGCTGTGATAGGGGCATGGCTTGGCTCAGCTGAGATCATGGAGTTCTTGTGGATCAGATTTTGTGAGCTGTAACAAGTAGAGGCATGGTTACATGAGTTTTTGCAAGTTGGTACAACTTTGGCCCCTTTGTGATTACTTGAAGCATAATTCATGAAAATGGACAAATCTTTGGTGCATTCTGATTTTTGGGTCATGAATTGTGTTTGTGTAATGCATATAAGTCAATTTGAAGTCACATAAAGGCTTGGCATGAGGTTTTGCAACTTTGCCTCTTTGGTACAAAACTTGAAATTATGTGATTTTGTCCAATTTTGACAAGCCATAACTTTTGATCCAAAATGAATTAGAATGATTTCTTGTACTTTTTGAAAAGGGAATGATCCATTCTACAACTTTCATGACCAAAGTTTTCTCATTTGAAGCATTTTTGAATCAAAAAGAGGAGGTTGAAAAACTTTCCCAAAATGGCAAGTTTTCATTGCAAGTCACTTTCCCAAAAAGGCAACTTTGCAAATGGCTTGAAATTCTTCAATTTTGTGAACTTCTAACATCTTCTATGATCAAATAAAGATCATACACAATCAAAATGATGGAGAACACCCTTTGGTTGGGTCATTGGGGGGCCTCAGATGCCCTGATTTTGCACTGACTTGCTCAAGAAGTCACCTTTTGATCAGATGCCTTACCCATTGAATTTCTTCATGAAAATTGATATGCATGATCCTCATACCATATAGAGACCAATAGAAACAAGAATGACCAAAAAAATTGGAGTTATGGCCTTTGAAACCAAAACCCTAATTTTAGGTCATCTGTGCAGTTAAACCTGGCTCTGCTTCCATGCCTTTCTCAGTTCTTGTGATTCTTTGATTTCCTTGACTTGGTGAGGATATGATATGATTTTTGAACATACATGTACCCCTTTGAAGTGATTGATGACCTTTGGAGTGCCTCAAATGGCTCAGGGATGGCTCAGATCACAAACCCTAGATGCAGATGACTTAGAAGCAATGCAGTGAATCAAAAAATGTGGTATGAGATGCTATGATTGAATTTATGCATATGAGAAGAGCACAAGCCATGGTGAAATGGGTGAGGGAAAATTTGGGGTGTTTACAGCTACCCCTATTCAAGCATGAGTTAGCTGTGCAGGATGTAAGCAACGGCTTAACAGGCAAACAAGATAACTTGTGGTTGAATACCAAAGACAGTCCAAAATTTGCACTCACAGAATGAAGAAGAAAAGGGATATAGATTGTAAAAGAAAATAAAGTGTAATTATAAAGTGCGGGTGACGGAGGACGACCGTCGAGCAGAGGACGACTGCTGGGGATGAAGCAATGACGGGGACGACCGACATGCTTGGGGAAAAATGCGGGAAATAAAGCAATGACGGGGACGACCGACAAGCTGGGGATATAAGAGATTATGATGGGGACGACCATCAAGACTTTCTGGGGATTATAGGTAAATGATGGGGACGGACATCGGGTTCGAGGCATAAATGATGAGGTACGGTCATCAAAGGTGAAGGACGATCACCTGGCAGGGTATGGCTGCTCTGTTGGGGATAAGATGAGGGACGATCATCCAAGGTGAAGGACGATCACCTAGCAAGGTACGGTTGCCAAAAGTATCACGACATAGGACGAATGCCGGATAAAAAGGTCGACGATGGGGACGGCCATCGGATAAGCATGATGAAGGACGATCATCAAGAGGTGAAGGACGATCACCTAGCAGGGTACGGATGCTCTGAAGGTATCATGACATAGGATGAATGTCAGATAACAAGATCAACAATGGGGATGACCATCGGATAAAATGATGAAGGACGATCATCAAGAGGTGAAGGACGATCACCTAGCAGGGGACGGCTGCTGAAAATATCACGACATAGGACGAATGTCGGATAGAAAAGGGGTTCTAATGAATAGAGACTCCACTGGGAATGATGAAGGACGATCATCGAAAAGGTGAAGGACGATCACCTGGCAGGGTACGGCTGCCAAAAGGGTTATCATGACATAGGACGAATGTCAGATAGAAGGAAAATAAATTAATGGGATTTGCTGGGACTCTTCTGGGGAATGGTAGATACAGACGAGTGTCTAAATCTAAAAGATGAAGGTATGAGTGTTTGACACTGTGTATAGATTAAAGATGCGGACGGGCATCCTTAAGACTATGATACGGACGAGTATCAGTTAGAAACAAACGCTTGACGCATGTTCAGAGATGATGGTACGGACGAGTACCAACTGGTTAACAAAGAACACGGACGAGTGTCGAATTTGAGGGGGTATGAGAGGTGTATACAAGGTACGGACGAGTACCTGCATGAGTAAGAAGATGATGAGTAACAAGTATGAGTGAAACACGGACGAGTGTTTAACTTTCTAGGGAGAGTGCGACACGGACGAGTGTCGGAAAAAGTGTATTGTAAACAAGTGTGTGGTTTCCAAAGTGTTTGGGTAACTATGCTGGGGGAAGGTGACACGGACGGGCGTCAAGGAATTGTGTATATATGTATCTGTAAGTGCAAAGGGGACGCTTTGGCTTTCTACTGGAGATATGACACGGACGGATGTCAAGAAGTATCTGTATTGTATATGCATCTGTTTGCTTCGGGCAATTTACTGGGGAATGATGACACGGACGAGTGCCGAAGGGAGCATGTATCTGTATCTTTAAGGAAAATGCTTTGGCTCTCTGGTGATGAATTTGAGAGGTATTTTTGTATATTGTTGATGAATGGTCGGTATTTACAAGTGTTCAGTTCGACACACGGCTTGTGATTATGCAATATGTTTGACTTTTGCCGTAATGCTCCGCATTAGACGGAATGCTACGCTCTGTGGGGAAAATATGATGCGAATGCCATGATTATGCAAAGATAACGATCTGGGACTCGGATCCCGTTGCCGTGAAGATCTCTGACTAATCTGCTTGAAGTGGACATCCCAGCTGGGGATAAGATCATAGGTAGATCTGATAAGATGTATCTGCATGGGGAAACAGATCACTGATAGACCTATCTCAGCAATGGGGGACCCAGCTGGGGTCTGTAGAAGCTTTCTTCACTCTATTGTGAGTTCTTCATGCGTTGCTCTTCTGGATAGAGGTTGAAACTCTGTGGGGAGGTAGTTCCCTGTTTGGCGCTTGGCTGGGGAAGAAGAAAGATCACTGAAAGATCTTCCTAAAGATTTCTGTGGGGACCCTGCTGAGGATGATACTTGACAACTCAGCTGAGGATATGAACACCTTCTGGTGCTGCCCTTTGAAGGAAATGTTGGAGAAGTGATGCCTGGCAACTCTGATGGGGAGAAAGCATCTCTGGTGCTGTTTGGAAGGTGTGCTGAGGAAATAATGATTTGGCAGCCCACTGGGGAGAAGCTTTCATGCCCCATGTTGTGCTTTGAAAACCTGCAATCCTGTAAAGACAAAGAAACGCACAAGTACTCCGAGGTATCCCTTACTGGATTCCATCATAGGAGTTTAGACACTCCCGGGAGTAAGTATATTTCCTGCAAGCACGTAGTTTTAGAAGAGAAACATCTGTATTTATGCAATCCATATCTTAAGGATATCGGACATTTTTGCAAACGAAAATAAAATGTACGAGACGAAACATGACTGAAAATCCGATTTTATTAATTTATGTGCCCTGAATTGGCGAGTAAAGTCAAAGAAACAGATCCCCTGAGATGAGGAGATTGTTACAAAAATTGAGAAACAAAAAGGTGCTGGCAATGTTGACACCGCTTCAAAGATCTTCCCTTTGCTATGACTCGTATGACTTTTGACGTTCTTCTCGTCTTGCTTTCTGAAGAAGGCTGATTTTGAATGAAGCTTGCCCCTTTTAGAGTTTACCATGTTGTAAGTGATACTGATGAATTCAGACTGCAGTTGTTCGCTTATTCCCTTATTTTACGTGGATCGCCCTTTCAGGTTTTCAATCCACCGGGATACCCATTTTTGCCTGAGTTGTCCAATGTAGCTTTTCAACTCAGCAGGTGTACGTTTTTTTTTATTTTCCCTTATTTTTGCCCGAGTCTTTTATTCTGTTTTTGACTCGCCGGGATGCCCTATTTTTGCCTGGACTTACATTCTGTTTTTATGTCCAGCGGGTCATTTTATGCGAAGTATTTTTTAACTGCATCTGAATTCACAGGGGATAGAAAGTCTTCACCATCCATAGTACTGAGCATGAGTGCTCCACCGGAGAAAACTTTCTTTACTACGAATGGCCCTTCATAGTTCGGAGTCCACTTGCCCCTGTGGTCTGTATGAGGAGGGAGGAGTCTTTTCAGCACAAGATCTCCTACTTGGTACTCTCGGAGCCTAACTTTCTGATCGAAGGCTTTCTTCATTCTTTTCTGATACAGCTGCCCATGATAGATTGCAGCTAATCTCTTCTCTTCAATCAGACTCAGTTGTTCGTATCGGGATCGGACCCACTCTGCTTCATTCAGTTTGACATCCATTAGTACCCGCAAGGAGGGTAATTCAACTTCAACAGGTAGGACTGCCTCCATACCATAAACAAGATGTTACGGTGTTGCCCCAATGGATGTTCTGATTGACGTACGGTACCCATGCAAGGCAAATGGTAGCATTTCATGCCAGTCTTTATAGGTAACTACCATCTTCTGCACAATCTTCTTGATATTCTTGTTAGCTGCCTCAACAGCGCCATTCATCTTTGGCTTGTAAGGAGAAGAATTGTGGTGTTGGATCTTAAAGTCCCGGCATAGCTCTGCCATCATTTTATTGTTCAAGTTGGAACCATTATCAGTAATGATCCGCTCGGGTACTCCATACCGACAGATGATGTCTCTCTTCAGAAATCGGGCTACCACTTGCCTTGTAACATTTGAATAAGAAGCTGCTTCAACCCACTTGGTAAAATAGTCAATAGCAACCAGGATGAATCTATGGCCGTTTGAAGCAGTTGGTTCGATCTTGTCAATCATATCAATGCCCCACATGGAAAAGGGCCAGGGTGAAGACATCACATTCAAAGGATTCGGAGGCACATGCACTTTATCCGCATAAATCTGGCATTTATGGCATTTTCTGGCATAGGCATAACAGTCTGCATCCATTGTGATCCAGTAATAGCCTAATCTTAACAACATTTTAGCCATTACATGCCCTCCAGCATGGGTACCAAAAGATCCTTCGTGCACCTCGTGCATCAACAAGTCTGCTTCTGTCCTATCAACGCATCTGAGGAGTACCATATCAAAGTTTCTCTTGTACAGGGAACCATTAACATTCAGGAAGAAACTACCAGCTAGCCTTCTTAATGTCTTCTTATCATTGGAAGATGCCCCAGGTGGGTATGTTTGATCCTCCAAGAAGCATTTGATGTCATGGAACCAAGGCTTATCATCTTTAACAACATCTGCTGAGAACACATATGCTGGTCTGTCAAGTCTGGACACTGAAATTCGAGGTACAAAGTTGGCAGCTTGAACTTTGATCATTGATGAAATGGTAGCCAGGGCATCTGCAAACTGATTCTCGTCCCGAGGGATATACTCAAGCTTGACCGTTGTGGAGAAAGTCAATAACCTTCTTGTATAATCCCGATAAGGTATCAGATGATCCTGGTGTGTGTACCATTTGCCGTTGGTTTGATTAATTACTAGAGCTGAATCTCCGAACACAGTCAAAGTTTTGATCCTGAGGTCAATGGCTTCCTCAAGGCCCATAATACAAGCTCCGTATTCAGCTTCATTGTTAGTGCAGTTAAAGGTGAGCTTTGCCGAGAAAGGCATGTGAACTCCCTTAGGTGTAATAAGTACTGCACCAACACCACGACCATTCATGTTAACAGCCCCATCAAACATCATAGTCCATTCTTCTTCTGGGTCAGGCCCTTCGGTGTGAACAGGCTCTTCATGATCTTTTGCTTTTATGAACATGATGTCTTCATCAGGGAAGTCAAATCTCATAGGCTGGTAATCATCAATGGGTTGCTCATCAAGATAATCAGACAATACACTGCCCTTGATGGCTTTTTGAGATGTGTACTGAATGTCATATTCTGTGAGGATCATTTGCCATCTTGCAACCCGTCCGGTAAGACGGTTGCGAACCAGAGAGACTGAGAAAGGGGGTTGGTTACAACCTGGGAAGGTATTAGCACCCAGATTGTCCGCCGTACTCGACGGGATCCACGCTTGAAAAATTTGTGTTTTAAAGGGGTAGTGTCAGTGCGATCTATGTGTAAAAGAGTTGGAAAGATGTACAGGTGTCAATGTAAGCAGTGTGAAGTGTAATATGTACAGTGTCAGTGTAGGAACAGGAATAAGATGCTCAAGAACATGAGGCTTAAAGAATGAGGCTAGAAAGATGGGGGATATACAGAGACTTTTGTTCGATAACTGTTAAGTTATGCCTACGTATCCTCTCGTGCAATGAGGAAGTCAGAACACCGTAGTTCGACCCAAAGAGACTGAAAGATGAATTGACTTGTGAACTGCTTGCTTGCCTATGCTCAAGTGTATGATCTGTCTGGCACAGACGCAAACTGTCTTGCATTAGACGGAAGAAGCGAGCTCTCGTTTGTGAATGAAAGTGATGAGAAAAGAATCCCGAAGGAGACGATTATTGTTTGTTTTTTTGAGTTTTCAGTCTTTTATTGCTTTTGAATTTGTCATAAGTTAATGAGCTTAAGCCTAGACCAATGGGTTAGTAAACTCATCACATCTTCCCTCTGATTAGGGGTAATGAGAATACCTTAAGTGTGAAGTCAGCATCTCACACTTAATCACCTTTTGATGTAGGATTAAGATCATTAACCTACTTGTGATTATTTAGATGTTTTTGTTGTTTTTGTTTAGTGTTGAGTAATGAGGTTAAGCCATAATCAGGGATTTAACAGACTCATTACACCATCCTAATAGAAGGATAATAGATGAGAATGTTTAAGCTGAGGAAAACTCCTCAACTTAATCCATGATTAGGGATTAAACTCATGACAAAACAAAGCATTTATTGAGTGGATTTTAGTTAATGATATGATGATGAAGTGAGTTTTAGGGTTTATAAGACAACTTGAGGGGGACTTGTCCATTAACACTAGGGTTAGTCCTTCTTAACCAATTAAGGAAGAATTAGAACCCTAATGCAAGGCCCAAGTTACAAGTGTGATGTCTTGATGATTATTAAGTGAATTGATTAAGGGATTTAAACACATTAAGGGTTTAACACTTAGGATTAAAGTTATACACTCCATCCTAAGATAAGGATGCAGGCATAAACTTAATCACAAAGCCTTAAAGCCTTTAGGGTTTAGTCCCTGATTATGAGATGAGAAGAGAAGACTCAAAAGAGACACAAAGGTAAAACTAAGAGGGGAGACTAATCAAAACCCTAATCATTGTCATGCTTGGTTGTTCCTAAGGTTTGTGAGGTTTTCAAAAGAAGTCTTCAAATGGAACCACCAGGAAGCAGATGAAAGGATCAGGAGAAGCAAAACAACTTGCTTCATTCAAGAAGTCAAGTCACTTGAAGAAAGAAAGTGGGAAGAAGAAGAATGAGCAAGCTCAAACTCAAACACATATAAAAAATGCAGCATGGATGCAAGAGAGAGATGAAGAGAAGTATGAGAAGTGAAGGCAAATTCACTTCTCAAAATCACTTACCACCTGAAAGGTCAGAAAAGAAATGCAATGCAATGCAAAATGGGATGGAATGACATGATGCAAACCAAAACCAGAAGCATGTTTATGGTGTTAATGATGCTATGAGATGCTACAAACCAGAAACAACCCATGTGGATGATCATACAAGCTTATGAATGCAAATGAAGCAAGTTAAGAAGCATGAACATTCATGAAAAGTTATGAAGTGCACATGGCATACAACATGACAAATGCAAGGTGCAATGATCAAACATGCTTTCAATATGTCTTATGATGTTAAATGAATCAAATGGAAGCATGGAATGTCATGGCAAGTCATGTTATGCAAGAAAATGCAAGATGGATGCATATGGAAGCCCAAAATAGGGTTTATGATCAATGCAACAAACAAAAACCAAAACCAGAAGCAAACAACATTATAAAAAATTGAAAATGCACTCAAAGGACCCCTAATCCTATACTAACCCACTGCCCAAAGGAGAGGTCTCAACTCCTAACCAATTTCAAGTTATGATTTTCCTAAGTTTTCTAGGGTTTTAGGGTTCCTAAACAAGAAAATTATCAAACAAATGGAAGATGAAAGATCAAATCATGGCCATTTAATCTCACAAACTACATGCTAAACACAATGCAATGCAAAAAGAATCAAGGTCCAACTCTTCATGGTTAGGCAGAAGTGATTTTTTGAAGTTTGGATCAAAATAATGCATAAAAATGATTTTAATTCAATGAAAAATTCTCAAAATGCATCAAGATCAAAAAATAAATTTGGTTTGAAGGTTGGAAAATGTTTCTAAATGTCTTAAAACATTTCATGAATTTTTTGGTGATTTTTAAATACCTAAAAGTATTTTTAATAAATTAATTTTCATTAATCAATTAAAAATAAACTTTTAAATATTTAAAAATACTTTTTTAATACTAAAAATGAAAATGAAAATATTTTTGTGTTTTAAAAATTTATGAAACTCTTGACAAAAAGTTTCAAAATTTTTAAAACATTTTTACTATTTTAAATAAATTGTAGAAATTAAATGAAAGAAAAATGAAAATAAAATATGAAGTATGTAGTATGAGTGGTTGTGATTAAGAGTTGAGTGATCCAAAGGCCCTGCGTGCAAGTCAACAAGACTGGGGGTATGCACAATCCAAGGCCCAGATTCAAAGTCCAAACACGCGCGTGATCTGATGGCTGAGCTTCCATGTTAAATTAATTAATTATGATTAATTTAATTAAACAAGATTAGGGTTTAATGACCCATCCAGGCCGTCCAAACACGCGCGGGAGAAGCATATCCACGGCCAGAATTCAAAGTTCGTTAATTAATGAGATTAGGGCATAATAACTTTCAGGTGACCGGAGGGAAGCTCCGGTCATCTTCTCCGGCAACAACAAAACCCTAGATCATGATTCAGGCTTCTAAACATCAAATTAAACACAACCAAGTGATCCTCTAACAACCTAGGTCACGAATCCACCTTCAAACATCATTTAAACATCAAGAATCAAGCAAATCGAAAGAAGCAAATTTCACGGGTGAAATTTCAGAGTGACAATACAAACTCATTTCTTACTCATTTTCAAATCTAAACCCATCCCCATGATCAGCAAGACATACACAACCAGATTATAACTCAAAATGCAAGCTCTGAGAAAAAATGTTCATGGCCATACCTGAGATGGAGACTCCTGTTTCTGGGTTTGCAGAGCTATTCTTTGATGCAGGCTTGCTCCACTGATTCCCCTGGTGCTAATGGTAGGTTTGGAATGAGCTCAAACAAGCTGTTTTGAAAGATTCGAATCTGATATATCAGAAAATGAGGTCTGCATATAGGCTGTTTCAGATCATTGTGAAGGGTGGTATTGGTTCTATGGATGTTTTCTAGTTGATTGGTGAAGGTAGAATGAGTGTTTGATGACTGTGGAAGGTGATTCGAAGAGAGGAAAGTTTTTGCAGGTTTTTGGATATGCTATGTTCTGGCCAGCTTCAATGCCCAATGCTTTGCTATATCATCTCCAAGTTGTGTGGATAGCCTAAGGGCAGGTCAGTAGGGGTGGCTGTTCACTGTGCCAAGAGTATGGGAGTTTTGGCCAAAAAGTCAAATATGTGTCCTTGAGAGTATGGGTCATAGCAGCAACTATTTGAGATCATGTCTGGCTTCAGCTTGGGTTAGGGACAGCCCTTGGATGGCTTGAGAGTGACTGCAACATATGGATCATGAATTGAGAGTGATTTTGCAACTTGACAACTTGTGTTCTCTCATGTTTTTATGCTAAGTACATGAAGCATTCCTTGCTGAATTTTGTAGCATAGCACTTCTTTTAGTCATGGCAATGTTTAGAAGTCAGCTAGTGATCACATAACTTCCTAGAAGATGGTTTTGCCAAGAACCCCCTTTTGCACTCTTATGAAAAATGCTTTATGGAACTTTGAAAATCAAGGCAAGCAATGCAAAATTCCTTGGACCAATTCTATTTTTGGGGTCATGTATGATCATATGATGAAGTTTTGAAGTCATTTTGAAGTCACTAGAATGCTTGGTACATGAAATTGCAAGTTTTCCTTTTAGTGCATAACTTGAAAATTAGTGATTTTTGCCAACTTTATCACACCATAACTTTTGATCAAGAATGAATTAGGTCATGTTCTTGTACTTTTTGAAAAGGGAAAGATCTAATCTACAACTTTCATGACCAAAGTTTTTCCAAAAGTGGCATAAAATGACATAAAATGACATTTCATGAAAAGTCAACCATGCCCTAAAAAGTCAACTTTGCAAAAACTTGTAATTCTTGAATTTTGTGAACTTCAACCTTCTTCCATGATCAAATAAAGATCATATACACTCAAAATGATGAAGATCACCCCTTGGTTGGGTCATTGGGGGCCTCAGATGCCCTGATTTTACACTGACTTGCTTGAAAAGTCAACTCTTGATTAGATGACTTCCCCATGGAATTTCTTCATGAAAATTGATATGCATATTCCCTATACCATATAGAGACCAATAGAAACAAGAATGACCAAAAAATTTGGAGTTATGGCCTCTGAAACCAAAACCCTAATTTTAGGTCATCTGTGCAGTTAAACCTGGCTCTGCATCCACACCATTTCCAGTTCTTGTGATTCTTTGACATTCTTGACTTTGAGAGGATATAATATGATGCTTGAACACACATGGACCCCCTTCAAGTGATTGATGACCCTTGGAGTGGCTCAAGAAGCTCTTGGATTGCTCAGATCACAAACCCTAGATGCAGATGACTTAGAATCTATGCAGTGGAACAAAAAATGAGTTATGAGATGGTATGATTGTGTTTATGCATATGAAATGATCACAAGCCATGGTGTGAAAGGGTGAGGGCAAATTTGGGGTGTTTACAGCTGCCCCTATTCAAACATGAGTTAGCTGTGCAGGATGTAAGCAGCGGCTTAACAGGCAAACAAGATAACTTGTGGTTGAATACCAAAGACAGTCCAAAATTTGCAATCTCAGAATGAAGAAGAAAAGGGATATAGATCGTAAAAGAAAGTAAAGTATATTGTAAAGTGTGGGCGACGGGGGACGACCATCGAGCAGAGGACGACTGCTAGGTAAAAAGCAATGACGGGGACGGCCGACATGCTGGGAAAAGTGCGGAAAATAAAGCAATGACGGGGACGGCCGACATGCTGGGGATAAAAGAATTATGATGGGGACGGCCATCAAGATAAAGCTGTAAAATTCTCTGGGGATTAATGAAACATGACGGGGACGACCATCAAGTTCATAAAGTAACCAACGATGGGGACGACCATCGGGCTAAAAGAAGAAAAGGGACCACGATGGGGACGACCATCGGGTTAAAGAATAAATGAAATAAACAGATGATAAGGTACGGTCATCAAAGATGAAGGACGATCACCTAGCAGGGGACGGCTGCTCTGTTGGGGATAAGATGAGGGACGATCATCTAAGGTGGAGGACGACCACCGGGCAGGGTACGGCTGCCGAAAATATTGCGACATAGGACGAATGCCGGATAAAAGGTCAACGATAGGGACGGCCATCGGATGAGCATGATGGAGGACGACCATCAAGAGGTGGAGGACGACCACCTAGCAGGGGACAGCTGCTCTCAAGGTTTATCATGACATAGGACGAATGCCAGATAACCAAAATCAACAATGGGGACGGCCATTGGATAAAATGATGAAGGACGATCATCAAAAGGTGGAGGACGACCACCTAGCAGGGGACGGCTGCTAAAAATATCAACGATGGGGACGGCCATCGGATGAGCATGATGGAGGACGACCATCAAGAGGTGGAGGACGACCACCTAGCAGGGTACGGCTGCTCTCATGGTTTATCATGACATAGGACGAATGTCAGATAAAAAGAAATTTGCTTTGTTGGCGATCTGCTGGGGAATAGTAAACACGGACGAGTGTATACATCCAAGAAATAAAGGTATAAGTGTTTTGACGTTGTGTATAGATTAAAGATGCGGACGAGCATCCTTAAGACTACGATACGGACGAGTATCGGGTAGAAACAAATACTGACACGTGTTCAGAGAGGATGATACGGACGAGTATCAACTGGTTAACAGAGAACACGGACGAGTGTCGATTCTGAGGGGACTCTTCTGGGGAATAATAGACACAGGCGAGTATCTATATTCAAGAAGACAAAAGTGTTTGATACAGTGTGTGGATTAAAGATTCGGACGAGCATCTTTAAGACCTATGATACGGACGAGTATCATGTAGAAACAAACTCTGGACGCATGCTCTGAGATGATGGTATGGACGAGTACCAACGAGTTAACAAAGAACAAGGACTAGTGTTGAATCTG
This sequence comes from Lathyrus aphaca, assembly GCA_963966055.1. Lineage (NCBI taxonomy): Eukaryota > Viridiplantae > Streptophyta > Magnoliopsida > Fabales > Fabaceae > Lathyrus > Lathyrus aphaca. Next base: position 125,792,052 of record OZ014523.1, on the reverse strand, counting down.
AGGGGATATATAAGTGGTATATACAGGATACGGACGAGTATCTGTATAAGAGTGATTGGTATATAGATGAGTATTTAACTGCTGGGGAGAGCGACACGGACGAATGTCAAAAGGAGAAGAGTGTAATATGAACAAGTATCTGATATACAAAGTGTAGATGACTGTGCTGGGGATATGACACGGACGGGTGCCAAAGAATTGTGTATGTAAGTACATGTGAGTGCAAAGAGGATGTCTTTGGCTTTCGGCTGGGAGTATGACACGGACGGGTGTCAGGAAGTATCTGTAATACGGGTGGTGTTGTTTGCAAAGAGTGTTCAGGCGACTTTACTGGGGAAAGATGGCACGGACGGGTGTCAAAATGAGTACATACTGGTGTTTGTGGATTGTGAGGCAGCTGCTTTTGCTGGGGACTCTGGTGGGGATTTTTCTGTACGTTGATGAACTGTCATTATTCACAAGTGTTGGTTTAAAACATGGCTTATGATTATGCTATGTGTTGGATTTTTGCCGTAATGCTCCGTGTTAAAACGGAATGCTACGCTTTGTGGGTGAATATGATGCGAATGCTATGATTGTGCAAAGATACCAAACCGGGATCCGGGTCCCGTTGCTGCGAAGATCTTCGATCGATCCGTTTGAAGTAGACATCCCAGCTGGGGATGAGATCATTGGTAGATCTGATGAGATGTATCTGCTTGGGGAAATGGGTCAATGAGAGACCCAGCTGGGGTTTGTAGAGGCTTTCTTCACTCTGCTGTGATCTTCCATGCGCTGCTCTTCTGGACAGAGACTGGAGCTCTGTGGGGAGATGATTCCCTGACTTTTGTGCTCGGCTGAGGACGAGATGGCAATTCGGCTGGGGAGAAACAGAGGAATCACTGAAAGGCCTCCCTAGAAATTCTGTTGAGGTAGCTTCTTGACTCAGCCGGGGATATGGGCGCCTTCTGTGATACCTGGCCATTATGATGGGGATAAGTAATAAGTGGCAACTTAGCTGGGGAGAGAATACTTTGAGTGCTGAGTGTTGATTTGTCAGCTTGCTGGGACAAAACTTTCGTTCCCCAAGTTGCATTCTGGATACCTGCAATCCTGCAAAGATAGAGAAACGCACAAGTAATCCCGAGGTATCCTTTACTGGATCCCGTCATAGGAGTTTAGACACTTCTGAGAGTAAGCATATTTCCTGCAAGCATGTTTTTATTTTTGAAGATAAACATCTGTATTCATGCAATCGTTTTTCTTTAAGACATCAGACATTTTTTGCAAATAAAAAAAAATGTACAAGACGAGACATGACTGAAAATCTGATTTTATTAATTCACATGCCCTGAATCGGCGAGATACAGTCAAAGAAACAAATCCCCTAAAATGAGGGGATTGCTATAAATTGAGAAACAAAGTGCTGGCAATGTTGATGACGCCTTAAGGAGCTTCCTCTTCACTATGACTCGCATGACTTTTGACATTCTTCTCATCTTGCTTTCTGAAGAAGGCTGGTTCTGACCGAGGCTTGATCCTTTCGAAGCTTACCAAGTTGCAGGTGATACAGACGAATTCAGGATGCAGTTGTTCGCTTATTCCCTTATTTTGCATGGATCGCCCTTTCGGGTTTTCAATCCATCGGGATACCCATTTTTGCCTGAGCTGTCCAATGTGGCTTTTCAACTCAGCGGGTGTAAATTTTTGTCTATTTTCCCTTATTTTGCCCGAGTCTTTTATTCTGTTTTTGACTCGCCGGGATGCCCTATTTTTGCCTGGACTTACATTCTGTTTTTATGTCCAGCGGGTCAGTTTATGCGAAGTATTTTTTAATTGCATCTGAATTCACAGGGGACGGGAAGCCTTCACCATCCATGGTGCTGAGCATCAGTGCTCCACCGGAAAAAACTTTCTTTACCACAAATGGTCCTTCATAATTTGGAGTCCACTTACCCCTGTGGTCTGTATGAGGAGGGAGGATTCTCTTCAGCACAAGATCTCCTACTTGGTACTCTCGGTGCCTGACTTTCTGATCGAAGGCTCTCTTCATTCTTTTCTGATACAACTGCCCATGACAGATTGCAGCCAACCTCTTCTCTTCAATCAGACTCAGTTGTTCGAATCGGGATCGAACCCACTCTACTTCGTTCAGCTTAACATCCATCAGTACTCGCAAGGAGGGTAATTCCACTTCAACAGGTAGGACTGCCTCCATACCATACACAAGTTGATACGGCGTTGCCCCAGTGGATGTTCTGATTGACGTGCGGTACCCATGCAAGGCAAACGGTAGCATTTCATGCCAGTCTTTGTAAGTGACTACCATCTTCTGCACAATCTTCTTGATATTCTTGTTAGCTGCCTCAACAGCGCCATTCATCTTTGGCCTGTAAGGAGAAGAATTGTGATGTTGAATTTTGAAGTCCCGGCATAGCTCAACCATCATTTTGTTGTTTAGATTGGAACCATTATCAGTAATGATTCACTCGGGAACTCCGTACCGACAGATGATATCTCTTTTCAGAAATCTGGCTACCACTTGTCTTGTAACATTGGCATAGGAAGCTGCTTCGACCCACTTGGTGAAATAGTCGATGGCGACCAGGATGAATCTGTGGCCATTCGAAGCAGTCGGCTCAATCTTGCCAATCATGTCGATGCCCCACATAGCAAAGGGCCAGGGTGAAGACATCACGTTCAAAGGATTGGGAGGTACATGCACCTTATCTGCATAAATCTGGCATTTATGGCATTTCCTGGCGTAGGCACAACAGTCAGCATCCATTGTGATCCAGTAATAGCCTGATCTCAGCAACTTCTTGGCCATGGCATGCCCTCCAGCATGGGTACCAAAGGATCCCTCGTGCACTTCATGCATCAACAAATCTGCATCCGTCTTGTCGACGCACCTGAGGAGTACCATATCAAAGTTCCTTTTGTATAAAGACCCATCAGTGTTCTGAAATAAACTACCAGCCAGCCTTCTCAAAGTCTTCTTATCATTGGAAGATGCCCCAGGTGGGTATGTCTGATCCTCCAAGAAGCACTTAATGTCATGGAACCAAGGCTTATCATCCTTGACAACATCTGCTGCGAATACATATGCTGGTCTGTCAAGTCTGGACACTGAAATTTGAGGTACAAAGTTGGCAGCCTGAACTTTGATCATGGACGAAATGGTAGCCAGAGCATCTGCAAACTGATTCTCGTCCCGAGGGATATACTCAAGCTTGACTGTTGTAAAGAAAGTCAATAACCTCCTTGTATAATCCCTGTAAGGTATCAGATGATCCTGGTGTGTGTACCATTTGCCGTTGGTTTAATTGATTACCAAAGCTGAATCTCCGAATACAGTCAATGTCTTGATCCTGAGGTCAATGGCTTCCTCAAGACCCATAATACAAGCTTCGTATTCAGCTTCGTTGTTAGTGCAGTTGAAAGTGAGTTTTGCCGAGAAAGGCATGTGAGCTCCTTTAGGTGTAATGAGTACTGCACCAACACCGCGACCATTCATGTTAACAGCCCCATCAAACATCATAGTCCATTCTTCTTCCGGGTCGGGCCCTTCAGTGTGAACAGGCTCTTCATGATCTTTTGCTTTTATGAACATGATGTCTTCATCAGGGAAGTCAAATCTCATAGGCTGGTAATCATCAATGGGTTGCTCAGCAAGATATTCAGACAATACACTGCCTTTGATGGCTTTCTGAGAAGTGTACTGAATGTCATACTCTGTAAGTATCATTTGCCATCTTGCAACCCGTCCGGTAAGAGCTGGCTTCTCAAATATGTACTTAACTGGGTCCATCTTTGAGATCAACAAAGTAGTGTGGGTCAGCATATACTGTCTCAGTCGGCGAGCAGCCCACGCTAAAGCACAACAAGTTTTCTCGAGCAGTGAATAACGCTGTTCACAGTCGGTAAACTTTTTGCTTAGGTAGTATATTGCATACTCTTTTCGACCAGACTCGTCATGCTGACCCAGCACACACCCCATTGACTCTTCTAATACTGTCAAGTACATTATCAGAGGTCTTCCTTCAAATGGAGGCATAAGGATTGGAGGCTCTTGTAAGTATTCCTTGATCTTGTCAAATGCCTTCTGGCAGTTTTCATTCCACCTGACCGTCTGTTCTTTTCTTAACAACTTGAACAAGGGTTCACAGGTAGCCGTAAGGTGAGAGATGAACCTCGAGATGTAGTTCAATCGACCTAAGAACCCTCGAACTTCTTTCTCTGTCTTTGGTGCAGGCATCTCTTGGATGGCTTTGACTTTATCAAGGTCAACTTCAATCCCTTTCTCACTTACAATAAATCCCAGCAGCTTACCAGATCTCACCCCGAATGTGCATTTGTTGGGGTTCAACTTCAGTTGATACTTCCTCAGACGCTTGAATAGCTTCAGCAGATTCACCAGGTGATCTTCTTCAGTAAGGGACTTGGCAATCATGTCATCCACATAGCATTCGATTTCTTTATGGATCATATCGTGGAATAATGTCACCATAGCCCGTTGATACGTCGCACCGGCGTTCTTCAGTCCGAATGGCATCACCTTGTAACAGAACGTGCCCCAAGGTGTGATGAATGTTGTCTTCTCCATGTCTTCAGGTGACATTTTGATCTGATTGTATCCTGAGAATCCGTCCATGAAGGAGAATACTGAGAACTGAGCCGTATTATCAACCAATACATCAATGTGAGGTAAAGGGAAGTCATCTTTCGGGCTGGCTCTGTTCAGATCCCGGTAGTCAACACACATCCTTACTTTGCCGTCTTTCTTAGGCACAGGAACAATATTAGCAACCCACGGTGGATAGCTAGTTACAACAAGGAACCCGGCGTCCAACTGCTTTTGCACCTCTTCTTTGATTTTCATTGCCATGTCTGGGCGAGTGCGGCGTAATTTCTGTTTGACCGGCGGGCAATCTTCTTTCAAAGGCAACTTGTGCACAACAATGTCGGTGTCCAACCCTGGCATATCTTGATAAGACCAAGAAAACACATCCACATATTCTTGAAGCAAGTCAATCAGTTGTCTCTTCACTGAGTCTTGTAGGCAAGCCCCGATTTTAACTTCTTTCACGTCTTCATCCGTACCAAGATTGATCACTTCAACCTCCTCCTGGTGAGGAGTAATAACCCTTTCCTCTTGTCTTAACAACCTGGCTAGCTCTTCAGGAAGCTCATATTCTTCTTCAACCCCTTCATCAGCTTGATTGATTGGATTGTCAAAGTCATACGAAGTCATAGCCGTGCTGTTGTCGGTGCTGTCTGGAAGGCACACTCTGCAAGGGTTCAGTTTGTTCATTTAGTGATTGATTTTAATCTTGTTTAGAAAGGTGAAATAAAGTTGTCATTTTGAAAACATCGCCATTTATTTTTTGTACAAAAAGAAAAATGGAAAAACAGTGAGCAGAAAAGAAAAAGACTCGTTTGCAAAAAGATGTCTGATATTTCATTGATTAATCTTGTTGCACAAAAAGTACAGATGGCCCGATTACAAAATGAGTCTTGTCATCTTGGGCAAGATGCAATACTTTGATGCATGCTAAAATACAGGAAATAATAATTACTCTGCATGAGTAACTCTTATAATTTCCTGGGAAGACCAGTTCGAGATACTGCTCCCCGGGATCTTTGGACGAATCCGGCTTTCCAGGTTGCATTCTTCTTCCAGCTCGTCTTCCAAATTGTTGACAGCATCAGGGGTGAGCATCCCCCCACTAACAAAGTTGGGCTCTTTCGCAGCCTCTGCTGGATCTTGTTGAGTTGGTTTGCAACCCAACCCAAATCTATCCTCTTTCTTCTCCACCGGTAGTAGTTTGCCCCAGCCTTGGGCAGTTCCTTCCTCAACAACCTTCTGGGCTTGTTGGTATGATGTCATTGAAGTTCCAGGTACAGCAGATGTTTCATTCACGTTCAAGGCCTCGAACCCCTGACTCATTGTTTCATGGATCTCCCCATCCATCTCAATATACTTATAAGTAGTCAGATGGCTAACAAATATATCCTCCTCTCCACAGATAGTAACGACTTGGCCTTCCCACTCGAATTTTAACTTCTGGTGAAGGGTAACGTTACTGCGCCAGCGACATGAATCCATGGTCTACCCAACAAACAGCTGTAGGCAGGCTGAATGTCCATCACGTAGAAGATCGTTTTAAAAGTTTGTGGGCCAATCGTTATGGGCAACTCAATCTCCCCCAGAACCGATCTCTTGGAACCATCAAAGGCTCTCACCACCAGGTTGCTGGGACGCAACGCCAATCCTTCATATTCTAGCTTCACCAGGGCCTTTTTGGGTAAGACATTAAGGGATGATCCTGTGTCTACCAGCACATGGGAAAGGACCGCACCTTTACATTCCATGGTGATGTGCAAGGCCTTGTTATGGTTGCGGCCTTCCGTTGTCAAGTCAGTATTGGTGAACCCTAGCCCATTGCTAGCAGTAACATTTCCAAACACGGTTTCCAACTGATTGACGGTGATCTCTTCAGGCACGTAAGCTGCGTGCAAGACTTTGAGTAGTGCATTCCGATGGGCTTCGGAACACATAAGCAGTGATAGGATAGAGATCTTGGATGGCGTCTAGTGAAGCTGATCCACTATTTTGTAATCACTCTTTTTGATGATTCTCATGAACTCATCAACTTCTTGATCGAATGGTGTTTTCAAAGCTTCCTTAACAGCTTGATCTTCCTGCACCGGGCTCTTTCCTTTTGCCTTGGCAGCAGCTTCTGCTTCGGCAGTGGGTCTTTGAATTTGTGGAGCAAAGAGACGTCCGCTTCGAGTGAAGCCTCCGCCTCCTCCCACATTGTCTATCTGTGGTGCAAGTGTTGATGGTTCAAGGGTGATTTTCTTTCCTTCGCAGTATACATCAGAGCCGTAGTGCCAAGGGATGGCCCTATTGCTTTCATAAGGTACTGGTCCAGGCACCGTGACAGTGACTGGACTGATGGCAGCTGCAGAAGGGACTGTGATAGTCTGTGGATCATAATAAATTGTGACTGGTGCTCTGATGGGAGCAGCACTTTCTGATTTGTAGGTAGAGTTGTTTTCAGGATCATAAAATATTGTGACAGTTGAGACATCTTCATGATTTGTTGCTGATGTTGTAGGAGATATTGTCGGAAGGACGAACGTTGTTGTTGTAGGAGTTTCAAAATGGAGCGGTGCTGGAGTTGTAGAAGGAACGTTCGTTGATATCTGGTCAGTTGAAATGACAGATGAAGCACTTGTCGATGAAGCCGAAGAATTGTCGGGAACAATGGTTGTTGCAGTTGTAGGAGATACCGGAATCGTTGTTGATGAGATTGCTGGATTAGTAGGAAATGATGTGGTGATTTGAAGCTGGTCACTCTGAATGAGACCATCTATGCCATTCCTCAGGTTATCGCACCCATTTACCGAGATATTGCAGTAAGCACACCCCAACTCACACCCCGGGAACATTTGACATTCGAGGAGTTGAGCCTTAATTTCCACCAACGGTGTCCGGATCTGACCCACACTGGTTATTAAATAAGACGGCTTGTCTTCTTCAATAGCGTTAATTCTGGGGCCCCCGTGGTTTGGAATAGGATTTTTGTTGACATTAGGTGGTGGTGCGAAATTCAGAGCTTTTGAGTCTACCAGGTCTTGTACCTTCATGTGCAAGGCTCTGCACTTTTCTGTACTGTGGCCAGGTGCATTTGAATGAAAAGCACATCTGGCGTTGGAGTCATAATTCCTGGGTAGACTGTTGGGATCTGGAGGTGCCAACGTCCTTAGCTCAACTAGGTTGAGTTTCAGGAGTTGTGGAAGCAACGTAGCATATGGCATAGGGATCAGATCGATCACCCTATTGGCTTGAGATGGCCTCTGCTGAAATGGCCTTTGCTGGTTGTTGTTGTTGGTGTTGTTATAATTCCTTGGAAGATACTGAGCTTGTTGATGGTACTGAGGTTGTTGCTGATAGTTTTGCTGCGGAGGTTGATAAGCTGGTTGAGGGTGAGCTAGAGCGGGAATGGTGACTGCTGCTACAGACCTGTGAACATACTGGGGTCTGCCTCTGTTGGTGTGGATGGCATTGGTCTCGCCAGTTCTTCTTGGGCCTGCGAAAGGCTTCCTTGTATTGCTGGACGAGCTGGCACCATTGTCAGAGATCTTGCCCATCTTCAACAGACTCTCAATTCTCTCCCCAGCTATGACAACATCTGCGAAGCTAGTGGAAGAGAAAGCGGCCAGCCTGTCAATATACGTTCCCTGGAGGGTATTCATAAACATATCTGCCATTTCCCTCTCGGACATAGGTGGCTGAACAGCAGCAGCCAATTGCCTCCATCTCTGGGCATATTCTCGGAAACTTTCCCTTGACGACTGTGACATTCCCATTAGGAGGGTCCTGTTGGGTGCCATATCTAAGTTTCACTGATATTGTCTAATGAAAGCTTCTGCCAAATCCTTCCAACACCTGATGGTTGCCCTTGTCAGGTGAGAGTACCATTCTCTTGAGGCTCCCGTCAAGCTATCCTCAAAATAGAACATCCAGAGCTTCTCGTCCATGGTGTAGGCCTTCAGCCTCCCCAGAAATGATTGTAAGTGAGTCCTGGGGCATGAAGTCCCGTTGTATTTTTCGAAACAAGGAGGCTTAAACTTATGGGGAATCCTGACCCCGTCTACCAAGCCCATGTCCATGACATCGAAACCCAAAGAGTTTTGAGACTCTAAGGACCTCAACTTCTCAGCTATCTCATCCAGCCTTCTATCATAAGCTTCCTCCCCAGCACCCATTACTGTGAACTGATCTTCTTGGGGGTCTTCTTGCAGTACCCTGCCTGCAGTGGCAGTCCCTTGAACATTTGCAGGAATATTGACCTCTGGATGAAGATGGGGGCCAAATACATGGGGGTTAACATGAGGTTGGACCCTTTCATTGTTGCTGGTGCCGGCAGTCCCTATATGTGGATCTTCTTGATTCTGCCTTTCCACCATGGCTCTCAATCTTTCTTGGCTCTGAGCCATGTTGTTCATCACTTCCATAAACTGAGTCATCTGGGTTCTCATTTCCAATCTTTCGTTTGCCATTTGATTTCTGACCTCTGCAAGGTCCTGCTGTACCTGATCCATTTGTATGCCCGGAAGGTTGTTACGGGTTGGATATCGGTGCAGACGGTTGAGGGGAAATACCCGGCGTCGAGCAATAGTTCCTGAATATCACAACAGAGTTAGCAACAATAAAACAAAAGCCTGCAAAACAAAACAAAAGGTTAGCATGCAATGCAGTATGCTTATTTGTTTTCAAGGTATCCGGCTTGGCATTCAGTTTTGACCCTTCCAGACCCTTGAAGATGCTGTTGATGTTGCTTTCGAAGTAAACTCGGATGGAACAAACTAATACATATATTACAAAAGGAAAATGGTACATAGTTTGTTTACAAATACAAGCCCTCTTAGGGGTCAAAAAATACTACAGGAAAACAAAAGTACATGGAATGAAAGCAATAACAAACAAATGGTCAAACACCAAGACCAAACTCATCCTCCCGAACTTCCTTGAGAAGTGCTTCGGTCACAGGATCAGCTGGACGCTCCGTGAGATTCCTGATGAGGAGATTCCGGGTAGTAACAGCTGTAGTTAGCTTCTTGTGCTGACTTTGGTCCTTTGACCTCTTCACTCCAGCTTTGATCTTCAGCTCTGATATCTCCCTCTGGGCTGCTGCCAGGGCTTCCTGCTGCTCTTTTGCACTAGCTTCCAGTTGCTCTATCTTGTCTTGGACCCTCTTATCCTCCAGAGTACGAGCTTCGATGATCCTGACCCACCTAGCCTGACTCTCTTTCAGATACAGGTCTGTCCTGGCTTTCTGGAACTGGGCTTCCTTGCAAGCATTCTTCAGAATTTGTTCCCCAGCCCTAGACTTCTTGATATAATCCTCAGACTTCTCAATTCTAGCCAGATGCTCTACTTTCAACTTCTCTAGCCTCTCAATATCCATCCTACCATCACTCCTCTCTCGGAGGGTCTTCTGCAAAGCCTGAGTCAACTTATCATTCCTCTCTTTCAAGCTCTCAAAATCCTCCAGACTGACAGTGGCAGGGGGTGGTGCTGAGGATGATTCAGGCATATCCTCCATGGTAAAGGGCATTCCAGAGAATTGAGCCCTGGCATGGGACCACTCATAGTATTGTGCTGATGCCACATTGTTGCACTTCCCCAGAATGGTTACTCCCTTAGTTCGAACATTGTCCCAGGCCCAGGCTGCCTGCCTAACAATAGCCAGATTAGGCTTGTTCTCACAATAAAGAGTCTCAACCAAGTCCTGTGCCTTAGGAGTGTGGACCAGTGCATAGCCCAGTTGTCTTTTGAACAGCAGAGGGTTGTAATTAATACTACCCTTAACTCCTATTAGGGGCACATTGGGAAAATGCCCACAGCTGGTGATGATATCCCTGCATTTTGTGCTTTGAGTGCACCGCCTGATATCAGCTGAAGTTAGAGCATTGAGTCTTCTAGCCCAGTTTCTCTGCTGATGAGGATTCAAAAATGCATCTGTCTTAGGCAAATGCCTGAGAAGCCAAGTGTGGAACAAAGGAGCACAGCACCTCACTAATCTTCCCCTCTGCTTTTCATTCCTCTGATGCACTGAGTAATAGAGATCCCCCAATAAAGTGGGCACTGGGTTCTTCAGGATGAAAAGATGGATTGCATTCTTGCTAATGAATCGAGGCTCATCTGCAAACAATACAATTCCATATATGCTCAGGGCCAATAAAGCACAAACTGCTTTCCACTCTCCTAAAGAAGCTTTCAGGGTAGCTTGAGAGATCAAGAAATCCAGATGCAGGCCAGGGATTCCAGCCTTAGAAGTCATATGCTGCCCAATCAGAACTGGTTCTAGATGCAAGGCCTTTGCTACCTCTTCATTACCAGGAAAGACCATCTCAGGGTTGAAAGGGATTCCACCCCTGATAGGTATACCAACTAATGATGAGTATTCCTCCAATAAAGGGCCCAGCTGAAAGTCCTGAAAAGTGAAACATCTCAATGGGGGATCATAAAACTGAAGGCAGGTGTGAATCAGGCTCCTCTGTGAAGGGTCCAGATCCATAACCACATCGAGTATATCTCCATAGTGTTCCCTGAACAGTGATATATGGTCTGGAGTGACCAGGGTCTGAATCCTCCTGATGTCAGATAGCTCTGGCTGGAAGAAGTGGTAGGTGATGTTACTCTTTTTAGGAGCCATGTTGTTGAGGATGAGTAGAGACAGGTGCTGATGATGATGCTGAAAGAATGGGCCACTGATTGGCTGGTGCAGGTGACTGAAGTGGATAGCTGATAGCAGAAGCAGATGCTGATGAAGATAGGTCAATACTGAAGATAGGGTCAAAACCAAACCAAAAATGAAGGTGGATACCCTGAAACACAAATAAGCAAATGTCAATATGATGCAATGGTTATGTATGCAAATGATATGCAAGGGTTTGTGACTGAGCTGGATCTGATCAAATGTCCTGATATAGGTCCAAGTATGTTCAAGAATTCCAGATGGAGGTCTATAAATCCAGTAACCAAGGTGGGGGGCTCAAATAAAGAGCCACATGTCCAGGGTTTAGAATCACAAGAACTGTTCCAACATGGAGTATTCTTAATCACATCAAAGTAACAGGGTATGTTGAGGCCAAGGGTACCTGCAAACCTGTAAACAGCCTAACCCCCTCACAGGTGGTGTTCTAAAACAAGGATCCTCAGACTTGGATCAGTTATGAGAAGTGTAAACACTTCCAACCCGGAGGTACAGTGTTTACAATAACCATAAGAGTTCCTCCTCTAATTCACCTCAGTTTCTGAAGGTCAATACTAAAAGGTCATCCAGACTTAGCAGGCTTCCCAGATAGCCATAGCATTGCAGGAAATCTGCAACATAGAGTTCTCAAGAAGAAACCCATATCTGAACCGTGTTTCATATTCCCACACCAGACCGAGATGGAATGGGAAAGAATATGAACCACTCTAGCCTAGGTGTCACTCAGGTCCCAGGTATAGGACCTTAACTCTCAATAGAACCCCACCCACCAAAGCAAAACCAGATCCAGCCAGACAGCATGACAGTATGATATATGTAAAGCTATAAATAAAGCAAATAAACAACTGTACATAAAGCAAAAACAAATACAAATATACAAACACAAATAAGCACATAACACCCCAGTAAACACAAATCAATCAAGCTCTAGGAGGAACCCACAAAAAGAACCAGAAGCCCTGGTTGCAGTATAAGGGTCCCCAGCAGAGTCGCCAAGCTGTCGCTCCCACCAAATGAAGTTAAGTCAGATAGGGTACAGACGCGAACGGTCGGCGAAAGGGACAATGAGAACACACAGCCGTGAACTCACTGGAGATGAAAAGAGTCGCCAGCTAGGCATTTTTATCCCGAAGGAAAGGCAATGCTGCATAGACCTAGAAAGAGATGGACAAGACGGTTGCGAACCAGAGAGACTGAGAAAGGGGGTTGGTTACAACCTGGGAAGGTATTAGCACCCAGATTGTCCGCCGTACTCGACGGGATCCACGCTTGAAAAATTTGTGTTTTAAAGGGGTAGTGTCAGTGCGATCTGTGTGTAAAAGAGCTGGAAAGATGTACAGGTGTCAGTGTAAGAAGTGTGAAGTGTAATATGTACAGTGTCAGTGTAGGAACAGGAATAAGATGCTCAAGAACATGAGGCTTAAAGAATGAGGCTAGAAAGATGGGGGATATACAGAGACTTTTGTTCGATAACTGTTAAGTTATGCCTACGTATCCTCTCGTGCAATAAGGAAGTCAGAACACCGTAGTTCGACCCAAAGAGACTGAAAGATGAATTGACTTGTGAACTGCTTGCTTGCCTATGCTCAAGTGTATGATCTGTCTGGCACAGACGCAAACTGTCTTGCATTAGACGGAAGAAGCGAGCTCTCGTTTGTGAATGAAGGTGATGAGAAAAGAATCCCGAAGGAGACGATTATTGTTTGTTTTTTTGAGTTTTCAGTCTTTTATTGCTTTTGAATTTGTCATAAGTTAATGAGCTTAAGCCTAGACCAATGGGTTAGTAAACTCATCACATCTTCCCTCTGATTAGGGGTAATGAGAATACCTTAAGTGTGAAGTCAGCATCTCACACTTAATCACCTTTTGATGTAGGATTAAGATCATTAACCTACTTGTGATTATTTAGATGTTTTTGTTGTTTTTGTTTAGTGTTGAGTAATGAGGTTAAGCCATAATCAGGGATTTAACAGACTCATTACACCATCCTAATAGAAGGATAATAGATGAGAATGTTTAAGCTGAGGAAAACTCCTCAACTTAATCCATGATTAGGGATTAAACTCATGACAAAACAAAGCATTTATTGAGTGGATTTTAGTTAATGATATGATGATGAAGTGAGTTTTAGGGTTTATAAGACAACTTGAGGGGGACTTGTCCATTAACACTAGGGTTAGTCCTTCTTAACCAATTAAGGAAGAATTAGAACCCTAATGCAAGGCCCAAGTTAAAAGTGTGATGTCTTGATGATTATTAAGTGAATTGATTAAGGGATTTAAACACATTAAGGGTTTAACACTTAGGATTAAAGTTATACACTCCATCCTAAGATAAGGATGCAGGCATAAACTTAATCACAAAGCCTTAAAGCCTTTAGGGTTTAGTCCCTGATTATGAGATGAGAAGAGAAGACTCAAAAGAGACACAAAGGTAAAACTAAGAGGGGAGACTAATTAAAACCCTAATCATTGTCATGCTTGGTTGTTCCTAAGGTTTGTGAGGTTTTCAAAAGAAGTCTTCAAATGGAACCACCAGGAAGCAGATGAAAGGATCAGGAGAAGGAAAACAACTTGCTTCATTCAAGAAGTCAAGTCACTTGAAGAAAGAAAGTGGGAAGAAGAAGAATGAGCAAGCTCAAACTCAAACACATATAAAAAATGCAGCATGGATGCAAGAGAGAGATGAAGAGAAGTATGAGAAGTGAAGGCAAATTCACTTCTCAAAATCACTTACCACCTGAAAGGTCAGAAAAGAAATGCAATGCAATGCAAAATGGGATGGAATGACATGATGCAAACCAAAACCAGAAGCATGTTTATGGTGTTAATGATGCTATGAGATGCTACAAACCAGAAACAACCCATGTGGATGATCATACAAGCTTATGAATGCAAATGAAGCAAGTTAAGAAGCATGAACATTCATGAAAAGTTATGAAGTGCACATGGCATACAACATGACAAATGCAAGGTGCAATGATCAAACATGCTTTCAATATGTCTTATGATGTTAAATGAATCAAATGGAAGCATGGAATGTCATGGCAAGTCATGTTATGCAAGAAAATGCAAGATGGATGCATATGGAAGCCCAAAATAGGGTTTATGATCAATGCAACAAACAAAAACCAAAACCAGAAGCAAACAACATTATAAAAAATTGAAAATGCACTCAAAGGACCCCTAATACTATACTAACCCACTGCCCAAAGGAGAGGTCTCAACTCCTAACCAATTTCAAGTTATGATTTTCCTAAGTTTTCTAGGGTTTTAGGGTTCCTAAACAAGAAAATTATCAAACAAATGGAAGATGAAAGATCAAATCATGGCCATTTAATCTCACAAACTACATGCTAAACACAATGCAATGCAAAAAGAATCAAGGTCCAACTCTTCATGGTTAGGCAGAAGTGATTTTTTGAAGTTTGGATCAAAATAATGCATAAAAATGATTTTAATTCAATGAAAAATTCTCAAAATGCATCAAGATCAAAAAATAAATTTGGTTTGAAGGTTGGACAATGTTTCTAAATGTCTTAAAACATTTCATGAATTTTTTGGTGATTTTTAAATACCTAAAAGTATTTTTAATAAATTAATTTTCATTAATCAATTAAAAATAAACTTTTAAATATTTAAAAATAATTTTTTAATACTAAAAATGAAAATGAAAATATTTTTGTGTTTTAAAAATTTATGAAACTCTTGACAAAAAGTTTCAAAATTTTTAAAACATTTTTACTATTTTAAATAAATTGTAGAAGTTAAATGAAAGAAAAATGAAAATAAAATATGAAGTATGCAGTATGAGTGGCTGTGATTAAGAGTTGAGTGATCCAAAGGCCCTGCGTGCAAGTCAACAAGACTGGGGGTATGCACAATCCAAGGCCCAGATTCAAAGTCCAAACACGCGCGTGATCTGATGGCTGAGCTTCCATGTTAACTTAATTAATTATGATTAATTTAATTAAACAAGATTAGGGTTTAATGACCCATCCAGGCCGTCCAAACACGTGCGGGAGAAGCATATCCACGGCCAGAATTCAAAGTTCGTTAATTAATGAGATTAGGGCATAATAACTTTCAGGTGACCGGAGGGAAGCTCCGGTCATCTTCTCCGGCAACAACAAAACCCTAGATCATGATTCAGGCTTCTAAACATCAAATTAAACACAGCCAAGTGATCCTCTAACAACCTAGGTCACGAATCCACCTTCAAACATCATTTAAACATCAAGAATCAAGCAAATCGAAAGAAGCAAATTTCACGGGTGAAATTTCAGAGTGACAATACAAACTCATTTCTTACTCATTTTCAAATCTAAACCCATCCCCATGATCAGCAAGACATACACAACCAGATTATAACTCAAAATGCAAGCTCTGAGAAAAAATGTTCATGGCCATACCTGAGATGGAGACTCCTGTTTCTGGGTTTGCAGAGCTATTCTTTGATGCAGGCTTGCTCCACTGATTCCCCTGGTGCTAATGGTAGGTTTGGAATGAGCTTAAACAAGCTGTTTTGAAAGATTCGAATCTGATATATCAGAAAATGAGGTCTGCATATAGGCTGTTTCAGATCATTGTGAAGGGTGGTATTGGTTCTATGGATGTTTTCTAGTTGATTGGTGAAGGTAGAATGAGTGTTTGATGACTGTGGAAGGTGATTCGAAGAGAGGAAAGTTTTTGCAGGTTTTTGGATATGCTATGTTCTGGCCAGCTTCAATGCCCAATGCTTTGCTATATCATCTCCAAGTTGTGTGGATAGCCTGAGGGCAGGTCAGTAGGGGTGGATGTTCACTGTGCCAAGAGTATGGGAGTTTTGGCCAAAAAGTCAAATATGTGTCCTTGAGAGTATGGGTCATGGCAGCAACTGTTTGAGGTCATGTCTGGCTTCAGCTTGGGTTAGGGACAGCCCTTGGATGGCTTGAGAGTGACTGCAACATATGGATCATGAATTGAGAGTGATTTTGCAACTTGACAACTTGTGTTCTCTCATGTTTTTATGCTAAGTACATGAAGCATTCCTTGCTGAATTTTGTAGCATAGCACTTCTTTTAGTCATGGCAATGTTTAGAAGTCAGCTAGTGATCACATAACTTCCTAGAAGATGGTTTTGCCAAGAACCCCCTTTTGCACTCTTATGAAAAATGCTTTATGGAACTTTGAAAATCAAGGCAAGCAATGCAAAATTCCTTGGGCCAATTCTGTTTTTGGGGTCATGTATGATCATATGATGAAGTTTTGAAGTCATTTTGAAGTCACTAGAATGCTTGGTACATGAAATTGCAAGTTTTCCTTTTAGTGCATAACTTGAAAATTAGTGATTTTTGCCAACTTTATCACACCATAACTTTTGATCAAGAATGAATTAGGTCATGTTCTTGTACTTTTTGAAAAGGGAAAGATCTAATCTACAAATTTCATGACCAAAGTTTTTCCATTTGAAGCTTTTTTGGATCAAAAAGCAAGGGTTGAAAAAGTGGCATAAAATGACATTTCATGAAAAGTCAACCATGCCCTAAAAAGTCAACTTTGCAAAAACTTGTAATTCTTGAATTTTGTGAACTTAAACCTTCTTCCATGATCAAATAAAGATCATATACACTCAAAATGATGAAGATCACCCCTTGGTTGGGTCATTGGGGGCCTCAGATGCCCTGATTTTACACTGACTTGCTTGAAAAGTCAACTCTTGATCAGATGACTTCCCCATGGAATTTCTTCATGAAAATTGATATGCATATTCCCTATACCATATAGAGACCAATAGAAACAAGAATGACCAAAAAATTTGGAGTTATGGCCTCTGAAACCAAAACCCTAATTTTAGGTCATCTGTGCAGTTAAACCTGGCTCTGCATCCACACCATTTCCAGTTCTTGTGATTCTTTGACATTCTTGACTTTGAGAGGATATAATATGATGCTTGAACACACATGGACCCCCTTGAAGTGATTGATGACCCTTGGAGTGGCTCAAGAAGCTCTTGGATTGCTCAGATCACAAACCCTAGATGCAGATGACTTAGAATCTATGCAGTGGATCAAAAAATGAGTTATGAGATGGTATGATTGTGTTTATGCATATGAAATGATCACAAGCCATGGTGTGAAAGGGTGAGGGAAAATTTGGGGTGTTTACATTGAGTAATGAGATTAAGCCATAATCAAAGATTTAATGGACTCATTACACCATCCTAATAGAAGGATAATAGATGAGAACATTTAAGCTGAGGAAGACTCCTCAACTTAATCCATGATTAGGGATTAGCATCATGACAAAACAAAGCCTTTATTAAGTGGATTTTAGTTAATGATAGAATGAAGAAGTGATTTTTTATGGTTTGTAAGACAACTTGAGGGGGACTTGTCCATTAACACTAGGGTTAGTCCTTCTTAACCAATTAAGGAAGAATTAGAACCCTAATGCAAGGCCCAAGTTACAAACTTGATGTATTGATGGTTATTAAGTGAATTTATTAAAGGAATTAAAAAACATTAAGGGTTTAACACTTATGATTAAAGTTATACACTCCATCCTAATAGAAGGATGCAGGCATAAGCTTAATCACAAAGCCTTAAAGCCTTTAGGGTTTAGTCCCTGATTATGAGATGAGAAGAGAAGACTCAAGGATGACACAAAGGTAAAAGCCAAATGGGGGACTAATCAAAACCTAATTATTATCATGCTTGGAGGTCCTAGGGTTTGTGAGGCTCAAAAGATCTTCAAGGAACCACCAAGGAGGGAAGCAGATGAAAGGAGAAAGAAACAGAGAGAAGCAAAACAACTTGCTTCACTTAAGAAGACAAGTTGCTTGAAGAAAGAAAGTAAGATGAACAAGAATGAGCAAGCTCAATCCAATACACATACAAAAATGCAGCAAAGGAAGTATGAAAGAGATGAAAAGAAGTTATGAGAAGTGAAGGCAAATTCACTTCTCAACACAACTTACCACCTGAAAAGTTAGCATAAGAAATGAAATGCAATTCAAAATGAGATGAAATTTCATGATGCAAACCAAAACCAGAAGCATAAATATGATGTCAATGATGCTAAGGGATGATACAAACATGAGGCAAGGCATGAGAATGATCAAACAAGCATATGGATGCAAAAGAAGCACGCTTTGAACCATGGATGTTCATGAAAAGTTATGGAATGCAATGAACATATAACATGGCAAATGAAAGATGCAATGATCAATCATGATTCTAATATGTCATAAGATGTATTATGAATCATGTTAATGCACAAAATGTCATGGCAAGTCATGGTATGCAAGCAAATGAGAAATGGATGCAAAGGAAGGCACAAAATTAGGGTTTCATGCATCATACAAAGCAAAAATCCAAAACCAGAAGCAAATGACATGATAAAAATTTGAAAATGAAATCAAAGATACCCTAGACCTATACAATCTCACTGCCCAAAGGAGGGGATCCAACTCTTAACCTATTGAAAGTTATGAATTTCCTAAGATTGCTAGGGTTTTGAGGTACCTTGTCAAGAAAAATGCTAAACAAATTGAAAATGCAAGATCAATTCATACCAATTTTATCCTATAAACTACATGCTATACAAGATGCAATGCAAAAAGAATCATTATCCAACTCTCAATTGTTAGGCAGAAAGGAATTTTTGAAGTTTTGAACAAAATATTGCCTTGAAATGAAATTAAATCCAATGAAAATGATCAAAAGGCATCAAGAACAATAAAGAAATTTGGTTTGGGAGTTGGACAATGTTTCTAAATGTTTCTAAATGCTATATGAATTTTTTGGTGATTTTTAAATACCTAAATGTATTTTTAATTAATTAATTTTCATTAATTAATTAAAAATAAACATTTAAATGATTTAAAAATAATTTTCAATGCAAAAAATAAAAATAAAAATATTTTTGGGTTCTGAAAATTCATGAAACCTTTGACAAAAATTTTCATAATTTTTTAATGATTTTAGCTATTTTAAAATAAATATGCAAAACAAATGAATAAAAATGAAATAAAAATATAAATAAATGAAAGTATGCAAAGGGGAGGGCCAGGATTTGATCTGGGCTTGGACTGGTTGACTGCGCGCCAGATCCAAAGGCCCAGATTCAAATCTGGCTAATTTTATTAATTAATTAAATTAATCCTAATTAACAACTAATGACATGATCCTGACCCTTGAGACGCGCGCGGGAAACAACATCCAGTGGCTCACATTCAAATCTGGTGCCCTAACCCTAATTAGCATTTAATCACTCTCAGGTCACCGGAGACGAGTTCCGGTCGTCTTCTCCGGTGACCTCCTCACCTGAAAAATGGCGAACTTCTTCTCTAGGTTATTTCTGGAGCTCTAAAGCTCCAGATCAAACCTCCTAACCTCCCTGAATCTAAACCTACCCTCAAAACAAATTTCTATGACCTACAAAACAAGATTCGAATCAAAACTCAAAAATGGCAAAAGTTTCAGGCAACCAGTACACACTCAAATCTTAACCATTTCAAAAAGTGAAAACATCAGGATGATCAGCAAGGCATAAGGAACAATCTAAGAACTTAAATTTTCATTTTTGAAAAAAAGTTCTTGAGGTACCTGAGCTTGAGCTTTCTCAGTTTTCAACTTTCTGGCCAGCTTTTTGCTTCCAATCACCTCCAATGATCCCCCTGAGAAGTTTGCAAGGCTTGGTTGGAGTTTAAAATGGTTGGTTTGTAAGATTGGTCAAGTTCTGTTCAGTGAGGGGTGAGAATCGTGATTTAGTTTGAGGAGGTTTCAGGGATGAATGAGGGCAGGGAAATGATCAGGGGAGTATGCTGAGTGATCCTATGGAGTTTGTTTTTATGTTTGATGCTTGTGTTGTGTGATTCGAAGCAAAATGCATAAAGGGAGGTTTTTGAGAATGCTGGCTTGTGGGAGAGATCAGGATGAGTTGTGTGTTGAAATGGCTTGCTTGAAGTGTGTTTGTAAAGTCTTGATTGGTCAGAATAGTTGGTGTGGCACTGTGGGATTGGTATGGGGGTTTTTGCAAAAAGTCAAGTCTAGGTGTACTTGAGGTATGGGCAAGTGTGAGGTTGTGATAGGGGCATGGTTGGGCTCAACAGAGATCATGGAGTTCATGTGGATCAGATTCTATGAGCTGTAACAAGTAGAGGCATGGCTTCATGATTTTTTGCAAGTTGGTACATCTTTGGCCCTTTTGGAAATTCATGAAGTTCAAGGCACCAAAATGCAATATTCTTGGGCCAATTCTGATCTTTAGAGGTCATGTGAGTATGTTGTAATGAGTTTGTGCACATTTGAAGTCTTTGGAATGCTTGATCATATCATTTTGCAAAATGCCTCCTTGGTACAAAACTTGAAATTATGTGATTTTGTCCAACTTTGACAAGCCATAACTTTTGATCCAAAATGAATTAGAATGTGTTCTTGTACTTTTTGAAAAGGGAATGATCCATTCTACAACTTTCATGACCAAAGTTTTCTCATTTGAGGAATTTTTGAATCAAAAAGAAAGGTTTGAAAAAGTTTCCCAAAATGGCAAGTTTCCATTACAAGTCATTTTCCCAAAAAGGCAACTTTGCAAATGGCTTGAAATTCTTCAATTTTGTGAAGTTCCAACATCTTCTATGATCAAATAAAGATCATAAACATTCAAAATGATGGAGAACACCCTTTGGTTGGGTCATTGGGGGCCTCAGATGCCCTGATTTTACACTGACTTGCCCAAGAAGTCAACTCTTGGTTAGATGCCTTCCCCATGGAATTTCTTCATGAAAATTGATATGCATGATCCCTATACCATATAGAGACCAATAGAAACAAGAATGACCAAAAAAAATTGGAGTTATGGCCTTTGAAACCAAAACCCTAATTCTAGGTCATCTGTGCAGTTAAACCTGGCTCTGCTTCCATGCCTTTCTCAGTTCTTGTGATTCTTGGATTTTCTTGACTTTGTGAGGATACAATATGATGCTTGAACATACATGGACCCCTTTGAAGTAATTGATGACCTTTGGAATGGCTCAAATGGCTCTTGGATTGCTCAGATCACAAACCCTAGATGCAGATGACTTAGAATCAATGCAGTGAATCAAAAATGCAATAGGAGATGCTATGATTGAACTTATGCATATGAAGAGATCACAAGCCATGGTGTGAATGGGTGAGGGCAAATTTGGGTTGTTTACATCTGCCCCTATTCAAACATGAGTTAGCTGTGCGGGATGTAAGCAACGGCTTAACAGGCAAACAAGATAACTTGTGGTTGAATACCAAAGACAGTCCAAAATTTGCACTCACAGAATGAAAAAGAAAAAGGATATAGATTGTAGAAGAAAATAAAGTATATTATAAAGCGCAGGTGACGGAGGACGACCGTCGAGCGGAGGACGACTGCTGGGGAAAGAGCAATGACGGGGACGACCGACATGCTGGGGATATAAGAGATTATGATGGGGACGACCATCAAGTAAAGCTATAAGACTCTCTGGGGATTAGAGGTAAAAATAAGTGATGAGGTACGGTCATCAAAGGTGAAGGACGATCACCTAGCAGGGGACGGCTGCTCTGTTGGGGATAAGATGAGGGACAGTCATCTAAGGTGAAGGACGATCACCTAGCAGGGTACGGATGCCAAAACCATCGCGACATAGGACGAATGTCGGATAAAAAGATCAACGATGGGGACGACCATCGGATAAAATGATGAAGGACGATCATCAAGAGGTGAAGGACGATCACTTAGCAGGGTACGACTGCTCTCGGGGGTATCATGACATAGGACGAATGTCAGATAACAAGATCAACGATGGGGACGACCATCGGATAAAATGATGAAGGACGATCATCAAAGGGTGAAGGACGATCACCTAGCAGGGGACGGCTGCTCTGTATCACGACATAGGACGAATGCCGGATAGAAAAGGGGTCCAATAATGGAGACTCCGCTGGGGAAAGGATGAGGGACGGTCATCCACAGGTGAAGGACGATCACCTGGCAGGGTACGGCTGCCAAAAGTATCATGACATAGGACGAATGTCAGATAGAAAAGAAATAGTTCACTGGGATTTGCTGGGACAAGTAAACATGAACGAGTGTCTATATCCAAGGAATGAGAGGTATAAGTGTTTGGGTACTGTGTATAGACTAAAGATGCGGACGAGCATCCTTAATACTATGATACGGACGGGTATTAGGTAGAAACAAAAGCTGACACGTGTTCAGAGATGA
Organism: Lathyrus aphaca; assembly: GCA_963966055.1. NCBI lineage: Eukaryota > Viridiplantae > Streptophyta > Magnoliopsida > Fabales > Fabaceae > Lathyrus > Lathyrus aphaca. The sequence continues at coordinate 125,769,560 of OZ014523.1, read as the reverse complement.
TGATACGGACGAGTACCAACTGGTTAACAAAGAACACGGACGAGCATTGGTTCTGCAGGGACTCTTTTGGGGAATAGTAGACACAGAAGAGTGTCTAAATTCAAGAAGACATAAGTGTTTGACGCGGTGTATAGATTAAAGATGCGGACAAGCATCCTTAAGACTACGATACGGACGAGTATCGGGTAGAAACAAACGCTTGACGTGTGTTTTGAGATGATGATACAGACGAGTATCAACTGGTTAACAAAGAACACGGACGAGTGTCAAATCTGAAGGGATATAAGCGGTGTATACAAGATACGGACGAGTATCTGTACGGGTGAAACAGGAATGACAGGTATGAGTGGTGTATAGATGATTGTTTAACTTGCTGGGGAGAATGACACGGACGAGTGTCAAAAGAGGAAAGTGTAATATAAACAAGTGTATGGTTTACAAAATGTTTCAGGTATCTATGTTGGGGAAGGTGACACAGACGGGTGTCAGGGAATTTGTATAGATATATATATCTGTGAGTGCAAGGAGGACGCTTTGGCTTTCTACCGGGGATATGACACGGACGGGTGTCAGGAAGTATCTGTATCTTTAGGGAAAGTGCCTTGGCTCTCTGCCGGGGAATCCGGGGAGTTCTCTGTATATCGCTGACGGATTGTCAGTATTCACAAGTGTTTGATTCAGAACATGGCTTATGATTATGCAATATGTTTGATTTTTGCCGTATTAGACGAAATGCTACGCTCTGTGGGGAAAATATGATGCGAATGCTATGATTATGCAAAGATAACGACCCGGGATTCGGATCCCATTGCTGCGAAGATCTCTGGTTGATCTGCTTGAAATGGATATCCCAGCTGGGGGTGAGATCATTGGTATATCTGACATATGGGACTCTGCTTGGGGATATAGGCCACTGATAGACCTATTTCAGTAATGAGGAACCCAGCTGGGGTTTGTAGAAGCTTTCTTCACTCTGTTGTGAGATCTTCAGACATTTCTCCTCTGGATAGAGGCTGGAACTCTGTGGGGAGATGGTTCCCTGGCTTTTACACTCGGCTGAGGAGGAAATAACAAATAGCAACTCAACTGGGGAGAAAGCACCTCCGGTGCTAAGACTGAGTAGATAATTATTTGCCAGCTTGCTGAGACGAAGCTTTCATGCCCCATGTTGTGCTTTGAATACCTGCAATCCTGAAAAGTCAGAGAAACGCACAAGTAATCCCGAGGTATCCTTTACCAGATTCCATCATAAGAGTTTAGGCACTCCTGGGAGTGAGCATATTTCCTGCAAGCACGTATTTTTTTAGAAGAGAAGCATCTATATTTATGCAATCAGCATCTTAAAGACATCGGACATTCTTGCAAATGAAAATAAATGTACGAAACGAAACATGACTGAAAATATGATTTTATTAATTCATGTGCCCTGAATAGGAAAGATACAGTCGAAGAAACAAATCCCCTAAAATGAGGAGATTGTTACAAATTGAGAAATAAAAGGCATTGGCAATGTTGATGACGCTTCAAGGAGCTTTCCTTTGCTATGACTCGTATGACATTTGACGTTCTTCTCATCTTGCTTTCTAAAGAAGGCTGATTCTGACCGGCGCTTGAACCCTTCGAAACTTACCAAGTTGTGAGTTATACAGACGAATTCAGAATGCAATTGTTCGCTTATTCCCTTATTTTGCATGGATCGCCCTTTCGGGTTTTCAATCCATCGGGATACCCTTTTTTGCCTGAGTTGTCCAATGCGGCTTTTCAACTCAGCGGGTGTACATTTTTTTAATTTATTTTCCCTTATTTTTGCCCGAGTCTTTTATTCTGTTTTTGACTCGCCGGGATGCCCTATTTTTGCCTGGATTCACATTCTGTTTTTATGTCCAGCGGGTCATTTTTTATGCGAAGTATTTTTTAACTGCATCTGAATTCACAGGGGACGGGAAGTCTTCACCATCCATAGTACTGAGCATGAGCGCTCCACCGGAGAAAACTTTCTTTACTACGAATGGTCCTTCATAGTTCGGAGTCCACTTGCCCCTGTGGTCTGTATGAGGAGGGAGGAGTCTTTTCAGCACAAGATCTCCTACTTGGTATTCTCGGAGCCTGACTTTCTGATTGAAGGCTTTCTTCATTCTTTTCTGATACAGCTGCCCATGGCAGATTGCAGCCAATCTCTTCTCTTCGATCAGACTCAGTTGTTCGTATCAGGATCGGACCCATTCTGCTTCACCCAGCTTAACATCCATTAACACCCGCAATGAGGGTAATTCAACTTCAATAGGTAGGACTGCCTTCATTCCGTAAACAAGTAGATACGGTGTTGCCCCAGTGGATGTTCTGATTGACGTTCGGTACCCATGCAAGGAAAACGGTAGCATTTCATGCCAGTCTTTGTAGGTAACTACCATCTTCTGCACAATCTTCTTGATATTTTTGTTAGCTGCCTCGACAGCGCCATTCATCTTTGGCCTGTAAGGAGAAGAATTGTGGTGTTGGATCTTGAAGTCCCGGCACAGTTCTGCCATCATTTTGTTGTTCAAGTTGGAACCATTATCAGTAATGATTCGCTCGGGCACTCCATACCGACAGATGATGTCCCTCTTCAGAAATCAGACTACCACTTGCCTTGTAACATTTGCATAGGAAGCTGCTTCGACCCACTTGGTGAAATAGTCAATAGCAACCAGGATGAACCTGTGGCCATTTGAAGCGGTCGGCTCAATCTTGCCAATCATGTCAATGCCCCACATGGCGAAGGGCCAGGGTGAAGACATCACATTCAGAGGATTTGGAGGCACATGCACCTTATCCGCATAGATCTGGCATTTATGGCACTTCCTGGCATAAGCACAACAGTCGGCATCCATTGTGATCAAGTAATAGCCTGATCTTAGCAATTTATTTGCCATGGCATGCCCTCCTGCATGGGTACCAAAGGATCCTTCGTGCACCTCGTGCATCAACAAGCCTGCTTCTGTTTTATCAACGCATCTGAGGAGTACCATATCAAAGTTTCTCTTGTACAGGGAACCATCAGTATTCAGGAAGAAACTACCAGCTAGCCTTCTTAATGTCTTCTTATCATTGGAAGATGCCCCAGGTGGGTATGTTTGATCCTCCAAGAAGCATTTGATGTCATGGAACCAAGGCTTATCATCTTTGACAATGTCTGCTGAGAACACGTATGCTGGTTTGTCAAGTCTGGATACTGAAATCCGAGGCACAAAGTTGGCAGCTTGAACTTTGATCATGGATGAAATGGTAGTTAGAGCATCTGCGAACTGATTTTCGTCTCGAGGGATATACTCAAGCTTGACTGTTGTGAAGAAAGTCAATAACCTTCTTGTATAATCCCTGTAAGGTATCAGATGATCTTGGTGTGTGTACCATTTGCCGTTGGTTTGATTGATTACCAGAGCTGAATCTCCGAACACGGTCAAAGTCTTGATCCTGAGGTCAATGGCTTCCTCAAGACCCATAATACAAGCTTCGTATTCAGCTTCGTTGTTAGTGCAGTTAAAGGTGAGTTTTGCCGAGAAAGGCATGTGAACTCCTTTAGGTGTAATGAGTACTGCACCAACACCACGACCATTCATATTAACAGCCCCGTCAAACATCATAGTCCATTCTTCTTCTGGGTCAGGCCCTTCAGTGTGAACAGGCTCTTCATGATCTTTTGCTTTTATGAACATGATATCTTCATCAGGGAAGTCAAATCTCATAGGCTGGTAATCATCAATAGGTTGCTCAGCAAGATAATCAGACAATACACTGCCCTTGATGGCTTTCTGAGATGTGTATTGAATGTCATATTCTGTGAGGATCATTTGCCATCTTGCAACCCGTCCGGTAAGTGTTGGCTTCTCAAAAATGTACTTAACTGGGTCCATCTTTGATATCAATAAAGTAGTGTGGGTCAACATATACTGTCTCAATCGGCGAGCAGCCCACGCTAAAGCACAACAAGTTTTCTCGAGCAGTGAATAACGTTGTTCACAGTCGGTAAACTTTTTGCTTAGGTAGTATATTGCATACTCTTTTCGACCAGACTCGTCATGCTGGCCTAGCACACACCCCATTGACTCTTCTAATACTGTCAAGTACATGATTAGAGGTCTTCCTTCAACTGGAGGCATAAGGATTGGAGGCTCTTGTAAGTACCCCTTGATTTTGTCAAAAGCCCTTTGGCAGTCTTCGTTCCACCTGACCGTTTGTTCCTTTCTCAACAGCTTGAAAAGAGGTTCACAGGTTGCAGTAAGGTGAGATATGAACCGTGAAATGTAGTTCAATCTGCCTAAGAATCCCCGAACTTCTTTTTCAGACTTCGGTGCAGGCATTTCTTGAATGGCTTTAACTTTATCAGGGTTAACTTCAATCCCTTTCTCACTTACAATAAATCCCAGCAACTTACCGGATCGCACCCCGAATGTGCATTTGTTGGGGTTTAACTTCAGTTGATACTTCCTCAGATGCTTGAATAACTTCAGCAGATTCACCAGGTGGTCTTCTTCTGTGAGGGACTTGGCAATCATGTCATCCACATAACATTCTATTTCTTTATGGATCATGTTGTGGAATAATGTGACCATAGCCCGTTGATAAGTTGCACCAGCATTCTTCAGTCCAAATGGCATCACCTTATAACAGAACGTGCCCCAGGGTGTGATAAAGGTTGTCTTCTCCATGTCTTCAGGTGACATTTTGATCTGATTGTATCCTGAAAATCCATCCATGAAGGAGAACACCGAGAACTGAGCCGTATTATCAACCAATACATCAATGTGAGGTAAAGGGAAATCATCTTTCGGGCTGGCTCTGTTCAGATCCCGGTAATCTACACACATCCTTACCTTGCCATCCTTCTTAGGCACAGGTACAATATTAGCAACCCACGGCGGATAGCTAGTCACAGCAAGGAACCCGGCGTCCCACTGCTTTTGTACCTCTTCCTTGATCTTCATTGCCATATCTGGGCGAGTACGTCGCAACTTCTGTTTTACCGGTAGGCAGTCTTCTTTTAAAGGCAGCTTATGCATGACAATATCGGTGTCCAACCCTGGCATATCCTGATAAGACCAAGCAAAGACATCTACATATTCCCGAAGCATGTCAATCAGCTGCTCTTTTACTGAATCTTGTAAGCAGGCTGCGATCTTAACCTCTTTCACATCTTCTTCCGTACCAAGATTAACTGCTTCAATCTCCTCCTGGTGAGGAGTAATAACCTTCTCCTCTTGCCTTAACAACCTGGCTAGCTCTTCAGGAAGCTCATAATCGTCTTCAACCCCTTCATCAGCTTGATTGATCGGATTGTCAAAGTCATACAGAGTCATAGCTGTGTTGTTGTCGGTGCAGTCTGAAAGACACTCTCTGCAAGGGTTTAGATTGTTCATTTTAGTGATCGATTTTAATCTTGTTTAGAAAAAGTGAAATGAAGTTATCATTTTGGAAAACATTGCCATTTTATTTTTGTACAAAAAGAAAAGATGAAAAACAGTGAGCGGAAAAGAAAAAAGACTCATTTGCAAAAGATGTCCGATATTCATTGATTGATCTGTTTGCACAAAATTACAAGATGGCCCGATTACAAAATGAGTCTTGTCATCTTGGGCAAGATACAAGACTTGATGCATGCTTAAAAAATACAGGAAATAATAATTACTCTGCAGGAGTAACCCTTATAATTTCCTGGGAAGACCAGTTTGAGATGCGGCTCCCCGGGATCCTTGGACGTATTCAGCTCTCCAGGTTGCGTTCATCTTCCGACTCATCTTCCAAGTTGTTCACTGCATCCGGGGTGAGCATTCCCCCGCTGACAAAATTGGGCTTCTTGGCAGCCTCTGATTGATCTTGTTGAGTTGGTTTGTAACCCAACCCAAATCTGTCCTCTTTCTTCTCCACGGGCAACAGCTTTCCCCAGCCTTGGGCAGTACCCTCTTCAACAACCTTCCTGGCTTGCTGATAAGACGTCATGGAGGTTCCCAGTACAGCAGATGCTTCATTTATGTTCAGGGCCTCAAATCCCTGGCTCATGGTTTCATGGATTTCTCCATCCATCTCAATATACTTATACGTAGCCAGATGGCTAACAAAGATGTCATCTTCACCACAGATGGTGATGATCTGGCATTCCCACTCGAATTTCAGCTTTTGGTGAAGGGTAGACGTAACAGCGCCAGCAGCATGGATCCAAGGTCTACCCAACAAACAGCTGTAGGCCGGCTGAATGTCCATCACATAGAAGGTAATTTTAAAAGTTTGCGGGCCAATCATCACAGGCAGATCAATCTCCCCTAGCACTGATCTTTTAGAGCCATCGAATGCTCTTACCACCAAATTACTCGGACGCAATGCTAAGCCGTCATACTCCAGCTTCACTAAGGCTTTCTTTGGTAGGACATTGAGAGATGACCCAGTATCCACCAGTACATGAGATAGAACAACACCCTTGCATTCTAGAGTGATGTGTAAAGCCTTGTTGTGGTTACGCCCCTCAGTTGTTAAGTCAGCATTGGTAAAGCCCAGTCCATGACTGGTGTTGACATTTGCCACCACAGTTTCTAGCTGATTAACAGTGATCTCCTCTGGCACGTATGCTGCGTGCAAGACTTTCAGTAATGCATTCCTGTGAGCTTCAGAGCACATTAACAGGGATAATATGGAGATCTTTGAGGGAGTTTGGTGAAGCTGATCCACCACCTTGTAATCACTTCTCTTTATAATTCTCATAAACTCGTCTACATCTTGCTCAAAAGATGTCTTCTAAGTTTCTTTGATGATTGGTTCTTCAGGTATCACACTATTCCCCTTTGCTTTGGCAGCAGCCTCTGCTTCAGCATTAGGTTTTTGCACTTGTGAGGCAAAAAGGCGTCCGCTTCTGGTGAAGCCTCCGCCTCCCCCAACATTATCAATCTGTGGAGAAGAGGTTGAAGAATCCAAAGTGATTTTCTCCCCATTGCAGTAGAGGTCAGAGCCATAATGCCAAGGTATGGCATAACTGCTTTCATATGGAACGGGTCCAGGCACCGTGATGGTAACTGGACTGACTGCTGCAGAGGAGGGTACTGAAATGGTGTGCGGATCGTAGTAAATGGTGACCGGTGACCTGGCAGGAGGTACCACTGTTTGTTGTTGAAAGTTGTTGTTTGGAGGAACATTTGATGGGTTATAGTAAATGGTGACTGCTGAGATATCTTCGTTAATTTCTGTTGGCATTGTAGAAGATTCTGTTGAATAAATGGGTGCTGATGTTGTAGAAGAAATGGTTGTTGACATCTGGTTTACTGAAGTGATGGACGGAGCCATTGTTGATGATATTGATGAATTGGTCGGAATGATTGTTGTTGCAGTTGTAGAAGAGTCAGGAATTGTTGTCAAAGGGATTGCTGGATTTGTAGGCGCCGTTGTTGTGATCTGGAGTATACCACTTTTGATAAGACCATCTATGCCGCTTCTCAAGTTATCACACCCGTTGACCGAAATGTTGCAATAACCACAACCGAGCTCACACCCGGGGAACATCTGGCATTCTAGGAGCTGGGTTTTAATCTCGACCAGAGGTGTTCGAATTTGTCCAACACTGGTGATTAAGAAAGATGGCTTGTCTTCCTCAATGGCATTAATTCTTGGCCCTCCATGATTGGGAATGGGATTCTTGGTGACACTTGGAGGGGGTGCAAAGTTGAGGGCTTTAGAATCCACCAGATCTTGCACTTTCATTTGTAAAGCCCTGCATTTCTCGGTGTTGTGGCCAGGTGCATTGGAATGGAAAGCACATCTGGCGTTGACATCATAATTTCTTGGGAGATTAGAGGGGTCTGGTGGTGCCAATGTTCTTAATTCAACCAAGTTGAGTTTCAGGAGTTGTGGCAATAAGATGGCATAAGGCATCGGGATAGGGTCAATCACCCTGTTTTCCTGTGACGGTCTTTGCTGAAAAGGTCTTTGCTGTTGATTGTTGTTGTTGTTGTAAGTCCTCTGTGGCGGGTACTGAACTTGTTGTTGATAATGTGGTTGTTTTTGTGGTTGATATGTCGGTTGCTGAGGAATTGGAGCTGGAATTGTGACAGCCACTACTGATCTGTGAGCATACTGAGGTCTGCCCCTGCTGGCATGAATAACATTTGTCTCACCGGTCCTTCTAGGTCCCACAAAAGGCTTCCTGGGATTACTTGACGAACTCGCACCATTATCAGAAATCTTACCCATCTTCAGAAGGCTTTCAATTCTTTCTCCAGCTATGACTACGTCAGCGAAGCTGGTGGAAGAAAAGGCAGCTAGCCTATCAATATATGTTCCTTGCAGAGTGTTCATAAACATGTCGGCCATTTCTCTTTCCGACATGGGCGGCTGGACAGCAGCAGCAAGCTGTCTCCACCTCTGGGCATATTCCCTGAAGCTTTCTCTGGAGGATTGAGACATTCCCATCAGAAGGGTTCTGTTAGGAGCCATGTCCAGATTGTATTGGTACTAACTGATGAAAGCTTCAGCTAGGTCCTTCCAGCACCTGATAGTAGCTCTGGTCAAGTGAGAGTACCACTACCTTGAAGCCCCAGTCAAACTGTCTTCAAAGTAAAACATCCATAGTTTCTCATCCATGGTGTATGCCTTAAGTCTCCCCAGAAAGGATTGCAAGTGAGTTCGTGGACAGGAAGTTCCATTGTACTTCTCGAAGCACGGGGGTTTAAACTTGTGGGGAATTCTTACTCCATCCACTAACCCCATATCCATGACATCAAAACCTAGGGAATTTTGAGACTCCAGAGATCTCAACTTCTCAGCAATTTCATCAAATCTCCTATCATAAACTTCATCCCCAGCTCCCATCACAGTAAACTGCTCTTCTTGGGGGTCTTCCTGTAAGATCCTTCCTCCAGTAGTATTTCCTTGCACATTACCCGGGATGTTGACTTCTGGATGTAGATGAGGCCCATATACTGGTGGATTAACATGAGGCTGACCCCTTTCATTGTTACTTGTTCCTCCAGTTCCTAGAGGAGGTTCTTCCGGGGTTTGTCTTTCTACCAATGCCCTCAACCTTTCTTGACTTTGGGCCAAGCCATTCATTACTTCCATGAATTGGGTCATTTGGTTTCTCATCTCCAGTCTTTCATTAGCCATCTGAGTTCTGACCTCTGTCAGATTTTGCTGTACTTGGTCCATCTGGATACCAGGAAGATTGTTGTGAGTAGGATACCGGTGCGGACGGTTGAGAGGGAACACCCGACGGCGAGCAATAATTCCTGAGTCACAACAGAGTTAGAAACAAAATAAAGCAATGACAAAACCTACAAAACAAAAACAAGAGTCAGTATGCAATGCAGTATGCCTATTTTCTTTCCAAGGTATCCGGCTCGGCTCTTGGTTTTGACCTTTCCAGACCCTGAGGAATATGCTTTGATGTTGCTTGAGAGAGAGAGGCTTAATGAAACAAACTAATAAATACATTACAAATGGTGGATCATACATAGTTTGTTTTTACAACATATGCCCCTGAGGGGTCAAAATACAACATAAAAGAAAAGTACATCAAATGGAAATAACAACAAGAAAAGTAGTCAAACATCTAAGCCAAACTCATCCTCCTTAACCTCCTTCAAAAGTGCTTCAGTTACAGGGCCAGCCAGATGCTCTGTGATGTTCCTGATAAGAAGGTTTCTGGTGGCAATTGCAGTGGTCAGCTTCTTGTGCCTGTCTTGGTCCTTTGACCTCTTCACACCATCCCTAAGCTTCAATTCTGAAATCTCCTTCTGGGCTGCCAGCAAAGCTTCTTGTTGCTTCTTTTCATTGGCCTCCAACTGCTCAATCCTGGCTTGATTTCTATTATCTTCTTGAGTGCGAGCTTCAGTGATCCTGACCCACCTAGCTTGACTTTCCTCTAGATAAAGATCAGTCCTAGCCTTCTGAAACTGGGCCTCTTTACAGGCATTCTTCAATATTTGCTCTCCAGCTCTTGATTTCTTGATGTAGTCCTCTGCTTTCTCAATCTTGTCCAGATGCTCCACTTTAAGCTTCTCCAACCTCTCAATGTCTAAACGACCATCACTCCTCTCCCAGAGGGTCTTCTTCAGAGCTTGAGACAGATTCTCATTCCTTTCCTTCAGCTTCTCAAATTCTTCCAGGCTGACAGTGGCTGGAGGTGGTACTGTGGATGGTCCAGGTGCATCCTCAATGGTGAAGGGCATCCCAGAAATCTGAGCCCTAGCATGAGACCATTCATAATACTGAGCTGAAGCCACATTATTGCATCTCCCAAGAATGGCCATCCCTTTGGTCTGGATGTTGTCCCAAGCCCAGGATGCTTGTCTGACAACAGCTAGATTAGGTTTTATCTCACAGTACAGGGTTTCAGCCAAGTATTGCACTCTAGGAGGGTGAACCAAAGCATAGCCCAATTGTATCTTAAATAGCAAAGGGTTGTAGTTGATGCAACCCTTCACTCCTACTAGAGGCACATTGGGGTACTGCCCACAGCTAGTAATTATTTCCCTGCCTTTGGTGCTCTGGGTGCACCATCTGATGTCATCTGTAATCAAAGCAATAAGTCTCTTAGCCCAATTCCTCTGTTGGTGAGGATTCAGGAAGGAATCAGTCCTAGGTAAGTGTTTGAGCAGCCAGGTGTGAAATAGAGGAGCACAGCATCTCACTAACTTCCCTCTCTGCTTCTCATTTCTTTGGTGGACAGAATAATAAAAATCCCCCAGCAATGTGGGTACTGGGTTCCTCAAAAGGAAGAGATGAATGGCATTCTTGCTGATAAACTTGGGCTCATCTGCAAATAGTATAACCCCATATATACTGAGGGCCAACAATGCACAAATTGCCCTCCATTCTCCCGAAGAGGCCTTCAGGATGGCCTGAGAAGTCAGAAAGTCTAGGTGCAAACCAAGGATCCCTGCCTTTGTTGTCATGTTCTGCTCAATCAAAATAGGCTCCAGGTACAGTGCTTTTGCCACTTCTCCATTGCTAGGAGAAGTCATCTCTGGGTTGAAGGGGATATCACCCCTGACAGGTACTCCAATCAATGATGAGAACTCCTCCAGCAAAGGTCCCAGCTGAAAGTTCTGGAAAGTGAAGCATCTCAAAGGAGGGTCATAAAACTGTAGGCAAGTGTGGATCAAACTCCTCTGAGAAGGATCCAGATCCATAACCATATCAAGGATCCCTCCATAATGCTCTCTGAATAATGGGATGTGGTCTGGAGTGATAAGTGCCTGGACCTGCCTGATGCCAGCCAGCACAGGCTCAAAGAAATGGTATGAAATGTTGCTCTTCTTGGGTGCCATGACTGCTGATGAAGAGCTGGAAACAAATGCTGATGATGAAGACTGATACTGGAGATGAGACACTGATAGGATGAGGATGATGATGGAGGTAGCTGAAGCAGGCAACTGATGAAGATAGCTGAAGCAGATAGCTGATGAAACAGAGGTCTATGCAGATGAAGGGGTCAAAACCAAGCCAGAGGTAATGTGGATACCCTGAAAAACAAATAAACAAATGTTAAAATGATGCAATGATGAGTATGCAAATGATATGCAAAGGTTTGTGATTAAGCTGGATCTGATTACTGCCTTGGTATAAACCCATGTATGTTCAAGAAGTCCAGATGGAGGTTCAGAAATCCAGTAACCAAGGTGGGGGACTCAAATAAAGAGTCACATGTACAGGGTTAAATCATAAGAACTGTCCAAAGTGAAGCATTCTTAAACAAAACAAGTATCAGGGTATGATGTGGCCAATGGTACCTGCAAACCTGTAAACAGCCCAACCCCCTCACAGGTAGTGTTCTAGAACAAAGATCCTCAGACTTGGATCAGTTATGAGAAGTGTAAACACTTCTAACCCGGAGGTACAGTGTTTATAATAACCATAAAAGATCCTCCTTTAATTCACCTCAGTTTCTGAAGGTCATAATAAAGGTCATTCAGACTTAGCAGGCTTCCCAGATAGCCCTAGCACTACAGGAAATCTGTAGCACAGAGTTCTCAAGAAGAAACCCACATATGAATCGTGTTTCATATTCCCGCACCAGACCGAAATGGAATGGGAAAGAACATGAACCACTCTAGCCTAGGTGTCACTCAGGTCCCAGGTATATGACCTTAAACTCTCAATGAACCCCACCCATCAAGGCAATAAACCAGATCCAGCCAGATAACAGTATGACAGTATGATGTATATAAAGCTATAAAGAAAACAATAAAATAACTGTACATAAAGCAGTAAATAAAGCAAATATACAAACATAAATAGCACATAACACCCCAGTAAACACAGATCAAACAAACGCTAGGAGGAACCCACAAAAAGAACCAGAAGCCCTGGTTACAGTATAAGGTTCCCCAGCAGAGTCGCCAAGCTGTCGCTCCCACCAAATGACACCTCAGGCCAAGAGGGGTACAGACGCGAACGGTCGGCGAAAGGAGAGAACACACTAGGGGTGAACTCAGAAAGACAAGAGTCGCCAGCTAGGCATTTTTATCCCGGAGGAAAGGTAATGCTGCATAGACCTAGGAAAGATATGGATAAGACGGTTGCGAACCAGAGAGACTGAGAAAGGGGGTTGGTTACAACCTGGGAAGGTGTTAGCACCCAGATTGTCCGCCGTACTCGACGGGATCCACGCTTAAAAGATTTTTGTTTTAAAGGGGTAGTGTCATTGCTATCTGTGCATCAAAGCTGGAAAGAATGCAAGTGTCGGTGTAAAAGAAATGTGAAGTGTATAAGAGAAGTGTCAGTGTAAAAATGATAATGAATTGCTCAAGACTGAGGCTTAAAGAATAAGACTGGAAAGAAGAGGGATATACAGAGACTTTTGTTCGATAACTGTTAAGTTATGCCTATGTATCCTCTCGTGCAATGAGGAAGTCAGAACACCGTAGTTCGACCCAAAGAGACTGAAAGGTAAATTGACTTGTGAACTGCTTACCTGTCTATGCTCAAGTGTATGACCTGTCTGGCTCAGGTGCAAACTGTCTTGCATTAGACGGAAGAAGCGAGTTCTCGTTTATGAGTGAATGAGGTGAGAAAAGAATCCCGGAGGAGACGATTATTGTTTGTTTTTGTGTTTTCAGTCTTTTATTGCTTTTGGAGTTTGTCATAAGTTAATGAGCCTAAGCCTAAACCAATGGGTTAGTAAACTCATCACATCTTCCCTCTGATTAGGGGTAACGAGGATACCTTAAGTGTGAAGTCAGTATCTCACACTTAATTACCATGATGTAGGATTAAGATCATTAACCTACTTGTGATTATTTAGATGTTTTTGTTGTTTTTGTTTAGTGTTGAGTAATGAGATTAAGCCATAATCAAAGATTTAATGGACTCATTACACCATCCTAATAGAAGGATAATAGATGAGAACATTTAAGCTGAGGAAGACTCCTCAACTTAATCCATGATTAGGGATTAGCCTCATGACAAAACAAAGCCTTTATTAAGTGGATTTTAGTTAATGATAGAATGAAGAAGTTATTTTTTATGGTTTGTAAGACAACTTGAGGGGGACTTGTCCATTAACACTAGGGTTAGTCCTTCTTAACCAATAAAGGAAGAATTAGAACCCTAATGCAAGGCCCAAGTTACAAGCTTGATGTCTTGATGGTTATTAAGTGAATTGATTAAAGGAATCAAACAACATTAAGGGTTTAACACTTAGGATTAAAGTTATACACTCCATCCTAATAGAAGGATGCAGGCATAAGCTTAATCACAAAGCCTTAAAGCCTTTAGGGTTTAGTCCCTGATTATGAGATGAGAAGAGAAGAGAAGACTCAAGGATGACACAAAGGTAAAAGCCAAATGGGGGACTAATCAAAACCTAATTATTATCATGCTTGGAGGTCCTAGGGTTTGTGAGGCTCAAAAGATCTTCAAGGAACCACCAAGGAGGGAAGCAGATGAAAGGAGAAAGAAACAGAGAGAAGCAAAACAACTTGCTTCACTTAAGAAGACAAGTTGCTTGAAGAAAGAAAGTAAGATGAACAAGAATGAGCAAGCTCAATCCAATACACATACAAAAATGCAGCAAAGGAAGTATGAAAGAGATGAAAAGAAGTTATGAGAAGTGAAGGCAAATTCACTTCTCAACACAACTTACCACCTGAAAAGTTAGCATAAGAAATGAAATGCAATGCAAAATGAGATGAAATGTCATGATGCAAACCAAAACCAGAAGCATAAATATGATGTCAATGATGCTAAGGGATGATACAAACATGAGGCAAGGCATGAGAATGATCAAACAAGCATATGGATGCAAAAGAAGCAAGCTTTGAACCATGGATGTTCATGAAAAGTTATGGAATGCAATGAACATATAACATGGCAAATGAAAGATGCAATGATCAATCATGATTCTAATATGTCCTAAGATGTATTATGAATCATGTTAATGCACAAAATGTCATGGCAAGTCATGGTATGCAAGCAAATGAGAAATGGATGCAAAGGAAGGCACAAAATTAGGGTTTCATGCATCATACAAAGCAAAAATCCAAAACCAGAAGCAAATGACATGATAAAAATTTGAAAATGCAATCAAAGATACCCTAGACCTATACAATCTCACTGCCCAAAGGAGGGGATCCAACTCTTAACCTATTGAAAGTTATGAATTTCCTAAGATTGCTAGGGTTTTGAGGTACCTTGTCAAGAAAAATGCTAAACAAATTGAAAATGCAAGATCAATTCATACCAAGTTTATCCTATAAACTACATGCTATACAAGATGCAATTCAAAAAGAATCATTATCTAAATCTCAATGGTTAGGCAGAAAGGAATTTTTGAAGTTTTGAACAAAATATTGCCTTGAAATGAAATTAAATCCAATGAAAATGATCAAAAGGCATCAAGAACAAAAAAGAAATTTGGTTTGAGAGTTGGACAATGTTTCTAAATGTTTCTAAATACTATATGAATTTTTTGGTGATTTTTAAATACCTAAATGTATTTTTAATTAATTAATTTTCATTATTTAATTAAAAATAAACATTTAAATGATTTAAAAATAATTTTCAATGCAAAAAATAAAAATAAAAATATTTTTGGGTTCTGAAAATTCATGAAACCTTTGACAAAAATTTTCATAATTTTTTAATGATTTTAGCTATTTTAAAATAAATATGCAAAACAAATGAATAAAAATGAAATATAATTATAAATAAATGAAAGTATGCAAAGGGGAGGGCCAGGATTTGATCTGGGCTTGGACTGGTTGACTGCGCGCCAGATCCAAAGGCCCAGATTCAAATCTGGCTAATTTTATTAATTAATTAAATTAATCCTAATTAACAACTAATGACATGATCCTGACCCTTGAGACGCGCGCGGGAAACAACATCCAGTGGCTCACATTCAAACCTGGTGCCCTAACCCTAATTAGCATTTAATCACTCTCAGGTCACCGAAGACGAGCTCCGATCGTCTTCTCCGGTGACCTCCTCACCTGAAAAATGGCCAACTTCTTCTCTAGGTTATTTCTGGAACTCTAAAGCTCCAGATCAAACCTCCTAACCTCCCTGAATCTAAACCTACCCTCAAAACAAATTTCTATGACCTACAAAACAAGATTCGAATCAAAACTCAAAAATGGAAAAAGTTTCAGGCAACCAGTACACACTCAAATCTTAACCATTTCTAAAAGTAAAAACATCAGGATGATCAGCAAGGCATAAGGAACAATCTAAGAACTTAAATTTTCATTTTTGAAAAAAAGTTCTTGAGGTACCTGAGCTTGAGCTTTCTCAGTTTGCAACTTTCTGGCCAACTCTTTGCTTCCAATCACCTCCAGTGATCCCCCTGAGAAGTTTGCAAGGCTTGGTTGGATTTTAAAATGGTTGGTTTGTGAGATTGGTCAAGTTCTGTTCAGTGAGGGGTGAGAATTGTGATTTAGTTTGAGGAGGTTTCAGGGATGAATGAGGGCAGGGAAATGATCAGGGGAGTATGCTGAGTGATCCTATGGAGTTTGTTTTTATGTTTGATGCTTGTGTTGTGTGATTCGAAGCAAAATGCATAAAGGGAGGTTTTTGAGAATGCTGGCTTGTGGGAGAGATCAGGATGAGTTGTGTGTTGAAATGGCTTGCTTGAAGTGTGTTTGTAAAGTCTTGATTGGTCAGAATAGTTGGTGTGGCACTGTGGGATTGGTATGGGTTTTTTTGCAAAAAGTCAAGTCTAGGTGTACTTGAGGTATGGGCAAGTGTGAGGTTGTGATAGGGGCATGGTTGGGCTTAGCAGAGATCATGGAGTTCATGTGGATCAGATTCTATGAGCTGTAACAAGTAGAGGCATGGCTTCATGAGTTTTTGCAAGTTGGTACATCTTTGGCCCTTTTGGAAATTCATGAAGTTCAAGGCACCAAAATGAAATATTCTTGGGCCAATTCTGATCTTTAGAGGTCATGTGAGTATGTTGTAATGAGTTTGTGCACATTTGAAGTCTTTGGAATGCTTGATCATATCATTTTGCAAAATGCCTCCTTGGTACAAAACTTGAAATTATGTGATTTTGTCCAACTTTGACAAGCCATAACTTTTGATCCAAAATGAATTAGAATGAGTTCTTGTACTTTTTGAAAAGGGAATGATCCATTCTACAACTTTCATGACCAAAGTTTTCTCATTTGAGGCATTTTTGAATCAAAAAGAAAGGTTTGAAAAAGTTTCCCAAAATGGCAAGTTTCCATTACAAGTCATTTTCCCAAAAAGGCAACTTTGCAAATGGCTTGAAATTCTTCAATTTTGTGAACTTCCAACATCTTCTATGATCAAATAAAGATCATACACATTCAAAATGATGGAGAACACCCTTTGGGTTGGTCATTGGGGGCCTCAGATGCCCTGATTTTACACTGACTTGCCCAAGAAGTCAACTCTTGGTTAGATGCCTTTCCCATGGTATTTCTTCATGAAAATTGATATGCATGATCCCTATACCATATAGAGACCAATAGAAACAAGAATGACCAAAAAAAATTGGAGTTATGGCCTTTGAAACCAAAACCCTAATTCTAGGTCATCTGTGCAGTTAAACCTGGCTCTGCTTCCATGCCTTTCTCAGTTCTTGTGATTCTTGGATTTTCTTGACTTTGTGAGGATACAATATGATGCTTGAACATACATGGACCCATTTGAAGTGATTGATGACCTTTGGAATGGCTCAAATGGCTCTTGGATTGCTCAGATCACAAACCTTAGATGCAGATGACTTAGAATCAATGCAGTGAATCAAAAATGCAATAGGAGATGCTATGATTGAACTTATGCATATGAAGAGATCACAAGCCATGGTGTGAATGGGTGAGGGCAAATTTGTGGTGTTTACAAATGGCATTAATCCTTGGCCCACCATGATTAGGCATAGGATTTCTGTTAACATTCGGAGGCGGTGCGAAGTTGAGGGCTTTAGAATCCACCAGATCTTGAACTTTCATTTGCAGAGCCCTGCATTTCTCAGTATTGTGGCCTGGTGCATTTGAATGAAAAGCACACCTGGCGTTGACATCATAATTCTTCGGGAGATTAGAGGGATCTGGTGGTGCCAATGTCCTTAACTCAACCAAGTTAAGTTTCAGGAGTTGTGGCAATAAAGCAGCATAAGGCATAGGGATAGGGTCAATCACCCTATTTGCCTGTGACGGTCTTTGCTGAAAAGGTCTTTGTTGTTGATTGCTGTTGTTGTTGTTGTTGTAGGTTCTTTGTGGAGGATATTGAACTTGCTGCTGATAATGTGGTTGTTGTGGTTGTTGATATGTTGGTTGCTGAGGAATCGGAGATGGAATAGTGACAGCTGCTACTGATCTGTGGACATACTGAGGTCTTCCCCTGCTGGCATGAATGGCATTTGTCTCACCGGTCCTTCGAGGTCCCACAAAAGGCTTCCTGGGATTACTGGACGAACTTGCACCATTATCAGAAATCTTACCCATTAT
This sequence comes from Lathyrus aphaca, assembly GCA_963966055.1. Classification (NCBI taxonomy): domain Eukaryota; kingdom Viridiplantae; phylum Streptophyta; class Magnoliopsida; order Fabales; family Fabaceae; genus Lathyrus; species Lathyrus aphaca. The sequence goes on along the minus strand of OZ014523.1, from coordinate 125,751,627 downwards.
CAAAAGGCTTTCAATCCTTTCCCCAGCTATAACTACGTCAGCAAAACTAGTGGAAGAAAAGGCAGCTAGCCTATCAATATATGTTCCTTGCAGAGTATTCATGAACATGTCGGCCATTTCTCTTTCCGACATAGGTGGTTGGACAGCAGCAGCAAGCTGTCTCCTCCTTTGGGCATATTCCCTGAAGCTTTACCTGGAGGATTGAGACATTCCCATCAAGAGGGTCCTGTTAGGAGCCATATCCAGATTGTATTGGTACTGCCTGATGAAGGCTTCAGCTAGGTCCTTCCAACACCTGATGGTAGCTCTGGTCAAGTGTGAATACCACTCCCTTGAAGCCCCAGTCAAACTGTCTTCAAAGTAAAACATCCACAGTTTCTCATCCATGGTATATGCCTTAAGTCTCCCCAGAAAGGATTGTAGGTGAGTTCGTGGACAGGAAGTTCCATTGTACTTCTCGAAGCACGGGGGTTTAAACTTGTGGGGAATCCTTACCCCATCCACTAACCCCATATCCATTACATCGAAGCCCAAGGAGTTTTGAGATTCCAAGGACCTCAATTTCTCAGCAATTTCATCAAAACTTTTATCATAGACTTCATCCCCAGCTCCCATTACAGTAAACTGCTCCTCTTGAGGATCTTCTTGCAAGACCCTGCCTGCAGCAGTGTTTCCCTGTACATTTCTTGGGATGTTGACTTCCGGATCTAGATGAGGTCCAAACACTGGTGGGTTAACATGAGGCTGACCTCCCTCATTATTACTAGTCCCTCCAGTCCCAGGATGGGGTTCCTCGAGGTTTTGTCATTCTACCAATGCCCTCAGCCTTTCCTGACTCTGGGCCAAGCCAGTCATCACAGTCATGAATTGGGCCATTTGGTTTCTCATCTCCACCCTTTCATTATCCATATGGGTTCTGACCTCGGTCAGGTCTTGCTGTACTTGCTCCATTATAATACCCGGAAGGTTGTTGCGAGTAGGATACCGGTGTGCACGGTTGACAGGGAACACTCTTCTACGAGCAATATTTCCTGAACCACAACAGAGTTAGAAACAAACAAAATAATAATAAAACCTACAAAACAAAACAAAAAGTTAGCATGCAATGCAGTATGCTTATTTGTTTTCCAAGGTATCCGGCTTGGCTCTTGGTTTTGAACTTTCCAGAACTCGAGGAAGATGCTTTGATGTTGCTTGAGAAAAGAAACTCAAATGGGAACAAACCAAAATATATTACAAAAGATGAATAATACATAGTCTGTTTTACAACATATGCCCCTGAAGGGTCAAAATACAACAAAAGAAAAAGTACATCAAATGGAAATAACAACAATCAAAGAGTCAAACATCTAGTCCAAACTCATCCTCCTTAACCTCCTTCAGAAGTGCTTCGGTCACTGGACCAGCTGGATGCTCTGTGATATTTCTGATGAGGAGGTTTCTGGTGGCAATAGCAGTGGTCAGCTTCTTGTTCCTATCTTGGTCCTTTGACCTCTTCAAATCATCCCTAAGTTTCAACTCTGAAATCTCCTTCTGAGCTGCCAGCAAAGCTTCCTGTTGCTTCTTTTCAATGGCCTCCAACTGCTCAATCCTGGCTTGAGTTCTCTGATCTTCTTGAGTACAGGCTTCAGTGATCCTGACCCACCTAGCCTGACTTTCTTGCAGATAGAGATCAGTTTTAGCCTTCTGAAGCTTGGCCTCTTTACAGGCATTCTTCAATATTTGCTCCCCAGCTCTTGATTTCTTGATGTAGTCCTCTGTTTTCTCAATCTTGGCCAGATGTTCCACCTTAAGCTTCTCCAACCTCTCAATATCTAGACGACCATCACTCCTCTCCAAGAGGGTCTTCTTCAGAGCTTGAGACAGATTCTCATTCGTTTCCTTTAGCTTCTCAAACTTTTCCAGGCTGACAGTGGCTGCTGGCTGTGCTGTGGATGGTCCAGGTATATCTTCAATGGTGAAGGGCATTCCAGTAATCTGAGCCCTAGCATGAGACCAGTCATAGTACTGAGCTGAAGCAACATTATTGCACCTTCCAAGAATAGCCATCCCTTTTGTCTGGATGTTGTCCCAAGCCCAGGATGCTTGTCTGACATCAGCTAGATTAGGCTTGATTTCATAATACAAGGTCTCAGCTAAATCTTGTACTCTAGGAGGGTGAACCAGAGCATAGCCCAGTTGTCTCTTAAACAGCAAAGGATTGTAGTTGATGCAACCCTTCACTCCTATTAGAGGTACATTTGGGTACTGGCCACAACTAGTTATTATGCCCCTGCCTTTGGTGCTCTGGGTGCGCCATCTGATGTCATCTGAAGTCAGAGCAATAAGTCTCTTAGCCCAATTATTCTGTTGGTGGGGATTCAGGAAGGCATCTGTCTTAGGTAGGTGTCTAAGCAGCCAAGTGTGAAATAGAGGAGCACAACATCTCACCAACTTTCCTCTTTGCTTCTCATTCCTCTGATGGATGGAGTAGTAGAAATCTCACAGCAGGGTGGGTACTGGGTTCCTCAGAAGGAAAAGGTGAATGGCATTCTTTCTAATAAACTTGGGCTCATCTGCAAATAATATAACCCCATATATACTGAGGGCTAACAACGCACAAACTGCACTCCATTCTCCCAAGGAGGCCTTCAGGATGGCCTGAGAAGTCAAAAAGTCTAAGTGCAAACCAGGGATCCCAGCCTTTGTTGTCATGTTTTGCTCAATCAAAATAGGCTCCAGGTACAGTGCTTTTGAGCACTTCTCCATTGCTGGGAGAAGTCATATCTAGGTTGAAAGGGACACCACCCCTGACAGGTACTCCAATCAATGATGAAAACTCCTCCAAAAGAGGTCCTAGCTGAAAGTTTTGGAATGTGAAGCATCTCAAAGGAGGGTCATAAAACTGTAGGCAGGTGTGGATCATACTCCTCTGAGAAGGATCTAAGTCCATAACCATGTCAAGGATGTCTCCATAATGTTCTCTGAATAATGGGATGTGGTCAGGGGTGATAAGTGACTAGACCTGCCCGATACCAGTCAACACAGGCTCAAAGAAATGGTATGAAATGTTGCTTTTCCTGGGAGGAGCCATGACTGCTGATGAAGAGCTGAAGACAAGTCCTGATGAAAATCAAGACTGGTACTGGAGATGAGCCACTGACAGGCTGATGCTGATGATGATGAAGATGACTGAAGCAGACAACTGATGAAGATAGCTGGAGCAGATAGCTGATGAAACAGAGGTCTATGCAGATGAAGGGGTCAAAACCAAGCCATATACAATGTGGATACCGTGAAAAACAAATAAAAAAAGTTAAATGATGCAATAATGATGTATGCAAATGATATGCAAGGGTTTGTGATCAAGCTGGATCTGATTATCTATCTTGATATAGGCCCATGTATGCTAAAAGAAGGTCCAGATGGAGGTTCAGAAATCCGGTAACCAGGGTGGGAGACTCAAATAAAGAGTCACATGTCCCGGGTTAAATCACAAGAACTGTACAAAGTGAAGCATTCTTTAAACAAAACAAGTATCAAGGTATGATGTGGCCAATGGTACCTGCAAACCTGCAAACAGCCCAACCCCCTCACAGGTGATGTTCTAAAACAAGGATCCTCAGACTTGGACCAGTTATGAGAAGTGTAAACACTTGTAACCCGGAGGTACAGTGTTTACAATAACCATAAAATATCCTCCTCTAGTTCACCTCAGTTTCTGAAGGTCATAATAAAGGTCATCCAGACTTAGCAGGCTTCCCAGATAGCCCTAGCACTACAGGAAATCTGTAGCACAGAGTTCTCAAGAAGAAACCCACATCTGAACCGTGTTTCATATTCCCGCACCAGACCGAAATGGAATGGGAAAGAATATGAACCACTCTAGCCTAGGTGTCACTCAGGTCCCAGGTATAGGACCTTAACTCTCAATAGAACCCCACCCACCAAAGAAAACCAGATCCAGCAAGATGGCAGTATGACAGTATGATATATAAAACTGTAAAGAAAGCAATAAATAACTGTACATAAAGCAGTAAATAAAGCAACTATATAAACACAATTAGCACATAACACCCCAGTAAACACAAATCAATCAAGCGCTAGGAGGAACCCACAAAAAGAACCAGAAGCCCTGGTTACAGTATAAGATTCCCCAGCAGAGTCGCCAAGTTGTCGCTCCCACCTGATGACACACAGGGCCAAGAGGGGTACAGACGCGAACGGTCGGCGAAAGAGAGAGAGAACACACAAGGGTGAACTCAAGAGAAAAGAGTCGCTAGCTAGGCATTTTTATCCCGGAGGAAAGGTAATGCTGCATAGACCTAGAAAGATATGGATAAGATGGTTGCGAACCAGAGATACTGAGAAAGGGGGTTGGTTACAACCTGGGAAGGTATTAGCACCCAGATTGTTCGTCGTACTCGACGGGATCCATGCTTAAAAGATTTGTGTTTTAAAGGGGTAGTGTCAGTGCAGTTTGTGTATCAAAGCTGGAAAGAATGCAAGTGTCAGTGTAAAAGGAAGTGAAGTGAAATATGTGAAGTGTTAGTGTAAGAACAAGAATGAAATGCTCAAGATGATGAGGCTTAAAGAATAATGCTGGAAAGAGGGGGAATATACAGAGACTTTTGTTCGATAACTGTTAAGTTATGCCTACGTATCCTCTCTTGTAATGAGGAAGTCAGAACACCGTAGTTCGACTCAAAGAGACTGAAAGATAAATTGACTTGTGAACTGCTTACTTGTCTATGCTCAAGTGTATGACCTGTTTGGCTCAGGTGCAAACTGTATTGCATTAGACGGAAGAAGCAAGTTCTCGTTTGTGAGTGAGTGTGATGAGAAAAGAATCCCGGAGGAGACGATTATTGTTTGTTTTTGTGTTTTCAGTTTTTTATTGCTTTTGGAATTTGTCATAGGAAAATGAGCTTAAGCCTAAACCAATGGGTTAGTAAACTCATCACATCCACCCTCTGATTAGGGGTAATGAGAATACCTTAAGTAATGAGTTTAAGCCATAATTAAGGATTTAATGGACCCATTACACCATCCTAATAGAAGGATAATAGATGAGAACATTTAAGCTGAGAAAGACTCCTCAACTTAATCCATGATTAGGGATTAACCTCATGACAAAACAAAGCCTTTATTAAAGTGGATTTTAGTTAATGGTAAGATGAAGAAATGAGTTTTAGGGTTTGTAAGACAACTTGAGGGGGACTTATCCATTAACACTAGGGTTAGTCCTTCTTAACCAATTAAGGAAGAATTAGAACCCTAATGCAAGGCCCAAGTTACAAGCTATTTGTCTTAGTGATTATTAGATGGATTGATTAAAGGATTTAAACACATTAAGGGTTTAACACTTAGGATTAAAGTTATACACTCCATCCTAATAGAAGGATGCAGGCATAAGCTTAATCACAAAGCCTTAAAGCCTTTAGGGTTTAGTCCTTGATTAAGAGATGAAGAGAGAAGACTCAATGATGACACAAAGGTGAAACTAAATGGGGGACTAATCAAACCCTAATTATTATCATGCTTGGTTGTTCCTAGGGTTAATGAGGTTTACAAGAAGATCTTCAGAGAAACCACCAGGAAGGAAGCAGGTGAAAGGAGCAAGAAGCAAAAAGAAGCAAAACAACTTGCTTCACTTAAGAAGACAAGTTGCTTGAAGAAAGAAAGTAAGAGATGAACATGAATGAGCAAGCTCACTCTAAAACACATACAAAATGCAGCAAAGAAAGTTTGAAAGAGATGAAAAGAGATTGTGAGAAGTGAAGGCAAATTCACTTCTCAAACAACTTACCACCTGAGAAGTTAGCACAAGAAAATGAAATGCAATGAGAATGGGATGAAATGCCATGGTGCAAACCAAAACCAGAAGCATAAACATGATGTTAATGATGCTAAGAGAAGATGCAAACACAAGGAAAGACATGAGGATGATCATACAAGTATATGGATGCAGATGAAGCATGCTTGGAACCATGAAAGTTCATGAAAACTTATGAAATGCAATGGACATACAACATGGCAAATGAAAGATGCTATGATCAAACATGATTCTAATATGTCTTAAGATCTATTATGAATCATGTGGATGCACAAAATGTCATGGCAAGTTGTTGGATGCAAGCAAATGGGAAATGGATGCAAGGGAAGGCACAAATTAGGGTTTACATACAACATGCATCACAAAAATCCAAAACCAGAAGCAAATGATATGACAAAAAATTGAAAATGCAATCAAAGATACCCTAAACCTATACAAGTTCACTTCCCAAAGAAGGGGATCTAACTCTTAACCTAGTGAAAGTTATGAATTTCTCAAGTTGGCTAGGGTTTTAAGGTACCTCATCAAGAAAAATACCAAACAAATTGAAAATGCAAGATCAAATCAAACCAATTTTATCCTATAAACTACATACCAAGAAGGGTGCAATGCAAGAAGAATCATCATCAAACTCTCAAGGGTTAGGTAGAATGGATTTTTCAAAGTTTGCACAAAAATATTGCCTCAAAATGAATTTAATTCCAATGAAAATGATCAAAAGGCATCAAGAACCAAAAAGAAATTTGTTTTGAGAGTTGGATAATGTTTCTAAATGTTTTTAGATGCAATGTGAATTTTTTGGTGATTTTTAAATACCTAAATGTATTTTTAATTAATTAATTTTCATTAACTAATTAAAAATAAACATTTAAATAATTTAAAAATGATTTTTAATGCAAAAAAATAAAAATAAAAATATTTTTGGGTTCTGAAAATTAATAAAAGATTTGATAATAATTTTCAGAATTTTTAAATGTTTTTTACTATTTTTAATAATTCGTAAAAGTTAAATGAAAAGAAAATGAAATAAAATTAAATAAAATGAAAAGTATGAAGATCCTGAGGCTGAGATTCAAAGTCAGAGGGAGGGAGTTGACTGGCGCGCGTTTCAGTGGCTAGGATTGATTCTGGCAAATTCAAATTTTAATCCTAATTAATTAAACTAATGACGTGGATTAGGGCTTAATGGGGTGATCTGAGCCCTTCAAACACGCGGGAGTCAACGAAAGTCAGCCAGATCTATGGTCCAAATTCAAACTTTGCCCTAAACGTGATTAATGCCCTAATGACATTCAGGTGGCCGGAAATGACCTCCGGTCATCTTCTCCGGCCACACCTCCCCTGAGAAATTGCTAACTTCTTCCCTAGGCTTCTAAAACTCAATCTCTCTGCCCAGAATCCAACCCCATACATCATACAACAAGAATCAACAATCAAAACACATTTATTTTTCGCATCAAAGCTGAATCGAATCAAAATGTTTTTAGGTCAAAAAATTTCAGAACACGAATACATACTCATTTCTCCACCATTTTCAAAACAAAACATATCAACATGATCAGTGAAGCATAGAGAATCATTTAGAAACTTAAAAACATGTTTCTGGAAAAAAAATTCTTGAGCTCACCTTAACTGGAGCTTTGCTCTTTGGAACTTTCTGGCTGCCTCTTTGATCCAAAACGCCTCTAATGAACCTCCTGAGAAGCTTGCAATGCTTGGTTGAAGTTTCTTTTGGCTGGTTTGAGAGATTGATAGAGTTCTGTTCAGGAAAGGTGAGAAATCGTGTTTCTGCTTGAGGTGGTTTCAGGGACAAATGAGGGTTGGGAAATGATCAGAGGAACATAATAGTGATTCTATGAAGTTTGTTTTGATGTTTGTCTCTTGTGTGATGAATTTCGAAGGAAAGTGCATAAGAGGTGAAATCTTGAAACTATGGCTTATGAGATGTTTCAGGCTTGTGTGTATGTTGCTTTGAGTTGCTTTTTGTCCACTTATCACACTGTGATAGGTCTGTGGAGTTGGTGTGGCCTATGCTGATTGGTATGGGCCATTTTGCATAAAGTCAATGTTAGGTGTACTTGAGGTATGGGCAAGTGGGAGGCTGTGATAGGGGCATGGCTTGGCTCAGCTGAGATCATGGAGTTCTTGTGGATCAGATTTTGTGAGCTGTAACAAGTAGAGGCATGGTTACATGAGTTTTTGCAAGTTGGTACAACTTTGGCCCCTTTGTGATTACTTGAAGCATAAGTCATGAAAATGGACAAATCTTTGGTGCATTCTGATTTTTGGGTCATGCATTGTGTTTGTGTAATGCATAGAAGTCAATTTGAAGTCACATAAAGGCTTGGCATGAGGTTTTGCAACTTTGCCTCTTTGGTACAAAACTTGAAATTATATGATTTTGTCCAATTTTGACAAGCCATAACTTTTGATCCAAAATGAATTAGAATGAGTTCTTGTACTTTTTGAAAAGGGAATGATCCATTCTACAACTTTCATGACCAAAGTTTTCTCTTTTGAAGCATTTTTGAATCAAAAAGAGGAGGTTGAAAAACTTTCCCAAAATGGCAAGTTTTCATTACAAGTCACTTTCCCAAAAAGGCAACTTTGCAAATGGCTTGAAATTCTTCAATTTTGTGAACTTCTAACATCTTTTATGATCAAATAAAGATCATACACAATCAAAATGATGGAGAACACCCTTTGGTTGGGTCATTGGGGGACTCAGATGCCCTGATTTTGCACTGACTTGCTCAAGAAGTCACCTTTTGATCAGATGCCTTCCCCATTGAATTTCTTCATGAAAATTGATATGCATGATCCTCATACCATATAGAGACCAATAGAAACAAGAATGACCAAAAAATTTGGATTTATGGCCTTTGAAACCAAAACCCTAATTTTAGGTCATCTGTGCAGTTAAACCTGGCTCTGCTTCCATGCCTTTCTCAGTTCTTGTGATTCTTTGATTTCCTTGACTTGGTGAGGATATGATATGATGTTTGAACATACATGGACCCCTTTGAAGTTATTGATGACCTTTGGAGTGGCTCAAATGGCTCAGGGATGGCTCAGATCACAAACCCTAGATGCAGATGACTTAGAAGCAATGCAGTGAATCAAAAAATGTGGTATGAGATGCTATGATTGAATTTATGCATATGAGAAGAGCACAAGCCATGTTGAAATGGGTGAGGGCAAATTTGGGGTGTTTACAAATGTGTATCCATTAATTGAGTATGCGCTATGAGAAAACACATGCAAACTTGGACCATATGCCAAACATCTCAACCTTTCTGTTACCGAAGAAGGATCTGAAGAGCGCTTCGAATAAATATGATCCTTAAACCATTGTATGAAACTTTGATTGTGCTCTATAACTATCCACTTTTCATTTCTGTTCGGATTTAACCTTCGGAGTACATCCTTGTGCATTTCAACATATGGCTCAACCTCATTATTATTGTGTAGAACATACAAATGAACTTGATCCCGTTCATCCCTTGATATTGTCACAATTTTATTCCCAATTAATTTTTTACCTTCCATTTTTTCGAAAATATGAGCTCTGGGGAGTCCAATCGATTGAACGTTAGACAAATATTCAGTACAAAACTCAACAGCTTCTTCAACAATGTATCGTTCAACAATACAACCCTCTGGTCGACTTCGGGATTTCACGTACCCTTTTAATATTTTCATATACCGTTCAGCAGGGTACATCCATCTCATATAAGCTGATACTTTCCATTAATAATTCTTTCATCTACATGCCAAGTAAGATGTCTTGCATCGGTTTCACTACGAAACATGCGCCTAAATCTCGGAATTATCGGAAAATACCATAAGACTTTTGCGGGAGATAATCTTTTCTTATATCGAGACAAACCGCATTTAGGGCACTCAGTTAACGTTGCATATTCGTTACGAAACAAAATGCAATCGTTAGGACAAGCATGTATCTTATCATAGCTCATGCCAATAGAGCACAACATTTTTTTTGCCTCATAGGTTCGATTAGGAAAAACATTATCATCTGGTAGCATTTCTCTCATAAGGGCCAACAACTCTGTGAAACTTTTATCCGACCATCCATTGCCCGCCTTTAAGTTGTACAACTTTAATACCGCAGACAGTCTTGAGAATTTAGTGCAACCTTTGTAATACGGTTTCTCTGCATCGCTTACCATCCTCTCAAGCATTTCAGGACAATCATGAAGATCTTCTTCCAGTGCTTCTACAATCTCTTCAACTCAATCACAATCGTATGTTTCCGTGTCTTTGTCGTATGAAGCATAGGTCGTTTTAGTTTTTCCACTCGATTCAACATTCTCGTTAATTTTCTCACCATGAAATATCCAACACTGATAACTTTGATCAATTCCATGCCTCAGCAAATGCGATTTCAATCCATGTGCGTCAACCTTACCAATATAACTACAACGCAAGTAAGGACAATGCATTCGTCTGAGGTTTTCAGCGTGTTGAACAACATACTTAACGAATTCCGCAACCCCACTCTCGTACTCTTTAGTCATTCGATCGGCACAGATCCATGTTTTATCCATGGTTTTCCTACTTATTAAGGTAAACAATCAATCCAGACAAAAATACATAAATAAGGTAGTATCTTTGAATATTCTAACAATTTTAAAGTTCAATTCATTTTAAACTTCAATAACGTATACATAACCAATGTTAATATAAACTTCAATAACGTATCCGATACGCCGATATACCAACTTTAATTACCTCATCACTTTCATTTTTTCTATTACAAGAATCAAACTTTTTCTATTACAATATACTTATAACTATACCTATAACACGTTAATTTTTCTATAACTAACTTTAATTTTCTATTAGAATATACCTATAACTATACCTATAACTATACCTATAAACATTTTCTATTACAAACATTTTCTATTACAAACATTTTTGTATTACATTTTTCAAGGAAGAACATTTTTCTATTACAACATTATTACTTATCAAACATAACAACTTTAATTACCTCATCACTTTCATTTTTTCTATTACAAGAATCAAACTTTTTCTTCCATTACTTTTCTCTTATCAACATTATTCTATTATCAACATTTTTCTATTATCAACATTATTACTTATCAAACATAACAACAACAATGTACCTTATGAACTAAGTTTTTACAAACTCAGTTTTTATTGTTTTCCTTACAAACATCAACATTTTTCTATTGTCAACTTCTAAACTCAATTTTTACAAAAATAGCTAGAATGAATCAAAACAACTTCAACAAGTATAATACACTAAACTCAGACAACAAGATTATGCACATTCTCAACATTAGTAAACTACTTCTAAACTCAGTAGAAAGATTAATGTCGAGACAATAGAAACAAAGAAATGAAGAAATGAAGAACATACTGCAAGAAATGAAGAACAGTAGAAACGAAAAACAAAGTCAACACCCAAATGTCGAGACACGTACGTTTCTTCAAACACGTTCAATGATTGAAACCGAAAAATGGAAGTGTATTCGTGTTCGCTGTTATGGTTTTTGCTGTTAGGGTTTCAACGTTCGCGGGAGGGAAAACAAAAGAACAGAGAACGAAAATAGAAATGGAGTCTGAAATTTTATTTTAATTAGACCTTAGACAACACTTTTGTGGAAAGCGCTTTCTAAGGTATGCCTTAGACAGCGCTTTCCAAAAGCGATTTCTAAACCCCCCCTTAGACAGCGTTTTTGGTTTTAATTTTTTTTTAATTTAAAGACTTTAGACAGCGCTTTATCAAAAGCGCTGACTAAGGTCTATATTTAAAAGCGCTTTTTAAAAGCGCTATCTAAGGGGAGGTCTTAGACAGCACTTTTAGAAAGCGCTGTCTAAGACCCCCTCTTAGACAGCGCTTTCATTATTTTTTGGAACATTTTCCGTGTTTTATTTTAATTTTAACCTTAGACAGCGCTTTCTTTTAAAAGCGCTGTCTAAGATGCGCTGTTAAAAGTCTTTTTTGGCGTAGTGACCATCTGCCGTACCCGACGAGATCCATGCTTATTTGTCTGTATCAAATGGTGAGAAATAAGGATGCTGCTGAACAAAAGAACAGCTAACTGGAACTGGAATGAAAGAGGGAACTAGAAAAAGAGAACGAAAAGTAAGAATGGGGAAAATGTAGGGAAAATAAAGAATGTGCTCGAACGGGCCCTACCCGCTGCCTACGTACCTCATCAAAATAATGAGGATCAGAGTCGACGTAGTTCGCCTAACTAAGGCGGAAACTTGTTTGTGTTTTTTATGAGAATAAACTGCTTATGTATATGCTCAGGTGTTGCAGGCTCGCCTTGAACTAATGCGTTTACCGTCTTGAAAATGAGACAAGTTGTAGCAAGTTCACGTAATGAGTGAATGAGATGAGAAGAGAGTTCCCGCAGGAAAAGACGCGTGTTGTTTGTTTATTGTCTTTTAAAGTAGAGTTTGAGTTTGTTGTTTGTGAAACATTCTCATACTAAGACCTATTCATCGTGGTAGATGCCTTACACCTTTCCCCGAAATGGGACGTGTATAAGTAACCCACGGAAAAGTCTTCTGATGTACGAGAAAGCTCAACCTTTATTTAGGTATTTTCCACTGTTTTCCTTATGTGATGAGAAGAGATTCAAATCAAGAAAGGGAAACACTACAGGAACTAAGACATAAACCTAAGTTGTTTATTGTATGCAAAAGGAGATCCTAATGGTTTGTGGGGTTTTCTAATCCTAATGAAGAAAAGGAAAATAAGAAAAGAGAATTAGAACTCAACTTACTTCCTAAGGAAGTTAAGTTGTTTCTAAAAGGGGGGAACCTATACAAGCAGAGCACCAAGTGATAAGGAAATTCACCATTAGAAAGCATAAATAACACGAGGGAGATGTTATATAGACAAGGATTACCTCAACCTCCCTAGAAAACAAAAATTAGTTTTACAAAGCATATTGAAGATATAAAGCATGGAAAAAGCTTAAACTAAATCAAATTAGCTAAAGAAAATCCCTAAGGACTTCCTAGGGTTAAGACCTAGATCAAAAGTATCCTATAGGATAACAAGCTCCTAAAGTCAGTAGCGAAAACCTATTATATAATTCTAATGTTATGAAATCAATTAATTACAATCTATGTCCTAATGAGTCACTAAACCGTAATGAGATTCAAAGAGGAGTTAGATGGAAATTTGAATGGTTATGCAAAGTAAACTTGAATAAAATCAAGGATGAATGTTAAAACCCGAACCCTACACTACTTAGAAGTGTCTCAAAAGGTGGGTGAAGAAATATGCCAAGATATTCAAGTGAAAGAGAATGAAGTATAAGGTTGAATGAAGAAGGAATAAGATGAAATGGACACATGATTCATTTAAGAAGGAAAAGGCTTAGAAGAAACATCAAACATTAACACCAAAGGATGAAATCTCCATAAAAAAACTAGGGGCTTAATTAAAATTTAAGATTAATATTAAACTCCCAAATTGACCACAAGAGAACATACATGAAGTACCTTAGGGTTAAGGAACAAGGAAAGTTTGATTTTGAAGTTTTTTAGTGCAAAAGGATGCCAAATGAAGAAAAAGGGCTTAAAACTTGAAATTAATATGTAACAATGGATGTGGGACACTTATAAGATGTATAAGAAAGTTATAACATGGGTACCATACTTACAAAATGATTTTGAAGTGTTAATATGAAGGAAGAATATAAATTAGGGCAAGGTAAGCATACATGAACACATATGACTCTTAAGGACCAAATAATCCAAAAATTTCAAGGTGCAAGACCTATGATGGATAAAAATGACTTATAAAAGTTAAAAGGAAACAAATGAACTCAATGGAAGAGGTTCTAAGGCATGGCATGATTGCTTTCTCAAAATAACATTTGAAGGATGAAGAAGTAAGGACCAAAGGATGACTTGTAAAAAAAGGTACACGAAAAATACTTAAAGAACTGAAAAGAATATGAAACTTGAGATTTAGGGTCACCAAACAAAGGGTAACAAAACTTCAAAATATCTCACAAAAAAATTGGAATTTAACTCAATCAAAAATGGCACAATTTGGATTAGGGTTTTGAATGATGGTGGGAAAAGAATAGGTTCAAAAATTGTCCAAACATAACCTAAAAAATGTGAGAAAAATATTTTTAAGGACCTTAAGGTGTCCTATAATTAGGGAAAAAAGAATGGTATCAAGACCATTTTTCATTTGGAAGAAATAAAATGGGGAAAAGCAATTGGTCAAGAATAAGAAAACCCAAAAAGAAATACAATGGGAAATTAATTTTGATTCAAAAACTAGTGGAAAATGGAATTAAAAAATATGAAAAAAATTGGGAAAATGTCAAAGATAAGGTATGAATTATGTCATGATATTTGGATGAGATTTGGTATTTTTATAAAATTGAAATTGAAAAAAGAAAAGAAATGAAAATTAAAAGAAGAATAAAATGGAAGGAGGTGCATAAAAGAATGGATTTCAGTTAAAAACAATGGGCTCAATTGAAAGGGAGGATTGAATAGCAGTCAGAGGCCCAAACCAAAATGCGATGAGTACACTGACCCTATGGTGGAATTCAGTCAACATTGACTTTGATCAAGACCAATGGATTGATCTAATGCACATGATATAAGTACAAGTACACCTATCTAGTGGACCAGATGGAAGCATACAATAACGAACGTGGATGACACGCGCATGATCTCTCAACACTCACTCATGAAGCCACGTGAGGTGCAACCTCCTCATTAATGCGCTGAAACCTCATGGAACGTTAGATTAGAAAGATCTTAGGGCTGTGTTTTAAAGTTGAGAAAAAGTTAAGGCTATTGTTCAGGTCACCGGAGGTGACCTCCGATCGTCTTCTCTGGTGACCTCTGGTTAGGGAAAATCCAAAACCTAATGAAAATGCAATCTAAGACCACCAACGTGTTAGTCTCATGGAATAGGTTAAAAATCCAAGTCTTGTTTTCATTTTTCATTCCCAAACAAGCCAAATCAAAGCCAAGAACATTTCACCTGAAAACCAAATCTATGCATCTACCATGCCTATCAACTAGCCAGATCAACCATTGCTTCTATCAAGCTTAAAGAAACACAAAACAAACAAGAAAAAATTGAAATCAAGCCATGAGTATTGAGGTGAAATCCTGAGATGCAGTGCTTGATTTTGTTGAAGAAAACTAGAGAGGAGGATCCATATATGCTCTATGCTAGTTCTTTATACTTGATGAATGAAATACACACTCTACAAGGCTTGATTTCTTGCTGAATTGAAGAAAATGCAGAGATGCTGCAAAAGTGGATTTTTGGAGATTCAAGCCAATTG
Organism: Lathyrus aphaca; assembly: GCA_963966055.1. Taxonomy (NCBI): domain Eukaryota; kingdom Viridiplantae; phylum Streptophyta; class Magnoliopsida; order Fabales; family Fabaceae; genus Lathyrus; species Lathyrus aphaca. The sequence continues at coordinate 125,736,474 of OZ014523.1, read as the reverse complement.
AGCTATGGAGATGGTGCACAAGATGATGAGGATGATGAATTGGGAAAGCTTGATGTAAGATTGATGAAGTTGAATCTAGCTCGAAGTAAAAACTAGTGCAACTTCTTCATAAAACCAGAGCAAAAATCAGAGAGAATGATGAAGTTTTTGGTGTGCGTTTGAGAAAATGAACTGTCTTGTGTGATTCAGTTATGGATCATCCTTATATATGCACAGTTAGTTATAACTAACTCTATCTGAAATGACCAAAATGAAGGGTGTGTGGATCAATGGTATAACTGAATTCAGTTAGCTTGGGTTTGCTTGTGTATGATAGTGTCCAGGTTACTTATGCTGAGGAGTGGTGGAATGTAAGGCAGCTGAGTGGATCAAAGCAATGCAGCATACTTAATCATGTTTAAAATTTTGTCATTTGGTTTGATCTCAAAGAGTGCACGAAAATTGAAGTGATCATGCAACATGAGATTGCTTACACTCTAAGCGTGATGCATTTTGTGAACAGAAGCATGATGAGATGGAATTCTTATACTGAAATTGAAGGTAATGTTACATACAACATGTTTGATGTTGAACTCATGATGAAACAAAACCTCTAAGTTGCTCAAAATGATCATTAAACCGTGTGACATAATGCTGTATAATGGGCTTGCATAGCATGACTTTGCCTTGGGCAAAAATTCTTGTGATTGACCAGGTTTGGGACATGACTTCAACCCTTCATAATTCTCAAACTATTGATCTTATGAAAAATCCTCCAACATGAAAGTTGTAGATAATGCAACAATGAAAAACTTTGATGTTGGAAAATTTTAATTTGAGGTCATATTGATGGAGTAATTGAGGCCTAATTCTTGCCCACCACATGTTTGAAGAAATACCTTGCCTAGCGCGCGTAGGATGCGAGGCATGACTTGGTTTTTGCCATAGTTTGCCCTAGTTTGATCAAACTTAACTTGATCATAACTTCTTCAATTTTAATCCCATGAACATGATCCACCTATGTATTTGAAGCTTAGGATACCCTCTTTCAAACACACCGAGTGGAATTTTCATTTGACTTTTATTTTGGGAGAAGGCTTCTCTTGAACTTGGCTAAAAAATAGCCAAAACTTGCCATTTTTGGAAACCCTAATTTTCCAAAAATGGTAAGTCTTAATTTTTAATGATCTCTCCATCATTTCTTGATAAAATTTTGTCCATGGGCTTCTTGTAACCTCAATTTCATGATTTTGACCTCAAAAAGTCAGGAGTTGACTTTTTCTTCAGCACAATTGACTTTTCCCCAATTTCTTGATTTTCAAGTAACTGACCAATTGAAGACCCTCTGAAATGATTCAATGGATAATTTTTCAACCCTATACACTTGACATCATTTTGAAAACAATGAGACCAAGTTTGAACCAAAATTTCAGTGGGAAGCCTCTTTAATCAGAAACCCTAATTTCAGCCCCTTTTGTTATGAGGTGTTGCACTGCTTGAATTCTTTGATCAATCCACCCCTTTCTAAGGCTTGGGGAACCAAATGAGATCTTGTGGTATGTTGTGAACCCTTTTGACATTTTTGAGAAGCCTTGTGACCCTTTTATTGCTTTTGGATGATCATCAATTTCCTCAATCATTGATCACAAATCCCATGCCTCAGCTATGAATGTTATGATTCAATTCTTTATGCCATGATGTGGAACTATGTATGCAATGTGATATGCTACATGCCATGAAAATGAGATGGGAAGTTTTGGGGTTTTACAGTTGCCCCTATTCATTCAACTATAGACCTGAATGGATGATAGCAATGACTTTCGTACCTTCCAAGTATGGAGGGATTGAATACTCGAGTAAACAAGAAAATTTGTACTCTGTGGGAAATGAAGTGTATTGGGAAAAATGCCATTTTTGGATGACAACTCAAGCAAGACACACCATCATTGTTATCATACAAGAAACAAACATAACTTGGATGATAGCTCAAGGGAACGAAACCGGACATGGCGGAATCGAAAAATATTTATCCCACTTGTGACATAAAACTTGGAAAGAGACTATTACAACATGGATGATAACTCAAAGATACGAAACCAGATTTAGACAGAATCGAAAAGAATTTATCTCACTTGGGAAATAAAACAAACAAGACACACCGTGAGTGAACTTGAAAAGAGACTATCATAACTTGGATGATAACTCAAAGATACGAAACCGGACTTGGACGGAATCGAAAATCATTTATCCCACTTGGGAGATAAAGAGAACAAGACACACCGTGAGTGAGCTTGAAAAGAGACTATCATAACTTAGATGATAATTCAAAGATATGAAACCGGACATCGACGGAATCGAAAAGCATTTATCCCACTTGAGAGATAAAGCTAACAAGACACACCGTGAATGAGCTTGAAAAGAGACTATCATAAATTGGATGATAACTCAAAGATACGAAACCAGACTTGGACGGAATCGAAAAGAATTTATCCCACTTGGGAGATAAAGCGAACAAGACACACCATGAGTGAGCTTGAAAAGAGACTACCATAACTTGGATGATAACTCAAAGATATAAAACTGGACATGGACGGAATCGAAAAGAATTTATCCCACTTGGGAGATAAAGCAAACAAAACTCACCGTGAGTGAGCTTGAAAAGAGACTATCATAACTTGGATGATAGCTCAAATATACGAAACCGGACATGGAAGGAATCGAAAATAATTTATCCCACTTGGGAGATAAAGAGAACAAGACACACCGTGAGTGAGTTTGAAAAGAGACTATCATAACTTGGATGATAACTCAAAGATACGAAACCGGACTTGGACGGAATCAAAAAGCATTTATCCCACTTAGGAGATAAAGCTAACAAGACACACCGTGAATGAACTTGAAAAGAGACTATCATAAATTGGATGATAACTCAAAGATACGAAACCGGACTTGGATGGAATCGAAAAGAATTTATCCCACTTGGGAGATAAAGCGAACAAGACACACCATGAGTGAGCTTGAAAAGAGACTATCATAACTTGGATGATAACTCAAAGATATGAAACTGGACTTGGACGGAATCAAACAGAATTTATCCCACTTGGGAGATGAAGCGAAAAAAACACACCGTGAGTGAGCTTGAAAAGAGACTATCATAACTTGGATGATAGCTCAAATATACGAAACCGGACATGGAAGGAATCAAAAAGCATTTATCCCACTTGGAAGATAAAGAGAACAAGACACACCGTGAGTGAGCTTGAAAAGAGACTATCATAACTTGGATGATAACTCAAAGATACGAAACCGGACTTGGACGAAATCAAAAAGCTTTTATCCCACTTGGGAGATAAAGCGAACCAGGCACACCGTGAGTGAGCTTGAAAAGAGACTATCATAACTTGGATGATAACTCAAAGATACGAAACCGGGCTTGGACGGAATTGAAAAGCATTTATCCCACTTGGGAGATAAAATGAACAAGACTAACCGTGGGTGAGCTTGAAAAGAGACTATCATAACTAGGATGATAACTCAAAGATACGAAATCGGACTTGGACGGAATCAAAAAGCATTTATCCTACTTGGGAGATAAAGTGAACAAGAAACACTGTGAGTGAGCTTGAAAAGAGACTATCATAACTTGGATTACAACCCGGCTGGGGAAAACAAGTATTTACTTGTAAGAGTAATAGTACTGAAGAATGGAATTGACATTCTTTGTTGGGATACTTCGGTCTGATTGAAGAAATAATGTTTCGGGCTTCCGTGCAAGGTACCAAAACTTGCTTATGCTTCTTATGCATATGTTTGAATTTTTCCATGGCGTAATGCTCTGTAATGATGGAAATGCTATGTGCTTAGAGGATGAAAATGTAATGATGACTACTAGATGCAAATTCAAAGATGATCTCCTAGTGAGGAGATAACAGGCATCCTAATAGCTTGACTAGGGAGAAATAATCACTGAATTGACTTGATGAATCCCTGTGGGAAAAAGCAACTTTATAGGGGACTGTTTTAATGATACCCCGACTCTGAACTACCATCCCTGCCAAAAATAAATTGGACTTTAAGATTGGAGAGCCAAGACCCTGTTGAGGATGAACTTGATTGGCATGAATCTGATTAGGATGTACGTCACCCGTAGAACTTCGTTGGGGAAATAATATCCTTTTGACTCGGCTGAGGAACAAACATGTGGGTATTCTGCTGAAGAAGAAATCTGTTGGGGAATCTCTCAGATATACAATCTCATGCTTGGGGAAGATATGCCAATGAAGATTGGACTTTGGTTAACAAATTCACTAGAGAAGACTGCGAAGAATGTTGTATAAGAAAGAAAACCCTCGGGTCCTTTAATATCTTCACCTCTGTTAGGGAACGAGACATCTCCACGTATTACCGGATATAAGGAGCTTCTGGTAGGGAATACTTCTCCGTTGAAGGAGGGAAACTCTTTTCTTGGGGAGAACCTCAGTATTGTTCTGTTACTTCGCAAGGGAAGATTTTAATTTCCAAATCTATTGGGGATGATAGAAAACATCAGAGAGGATACTTCCTGTTGAAGATAAGAGTTTTGATCACCCTTCGCTGAAAATGAGAGGTAGGAAGATTCTCATGTTAGGTATGATAGATAATGAGCCTTTCCTTAGGGAAGTACCCAACCTCTTCTTATCTCTGCTGGAGAAAAGGTAGATTGATGAAACTAGCTGAAGACTCTTTCTCAATGATCTGCTGAGGAAATGCTTCCTGATGTTATGTGTTGGCAATGGCTTTGCTTGTAACACCTCTACCTATATGTTAATGAACACAATTGATAGTGTCGCTCCCGGGAGTTTCATCCTAGTACAAAAGCGAAAGTGGCGCGGAAAAGGTAGAGTCGCCAGCTAGGCATTTGTATCCTGAAGGAATGGGAAAGGTAATGCTGCACAAACCTGAGGAAGAAGGAAAGGGTAAGGTCCTGCGAACCAAAGATCAGGGTTCGGGAGTCGATTACGACCTGGGAAGGTATTAACACCCCAGACCGTCCGCCGTACCCGACGGGATCCACGCTTGTTTGTTTGTTTCAAAGGGTGAGAAAATACAAGTGCTGCTGAGCAAATGAACTACTAACTGGAAATGGAACTGGAAAAGGGGACTAGAACAGAAAATGGAAAGAAAGAATAGGGAAAATGTAGGGAAAATAAAGAATGTGCTAGAACGGGCCCTACCCCACTGCTTATGTACCTCATCAGGATAATGAGGATCAACATCGACGTAGTTCGCCTAACTAAGGAGGGAACTATTTGTTTGTGTTTTTATAGCTGGAACTGCGTATGTCTATGCTCAGGTGTTGTAGGCTCGTCTGGTACGAGTGCGTTTACCGTCTTGCATGCGAGACAAGTCGTCGCGAGTTCGCGTTCAGAATGAATGAGATGAGAAAGAGAAGTTCCTGCAGGATAGTCACTTATTGTATTTGTTTTGTCTTTTATGAGAAGTGTTTTGAATTTGTTTATGAACATTCTCATACTAAGACCTATCCATCGTGGTAAATACTTACACCTCGCCCCGAAACAGGACGCGTATAAGTACTCCGCAACAAAGTCTCATGGCGTATAAGAACATTAAACCTTTATTAGGTATTTTATTATTTTCTTCATGAGGTGAGAAAGAATGACTCTAGTTGAGAAAAGGAGAAAACTAAGAGGGACTAAGACACAACCCTAAGTTATTTATTATGTACAAAATGAGTCCCTAAAGGTTTGTGAGGTTTTCTAATCCTAAGGAAGAAAAGGAAAAGAAGAAAAGAGAGTTAGAAACTAACTTACTTCCTAAGGAAGTTAAGTTGTCTCTAAAGAAAGGGAAAGCCTAAGAGCAAAGCACAAGGTGCTAAGGCAAACACAATTATAATTCATAAGAGATAGGAATGAAGTGATGTTTACCTCAATCTCCCCCCTATAAAACAAAAGTTATCATGACAATGCATATTGAAAGTAAAATCAAAGCATAAAAGTGATTAAGTACCATAAAAATCCTAGAATGGAACTAGGTTTCAAAATAAGATCTAAGTCTAAAGGTGAAGGTACCTAAAGGTTACATGACTTCTAAAGTCAGTAGCTACATGCCATAGGTCCCTAGGTATGCTAGGATACCTCACAATATCAAACTATGTCAAACTATGTACAAAACGTTCACCTAAGTTCACCTAAATGCAAGTTAGGGCTTAATGATGAAGTATGAGTGCATATGGCATACAAGCATGAATTAATATATGAAATGAGTATCAAAGTCAGTAGTGAATACTTATGAATATGGATAAATTAATATAAAATCATGGATGCAATGACTTAAGCATATGGAGTAAGAAGAAGAAGATGCGAGAAGAAATGGAGCAAACATCGCATAAGATTACAAATGATGCAAGTTAAAGATGAATGTCATGTGAATATGCATGGGATGATTGTGGGTCACTAGCATAAAAGTTATGAGATTCTATTAGATTGAATGAATATCCATTTATGATTTCCACATAATTCATGTTAACCATTAGCGGAGAAGAGAAGCTAGTTTAGGTTAAACTATTTCACATAAGAATGCACTTAGGAACACAAAACAAACCAAATGAGTATTGTTCAAAAAGTGACCTATAACTAGAATTTAAGGACCTATAAGTGACTGATGCGTGTTTTTTGCAAGTGTACGAACACGTCAGAGTAATATAAAAGATTGTCGAATCCACAGAGACCAAGTGTCAATGTATCGTACCTGTTGTTATGGTGTGTATCTAAGGCAACTAAATATAAGGGTTTTAAGGAATGTGCAATGGTAAATAAAATAATAATTTTAAATAATAAATAAAAGAGAGGCTCGAATGTAATTCACGTAATCAATAGATATTCTGGTACTTGTTAATAGAACTACTTATGGGCAGTATTTTCTCCTTTGAAAAGAACTAATTTAACAGGAACTGTCGTTTTCGCGTATTCAGAACCGAGTTGTACTCTCTAATCAACCCTTCCTATTGTCACGGATAAAAAGGTGCGTACTGCGTTAGAGTAGTAAACCTATTTTTAAGAAATATAGTATCTTAACTAAGTCGAAAAGTATTTTAACCTGGATTTCTTAGCAAAAAGAGGTTCTCGTGAACCAGACTCTAAACTTCATAACGCGTCCGAAAATCGTTTTAAAATCTCTTTTCTTTTTAATCTAAAAACTACTAATGAACTAGACAAAACGCTTTTGGCTGTTTTTGAAATAGTTAAAAACAATTACTTAAATTGAAAGATAAAATAGCCCTTAAGTGTTTCCACAAACAATTGTATGGATTACTGGTTTAATTACGATCCTTACATTCTAACCTTTATAGATTTAGTTAGACATGGTAAAGTAAAAGTTCTTTTTATAATTTTTCATAAAAGTAATTTAGTGCGAGTGCGGAAAGTAAATAAAAGTAGTGCGAGTGTGGAAAGTAAATAAAAGTAGTGCGAGTGCGAGAAATAAAGGTATTTAAAGCGAGTGCGGAAAATAAACGAAAGTAAAGCGAGTGCGGAAAATAAATGGAAGTAAAGCGGGTGCAGGAAATAAATTAAATAAAGTGCAAGTGCGGATAATAAATGAAATTAAAGCAATGCAGAAAAATAAAATACGAACTGGAATTAAAATGGCGGCAGGATTAACTTCCTCCCGGAGTGCGCCAAAACTCGATCACACAGACGTATACAGACTCGATAACTCGATTGCAGTAAACCCCGATGTGGAATGATAACTGCTTTAAAACTGATATATGCCTAAAAGATTCTAAGTTTGGATGAAAAAAACGAAAATCTAAGGTCCTATTTATAGGAAAACAAAATGCAGGAAAAGACCAGGATGCCCCCGAACTGTTTTTGCCTTGTGGCGCCCGCCACAAGGCCATGGCGCCCGCCACAAGGCCATGGCGCCCGCCATGAGACTAATAGGGAATGGAAGAGTGGGGATCGTGGGTCTTGGAAGTTGTGGAGTGGTCTTGAGACGTGGCCACGTCATGGAAGACCCCATGGCGCCCGCCACGGTGGATGCCGCAAGTGTAAAACGCTGAATTTCTTGGTTTTCGGCCGTTTCCACTCATTTTTCACTCCTTTTCTCGATTTAGGCCCCGATTACATAAAAAACCTGAAAACAAAGAAAAACAAAGTAATAACATAACAAAATATAAATAAAAGCTAAGAATTCATGCGAAATCGGAGTCAGAAATACGGTGAATTTTAGTGTGATCAAATTCTCCCACACTTAGACCTTTGCTTGTCCTCAAGCAAACATTAAAGCTCAAGAAAAAAATGGTGTAAACACGTGTTTTGGGGATAAAGGGCTTCTAAGTTCAAGTTAGGATGCAGTGACAGGTATTAACTAAGTGAACCAAGGGTACCATAATAACACAAACACAAACTTCAATCCTATATTAACCACTCCATGTTATCCCACAATACCTAGGCATATCTTCTCATCTTTTTGGGTCCTTTTCATTCAGGCGCAATCACATTAAGCCCGTTATCTGTACATGCTTCATAGTAGAGTGACCAGTTAGTGATTCTGATCCATAACATAAGGTGTCTGGAACATAAGCATGTGTAAACCTGTTTTATTTGACCTAATTGTAGCTGCGGAGGATCGGATCATAATCCGCCCTACCAAGTTCAGTGCCAGATACCTCTGAACCAACTAACAATAGGTGACTACAATTTTTTCTTTTTGTGGCAAAATTTTTTCTTCTCTTTTTTTTTCTTCTTGGTTTAAATGACTTTGTGAGGGTCACCTATCCCAGAGTTTTGCCTTTTTTTCTTTTTTTATTAGCACTGGATCATTCACTTATGTTCATCGGCCCCCTATGTAGAGCATGCTTAGGCCAGAGCTGACTGCTAGAATAAACTACTTAGGACTATTTTTTGAATGATAATAAAGGACATGGTGGGGGGTTTAGGAGTGATTCCTATATTCAAGAGGTCTATGGTGATAAAATGGTGCTGATGTTTCAAAAAGTTGACCTAAGTCACCACATCCTAATCTAAACCTGTCTCAAAGCCCAAAAAACATGTGAAACAACATTGTTTTCTTTTTAAAATTTTTCTGGTAAGGCTAAGGAAATGGGAAAAAATGAGGATGTACTAAAAATACACTATACTGATGACTCGTCAGACTCATGCATTATCTAAGAAATTTAAACTAAATAACTTACTGAAAAGGGAAATAACTGAAAGCAAATAAATAACTAAAAAGGGAAATGACAGAAAGAAATAAAATCCCCTCCCACACTTAAATCGAACATTGTCCCAAATGTTTCGAAATAAGATAAGGAGGGTAACTTGAAAAACTACTGCGGAGGAGCACTGGTGCCCTCGCTGTCCTACTGTGATGGTCTGGAACGACGGGATCTACTGCGCTGCTGGTCCCTCCGGTCAAGTCGTGCCGATAAGGAAGCCTGGGCACCCCGAACCTCTCGAAGGTTACCTAGGATGGAACCTTGAGTGGCCTCCATAAGCTAGTAGTGTCGGCGGTTGACTTCTCTCTGACGGTCCTGCTCTAATGTGATATCGTGCAAGGTACGACAAACGTTGTTGTAAGCACGATCCGAAACCAATCGCGATTGTTGCATGAAGCTCATGTTGTCCGTCAGTTGTTGTGAAATAGTAGAGAGAAGGCCGTCTCGATTTTCCTCTCTAGCTGTCATATCACACCACATCTCCTCAGTGACATAAAATCCAGGAGCAGCACCTGCAACAGGGTTAAAGGAAGATGGTGTTGTGTGTGACTGTGAAGGGTGATGGGGGGACATGTGAGGTATGGGAGACTGCTCTCTCCGATCATACTTTTCATCAGTGTCATGTGCCTCCCCATCAGGAATATTAGGAGGAAGTGAACCCAAAATAGGTGGAGCATTCAGATTATAGGTCCAGTTCCTTTCATTACGTACATCAGTACGTCTACTACAAGGTAAAGCAACAGATGGGATAGCTACCCCATGAACCATCAACTTATAACCACCTTCTCTCCTCGTTCAGCACAATTTCATGTCTTTTAGAAATTTTAAATTAATTGTCCGAGGAGGTAGTGGTTCATGTGTAGCTATCTCATTGTTCAGGTCAAGAGCCCGAGCAATAGACGTAACAAGTCCTCCAAAAACATTTGGTCCTGTTTTATTAGTAAGTAAAGCCATGTGTGCAAGCATAAACGGGACCGGATTGATATGGGTACTAGTGAGGCATCCTTGCAAAAATAGGAGTTCTCTAGCGTTTACCTTGTTTGGACTCTCCCGGCCAAAAACAGTACATGCCAAAAGATATCTGAAAACTGTTATGGCTGGGTTATGAATGGTCGACGCAAGTATTCCTTCAAAAGAATTTATTGAAGTACTTGAAAGCCTCTGCCAGAAGGAAAATACCTCGGCCGACCATTCCGCATCCAAAGGTGCCTCACAAATCGCACCTTCCCTATGAGGGATTCCTAACAAGCCAGTTAGTTCGTCGGTACTGAATTCGTATTCAATTCCAAACAGTCTAAAATTAACAGTACCGACTGTGCTAGCAGTGTTAGGACTGACAGTGTATATCAATGAACTTAAAAACTCAACTGTCAGCCTCTCATAGGTAGGTTCCTGATTAACAAAAATATTATGCAAGCCTAAAAAATCTAATAAATGAAAAACACTATGATAAAGACCCAAAGCATACAGACAGTTATCATCGACGTACCTAGTCGAGAGAATTTCTTGACCCTGAAGCCTCTGAATAATTTTCCTTTGCCTATCATCCGGCCTTCCATCACAAAGAAGAAATTCATTGTTGTTGCTCCTTAAGAAGTGAAAAGTGGTAGAAAATGGTTTATGAGAGAAATGATAAAGGTTTGATTTTTATGGTTTGTGGTGGATGAAAATGAAAATGGATTTTGGATAGGTTTTATAGATGGTGGGTATTTTGGAAATGGGGGAGCTTTAATGGGGTTCAATGGGGTTTTTGAAAGTTGCAAAAAGAAAAGAGAAAAATCAACATTAGTGCACGAAATAATATATATATATATATATATATATATATATATATATATATATATATATAAGATAAACTCAAAGTACACAAAAAAATAAAATGAAATAGATGCAATAATGTAAGATATGTTTGGAGATGCGAGAAATAAAATAAAGCATGAAAAAAAAAGAAATTAAATACTAGGGTAATATCGTCAGTGTAGAACGAATCATGGGGTAGGCTTCTCCTCTTGGTTTGATCCACGAATCTCAGCTATCTCCTTCTGAAGCTCTTCAATCTCCTGATATAGAGCATCGGCCTCTGAGGCATGAGTGAGATCAGAAACCTGAATCTGTAATTCCAAGTCCACTACTTCCTGCTTGAGCAGGGCAGTCTCCTTGCGGAGCTCATAAATCTGAGTTTGTAGATCAGGCGGCTGCCGAGACATATTGTTAGACATAACAGTGATTCGGGGAGAAAGAGGTGTAGGAGTGTACTCAACGGCGGGAGGTGATTTCGGCTCTTCGACAGTCTCTCCATAACCCTCTAGAGCATAACTCCAATTAGCAGGATCATGGACACTGGTCATCAGTGGGTCTGGTAATGTAAAGTAATGTATCACTTCACCGTCGATCAGTAATCTAAAAGTGTTGGGCTCAAAAGAGGCCCTCCTCATCAGTCCTCTGTCAAGACAAAAGTCAACATCCAGGGTGGTGTAGCAGCAGAAGGTCCTGAGGTGCAATAATTTGCGAGACAAACCCAATGCAGTAGCTATCTGTGTAACAATCCCACCGACATGTATGATGCCTACAGATGATCTGGCAACACTAGCAAGGCCCTTCAACATAAATTTGCCACAAGAAATTGGGCGAGATTGAGTCGCACAAAACAATAGGAAAATCTCCTATTCACTTAGCAGGGTCTCTGTATTTGGCAAACCTAGGAAAGAATGTGCCAGAATCATCTGGAAGTACCTTAACGCAGGGTTGTGGATTACCTGAGAAAACTGAGTGGAAGGATCTTGGCTCCCTCCACCTAAGATGTTAGACCAAAACTTTTCCACTTCTCTGCTCATAAAATACCCCATCGGTGTCTCTGGAATAGCATCAGGAGTAGTCTGAAAACCTAGTAAATCACCAAACTCTTTGTGAGAGAAGGAGTAGTCAATCCCAAACAGCCTGAAAACAACATATCCATCGGGTCCAGCCCAAGGATCATAATGAAACGAGCTGAGGAACTCTAGAGTTAAGTTCCTGTAAGTGTTGTTCCTATCGTCAAACTGGTCCCACTGGAGTTTATGGCATAAGAATCTGACGCTTGGCTCTATCCCCAAGGCATCCATGCAGTCATGGTCAGGGTACCTGGTAGGAGCCATAGGGCATCTCATGTGGACATAGTAACGCTCTCTCTGTGCGTCGTCTCTAAAGGACACGTGCATGTCATCGGGGTTCTGCATTCTACACAAGGTTAGCAAACAAGTCCTGAAATCACATAAAACATTAAATCATTAGTCCTGACATATTAATAAAATAAACAAATTAAAAATAAAGATAAAGTAAAAATAAAAATAAAAAGTACGTAAATAAGAAAACCATGGGTTGCCTCCCATGCAGCGCTTGTTTAACGTCATTAGCTCGACGACCGGTTTTTATACATCATTTGAAGGATATGGTGGATCACTCAGAGTATGGTAGGTGTATGTTGTTGGGATGTCACCTCCTTCGTAGGGCTTCAACCTCTGTCCATTGACGATGAACGGTTTACATGTTTGGTTCTTGATTTCGATAGCGCCAGATCTTAGAATCTTAGATACTTCGAAAGGGCCAGTCCATCTCGAACGTAGCTTCCTTGGAAAAAGTCGTAAACTAGAATCAAACAAGAGAACATGATCACCTATTTTAAAGTCTCTTCTTATGATTCTTTTGTCATGCCAAGCTTTTGTTCTTTCTTTGTATATGATGGCATATTCATAGGCAGATTGTCTGAGCTCTTCTAGTTTGTGGATATCAAGGATACGTTTTTCACCAGCAGTTAAATAATCCAAATTCAAAGTTTTGATGGCCCAATAGGCCTTATGCTCCAACTAAAAAGGTAAGTGACATGATTTTCCATAGACCAGTTGATAAGGGGTTGTTCCTATAGGGGTCTTGAAAGTAGTTCTATAGGCCCATAATGCTTCTTGAAGTTTCTGCGACCAATCTTTTCTAGATATAGAGACAGTCTTCTCAAGAATTTTTTTGATCTCCCTATTAGATACTTCCACTTGTCCATTGGTCTGTGGGTGGTATGGTGTTGATACTCTATGCTTAACTCCATACTTGCTTAAAATTTTATCAAATATTCTCGATATGAAGTGTGATCCTCCATCACTTATGACTAAACGGGGGGTTCCAAACCTGAGAAATATATAGGTTTTGAACAATTTGATGACTACTCTGGTGTCGTTCGTGGGTGCGGCGATAGCTTCAATCCATTTAGACACGTAGTCAACTGCTACTAAGATATACTGATTTCCGAAAGATGGTGGGAACGGTCCCATAAAGTCTATACCCCATACGTCGAAGAGTTCTACTTGGATATTTCTTAGAGGCATTTCATTACATCTTGAAATATTTCCTGTGCGTTGGCATCTGTCACACTTGACAATGAAAGCATGGATATCACGCCACATAGTAGGCCATAATAGGCCAGCTTGAAGAATCTTGGCGTAGGTCTTAGATGTGCTCGCATGTCCACCATAGGGTGCAGAGTGACAATGCTCAATTATATTATGTACCTCTTCTTCTGGAACACAACGGCGGAAAATTCCATCTTTACCTCTCTTGAAAAGAAATGGTTCGTCCCAATAGAAGTTTCTCACATCACTATAGAACTTCTTCTTCCGGTGGTAGTTTAGATCAGGGGGTATGATGTCTGCGGCTAGGTAATTAACAAAGTCTGCATACCAAGGTGCATTACTTATGGCTAAGGATTTATGAGAATGCTCATGTGGGTCTGGGTTATCATCTTCAATAGTTTCTAGTTGGGCTATCAGTCTATCATAGGGAAAATCGTCATTTATGGGTACTGAGACTGGTTTCAGGTATTCTAGCCTAGAAAGGTGATCAGCCACTACATTATCTGTGCCTTTCTTATCACGGATATCTAAATCAAACTCTTGCAGTAATAGAATCCATCTAAGTAACCTAGGTTTGGCATCCTTTTTACTTAGTAAGTAACGAATGGCAGCATGGTCGGTGTAAACTATAATCTTGGCTCCTACTAGATAAGATCTAAATTTGTCTATGGCGAAAACTACAGCTAGGAGCTCTTTTTCGGTTGTTGCGTAGTTGAGTTGTGCAGCGTCTAGGGTTCTACTGGCATAATAAATTACGTGTAACTTTTTATCTTTTCTCTGACCTAGAACGGCTCCTACAGCATAGTCACTAGCATCACACATTATCTCAAACGGTTCTGACCAATCAGGGGGTTTCATTATAGGTGCTGAAATCAGAGCTTGCTTCAGAAGATTAAATGCTTCAGTACATTTTTCATCGAAGATGAATTCAGCATCTTTCATTAAAAGACCAGTTAAGGGTTTCGTTATTTTGGAGAAATCCTTGATGAAACGTCGGTAAAATCCGGCATGTCCAAGAAAACTTCTTATCTCCCTGATAGTCTTCGGCGGTTTTAGATTCTCTATGACTTCTATTTTAGCTTTATCTACCTCTATACCTTTTTCGGAAACTATATGCCCTAAAACAATCCCTTCGGTGACCATGAAATGACATTTTTCCCAATTTAGCACAAGGTTTACCTCCACACATCTTTCCAGGATTTTCTCAAGGTTGATAAGGCAATTTTTGAAATCAGATCCACAAACTGAGAAATCGTCCATAAATACTTCCATAATTCCATCTAAATAGTCAGCAAAGATAGACATCATGCAGCGTTGGAAAGTGGCAGGGGCATTACAAAGTCCAAAAGGCATTCTTCTATAGGCAAAAGTTCCAACAGGGCATGTAAAGGTAGTTTTTTCTTGATCTTCGGGGTGAATAGGTAATTGGAAGAATCCTAAATATCCATCTAGGTAACAAAAGTAAGAGTGTCTGGCTAGGCGCTCCAACATTTGGTCTATGAATGGTAATGGGAAATGGTCCTTCCTAGTTGCTTTATTTAATTTTCTATAATTTATGCACATACGCCAACCTCCATCGGTTCTTTTTGCTACAGGTTCGCCCTTCTCGTTTTGCACGACTGTGATGCCTCCCTTTTTAGGTACTACATGCACAGGACTCACCCATTTACTGTCCAAGATCTGATATATTATACCTGCCTCTAGTAACTTAAGAACTTCAGTCTTAACTACATTACTCATCATAGGATTTATTCTTCGTTGGTGTTCTCTGGAGGGTTTTGAATCTTCTTCAAGCAAAATCCGATGCATGCATACGAATGGGCTTATTCCTTTTAGATCTGAGATCTTATACCCTAAGGCTGAGGGATACCTTCGTAAAACATCTAATAATTGGTTTGTTTCCTCTTTGTTTAAGGTAGCACTAACTATAACTGGACGATTCATTTCTTCATCGAGAAATTCATATCTCAGGTTCTTAGGCAGTTCCTTAAATTTTACGGTTGGTTTCATAGGGCAAGGCATAGGATCTGGGGTAAGAGATAAACATTCGTGAAGGTTATCATCAATGTAGGGTTTTTTATAATTGTCATCTTCCAAAATAAGGGTTGATGGCAATTTTATAGATTCAGTTTCTTCTTCTTGTTCTAATTCCCTAATGCATTCTTCAATGATATCTAAGGCATAACAAGCATCTCCTATTACAGGTGCCATAAGAAATTTTGAAAGTATAAATTCTATCTTCTCGTCACCTACCTCAAAGGTTAGTTTCCCTTTTTTAACATCTATTACGGCTCCAGCAGTCGATAAGAACAGTCTACCTAGGAGGATTGGTATGTCGTCATCATCTTTAATGTCCATGACAACAAAATAAGTAGGTATAAACAGCTGACCTATCCTAACAGGGACGTCTTCATGTATGCCTATAGGGTATTTAACGGATCTATCGGCTAATTGAAGTGACATTTTAGTAGGTTGTAATTCTCCTAAGTTTAATCTCTCACAAACTGCTAAAGGCATTAAGCTTACACTAGCTCCTAAGTCTAGAAAAGCTTTTTCAATGACATGATTCCCCAAAATACAAGGAATGGAAAAAATTTCGGGATCTTTATCTTTCTTTGCTAACCTATTTTCGGAAATAGAATTACATTCCACGAGTTTCGGATCTTCAAGTCTACGTTTATTTGTAAGTATGTCTTTGAGAAACTTAGCGTAAGAAGGTATTTGGGTGATGGCTTCTGTAAAGGGGATTTCTACGCGAATTTTTTCTATAACCTTAACGAATTTTGGATACTGATTATCGATTTGGGCTTTCTTTAATCTTTGAGGGTATGGTATTGGTGGTTTGTATGGCGGTGGTGGTACATAGGGTTTATTTTTAGGTTCTTCTCCTTTTTCTTGACTTTCCGGGTTTTCAGATTCCTCTAGTTCCTTCTCCTCATTTCTCTCAGAAGTTTCGGGATCACTTAATCTAGGGTTTAAAGGTTCTTTATAAGCGGTTCCACTTCGTAGAGTAATGGCATTTGCTTTCCCTTTCGGGTTTTGTTGAGGTTGTCCAGGGAACTGTCCTCCAGGTGTAGTCTGTGGGGCTTGGTTTAAAGCTACCTGAGAGATTTGGGTTTCAAGCATCTTATTATGAGTAATAATTTGATCAACCTTGGTTCCTAACTGGGTAATTAGTTCGTTAACATGGACGTTTTGGTTCATGAACTCTTTTATTTGTTGTGTTTGAGCGGTGATAAATTTTTTTACAATTTCCTCAAGGCTCGAACTTGGTGGTACAGGTTGCATAGGTTGATTTGTTCTTGGGGCTTGGTAACCTTGTTGTCTCAGAGGTGCGGTATTTTGGATAGGGTTATTATTTTTGTAGGAGAAGTTTGGGTGATTCCTCCATCTAGGGTTATATGTGTTTGAAAATGGGTTCCCTTGGGTGTAGTTCACTTGCTCAGTGTTGGTCTCATTCAACATATTGCATTCGGCGGATTGGTGTCCTTGCGTCCCACATATCTCACAATTCGGCGAAACTGCAGCTACAGTGTTCGGAGTTGTACACATATGTTCGACTCTAAGGGCCAACGCGTCCATTTTAGCTTGCATCATGTCCATAGAGCTTAGCTCATGTATTCCTCCTTGGGCTTCCTTCTTTTCCACTATCGCTCGTTCTACTCCCCATGATTGATGGTTTTGGTCCATATCCTCGATAAGGGCACTAGTTTCAGGGCAAGGTTTGTTCATCAGTGCGCCACCAGCGGCAGCATCGATGGTCATCTTAGTGTTATAATGAAGTCCATTATAGAAGGTTTGAATGATCAGCCAATTCTCTAAGCCATGATGTGGGCTTGCTCTTAATAGTTCTTTATATCTCTCCCTGGCTTTGAACAACGACTCTCCTTGGTGTTGGGTAAATCTAGTTATAAGGTTTCGAAGAAGAAAGGTCTTACTTGGGGGAAAATATCTGGCAAGGAAAACTTTCCTAAGGTCATCCCAAGTTGTTATGGAATTGGGTGGAAGGGAATCTAACCATGATAGAGCTTTATCTCTGAGGGAAAAGGGAAATAATCTTAAGCGTATCGCCTCAGGAGGAACTCCATTGGTTTTAAAGGTGTCTGCTAACTGAAGAAAGTTTTTTAAATGTTGGTTTAGGTTCTCAGTAGCAAGACCTGCGAATTGTCTCTGTTGGACTAATTGCAGCAGGGATGGTTTAAGTTCAAAATTATTGGCTGGGATAACGGGGTTTACTATACTAGAACTAGGTTCCTCGTTTGATGGTTGGGCGAAGTCCTTAAGAGGTCTTCGGTTTTGATCTTCGGCCATATCTCTCCTATTCCTATGGAAAAACAAACGTGCGCGAGCGTAACGTTCAGGTTCTGCTAGAGGGTCTACTAAACTTCCGACACTGCGAGTCTTTTGCATTGACCGGTGGGTAACAACCTTAGTCTAAATGGTATAACTACAGGGTATGAAATTTGACGAAATTGGTCCCCGGAAATGGCGCCAAAAACTTGATGCGTGTTTTTCGCAAGTGTATGAACACGTCAGAGTAATATAAAAGATTGTCGAATCCACAAAGACCAAGTGTCAATCTATCGTACCTGTTGTTATGGTGTGTATCTAAGGCAACTAAATATAAGGGTTTTAAGGAATGCGCAATGGTAAATAAAATAATAATTTTAAACATTAAATAAAAGACAGGCTTGAATGTAATTCACGTAATCAATAGATATTCTGGTACTTGTTAATAGAACTACTTATGGGCAGTGTTTTCTCCTTTGAAAAGAACTAATTTAACAGGAACTGTCGCTTTCGCGTATTCAGAACCGAGTTGTACTCTCTAATCAACCCCTCCTATTGTCACGGATAAAACGGTGCGTACTGCGTTAGAGTAATAAACCTATTTTTAAGAAATATAATATCTTAACTAAGTTGAAAATTATTTTAACCTGGATTTCTTAGCAAAAAAAGGTTCTCATGAACCAGACTCTAAACTTCATAACGCGTCCGAAAATCGTTTTAAAATCTCTTTTTTTTTTAATCTAAAAACTCCTAATGAACTAGACAAAACGTTTTTGGCTGTTTTTGAAATAGTTAAAAACAATTACTTAAATTGAAAGATAAAATAGCCCTTAAGTGTTTCCACGAACAATTGTATGGATTACTGGTTTAATTACGATCCTTACATTCTAACCTTTATAGAATTAGTTAGACATGGTAAAGTAAAAGTTCTTTTTATAATTTTTCATAAAAGTAATTTAGTGCGAGTGCGGAAAGTAAATAAAAGTAGGGCGAGTGCGAAAAGTAAATAAAAGTAGTGCGAGTGCGGGAAATAAAGGTATTTAATGCGAGTGCGGAAAATAAACGAAAGTAAAGCGAGTGCGGAAAATAAATGAAATTAAAGCGGGTGCAGGAAATAAATAAAATAAAGTGTGAGTGCGGATAATAAATGAAAGTAAAGCAATGCGGAAAAATAAAATACGAACTTGAATTAAAATGGCTGCAGGATTAACTTCCTCATAGAGTGCTCCAAAACTCGATCACACAGACGTATACAGACTCGATCACTCGATTGCAGTAACACCCCGATGTGGAATGATAACTGCTTTAAAACTGATATATGCCTAAGAGATTCTAAGTTTGGATGGAAAAAAAACGAAAATCTAAGGTCCTATTTATAGGAAAACAAAATGCAGGAAAAGACCAGGATGCCCCCCTCCACTAAAAAGTGGAGGGAACTGTTTTTGCTTTGTGGCGCCCGCCACAAGGCCATGGCGCCCACCATGAGACTAATAGGGAATGGAAGAGTGGGGGTCGTGGGTCTTGGTAGTTGTGGAGTGGTCTTGAGACGTGGCCACGTCATGGCAGACCCCATGGCGCCCGCTACGGTGGATGCCGCAAGTGTAAAACGCTGAATTTCTTGGTTTTCGTCCGTTTCGACTCCTTTTTAGCTCCTTTTCTCGATTTAGTCCCCGATTACATAAAAAACCTAAAAACAAAGAAAAACAAAGTAATAACATAACAAAATAACAATAAAAGCTAAGAATGCATGCGAAATCGGAGTCAGAAATACGGTGAATTTTAGTGTGATCAGTGACCTATAATTAGCTCCTAAAAGTTACCAAAAAGTGTCTTAAGCAAATGGCATGAATGCCTTCCTAACATCTAGGGTATGGAGCAAATAAGCACATAATCAGACCTATAATCTAGGTAACATGAAAAATAGAAAAAAGGCTTGAAAAATTATGAAATTAAATCCCTAGAATGATGAAGTCAGTAACTTGTATGGTATAAAAGGATTTCACAAAATTATGCACCAAAGTGCCAAAACAATTACTTAATGATTAAGATAACAAGGCATGATTGCCGAAAAACAACTCCACAATGTGGATAAAAAATGGAACCAAAAATTCTGATAAAAATGCCTAAGGAGCATCAAAATGTCAAAAATTCCAGTGCTTAATCACAGACAAAAAATAGGTCTCACACCTATTGGAAAAAAAGGTCTTTGGTCCCTTATGTCAAAAACATCCATTTTGGGATAGCTTGGAATGAAAAATCCAAATTAATTAATAAAACCATTCAAATATGGAACCAAAAAAAATATGAAAAATTAATTAAGAGGATAAGGATCACTCATGATATTTTCCAGAATTTTATCAAACCTAAAACTATTTTTAATAATTGCGACGAAACGGGAAAAAAACGGTGATTTAAGAGAAAGTGCGGTAGAAGCGAATTCTATAATCTGTAACCTAATCTCTAAGTTCCGATATCGACACATATCATCAAAAATCACAAATAAATCCAGTGCCTCGGGTGGGAGGGCTCAATATGCACCTTAAGTTATATGATCCTAAGCCGCATAAAAACTAGAATGATGCGTAAAAGCCGTTAAAGTCGAAATTACTTACTTGATTGAAGTACCGATTCTTCATATACAGGAAATCCAAAAACTTCATTCAACGTCTTGTAATCTCCCATAAGAAAAATAAATGCTTATCTTCTATAATAGCTATATGAAGATCCACCATAATCGAAATCGATCCAATATCGATAAAAAAAACACTTATGAACACTTATCCAAAAATTAGTCCTAAACACTAATTAAAATTAGAGTAAAAATTCTAATTAAAAATGTCAAGACTAATAAAATATTAATCATCAAAAATTAATTAGCAAGAAAATTAATTAAGAACTTTAACAAGAAAATTAATTAGAAATCCCTAAGAAAAAATAAAGAACAGAGGGTGTATTAGAAATCCAGGGCTTGTGAATAACAAAATTGGCCCAAAGAGACCCACTCTAAAGACAAACCCGCAGGAGGGGGTGCATGAGTGAGAAGAGTGGTGCAGATAGCATTTCAATGGTGAATTAGGCCCAAACATTTTACCAATTTCGCAAGGAGGAGTGCATTAGGGATTCGGTGGGTGCTGATAAAAATGATATGGGCCTTAGGAGCGCAATCTCCATGAAAACCCTCAATAACTAAGATGGAAAAACAAATCCTAAATAATATGAACTCAACTCAAACATCTTCATGTTCTTCCTCACGAAAGAACGCCGCCGACCCTGATGAAGATCTTCCATGGATTCCGGCTTCATCACCTTCGGTCTCTCGGAGAACGCAAAAAACGCATTCCACCGGCGGCGCTCGCATCCTCTGTCTCGCTCCGTTCACTAACTCTCAACATGTTTTCTCCTTCGTTCATCATCGTCCTCTTCTCCCCTTCGGAGACTCGGAGTCCAAACTCCACCATGATTTACAAACAACGCCACTGACTATCCTTTCTTCTTCCTGTCATCATCACCGACGAAGAACAATCATGAACTTTCTTCTCTTGTTCGGCCATGATTTCTTTGGCCTTCTCCTTGGATTCTTCAGAATTTCTTGCCGTTTAAGGAGGACGCCACCGGAGATGTAGCTTCAGCTCCGCCGTAACCTTGATTCGATGCCGACGAAATTCTTGCGCCATCACTAACCATCTTGCTAACACTCGACGTTCAATTCTGACCTAATTTCCCCGCGATCCGGTTTTGTTTCCATCTAATCTCGCACCGCAACAACGAAAACGAGGCAGAAACGCGTTCTGCATACGCGTCGTGACAAACTCTGAGGATCGAAAGCTTTCAGGTATTGAATTCTGACTTGTTCTCTCTTTGCAATTTTCTTCTCCTTCTTGCGAATATCCATCGAATATGTTGAATCTGTTCACAGAGAGATGATGCGATGGTGACAATGACATTGAATTGTTGTTGTGTTGATAATTCTGCAGAGCTTTTGTACGTATCAATCTCGCGTGGATAGTTTACCGGAATCGCAACAGAGTGATTCTTGACAAATTCTATGAGACGCAGAAAGTCGTTGACGTTGTTGAATCTTGACTGCAGATGGGTGGTTAGAGTTCTTACTGAGAACATTTATCGGTATTGATACGGTTTGCCAGTTGAATCTGAATTGTGATTGACGAAGGTTATCGTCGTGTTGTTGTTGATTATTGAACTTTGTTGCTGAAATCCCTGATGAGCTCAATTGTGCAGGTACTGGAAGGTTATTGTGTAATTAAAGAAGATGACTGATGATGCTTGAAGATTGAAGATGGAGTCGATGAAGAGTAATGCGGAAGATTCTGAGATTGATGATTGGTGGTGATGCAGTTGAAGAATTAATGAATATTTGTTGCAAAGGTTGAAGAAGAAGGTGTCGAGAGATCATGGAGAACTTGATGAGAGTTGAAGAAGTTTGTTAAGTTGGAGAGCGTTGAGAGGAAGATTTCAAAAGTTCTGTTCTTGAGATTGTGAGGATAATGCTTATTGATGCAAATTGGAGATTCAGATTTCTGAGAGTTTAGAATGCCGATTAAAGCAAGTTGTTATAGATCTTTTTGTTTTTTCTGAAAATTTTTAATTACTGCACTCTCATCCCCTTTTTCTAACTGCCTGATTCTGTTATATCAATTACTTTGTAACTGATTCTTCTCCTTTGTTATGAAATTTCTTCTCCTCAATCTGTTATGAGTATTTTTTTGCTCAAATTTTCTGGTGTCAAAATTTCTCCTTGAAGCCCCTTTATTTTTATTCAATTTTGTAATTGTATAAAAAAATTAAAAATTTAAGAAATTATTACTTGGTTTTTTCCAACAGAATTTTTGGATGAAAATTGGACTAAAAATGGTTCCTTTGGGTTTTGGACAATAAAAAGCTATTGGAAAAAATGACCAATGGGCTTTATTAAATGGATATTGGAAAGGTAAAAAAAAGAGCATTCTAAAAATTAAAATGGTGAATGGTGACCTAATTTAATAAATGGATAAGAAATGGCAATTAGATGAAAAAGATTAAAATGAGATTTGGATATTATGGTTTATAAAAATGAACAAACTTTGTTAAATGGATATGGACCTTGGAATTAAAAATGGGCTTTGAAACTTGGATAAGAAATGAGAAACTGAGTCTGAACATGATACTTGGGTAAATGACTTGTATTTGAAATGGTTATTGTAAACTCGAGTTTGAACTTGAACGAGATCTTCCAAATATATCAAAACTACGCACTTTCCGTCCCCGATTCGAAACAAATTCTTGCACCAAGAATACCAATATCCGATCTCTTGCACCAAGAACATCAATATACTTTTGCCATGAAATCCTGAACCAATTCGTACACCAAAAGAATGAAGCCTCGGCCTTCTTAAGGTTGGATGACCCTCTAAATAAGAATAGTCTCCTGATGATGTGAGTTTAACCTTTGTCTCAATGTAATTGTCAGATAAATCACCTAAGAATTGAAAACTTCAAGTCACAAGATAAGGTTTGATCCCATGCCTTAAGAATCCATGAAATGTATGATTATGATGTTATGACCTAATGGAGAAATGCAGATGAATGTGAAACGTACACTAGTTAGTGGTAATAAGTATGAGGGCAATTTTTGAGGTATTACAGATAGTACCTGCAAATGAGAGTTAGTTTTGCCTGTGTGCCCCAGGGTCATGGTCTAAGTCACCATCCTTGTTACTCAACACATCATATATATGTCAAATGTTTTTATTCTCCTGCATGCGTTATAAAGCATTCATGTATTCACAATGCAATATTTATCACAATTTGTTGGACGTTTTTGCAAACAATCAATGGTAGATGAAAAACAAAAACACATGTGAGCACATTGAATGAAATTTCACTTTTATTAATTGAACAATGGCCACGAATAGGCATTACATCGGGAAGCAATCCCTGAAAAAAGGAAATTGCACAAAAGGAAAATAAACTATCCTAATGGCAATGTGAAAGTCAAATCTCATCAAGCTCCGACCCGACTATGACTTGTATGTCCTCAAAACTCTCTGCCTGCTTCGCTTTTGAGGAAGATGATTGAATTGATTCTCAACCCTCGGATTACCCTTGATTGCAAATGACAAATCACATATCTTGTAGTTGTTCGTTTTAGTCCTCTTTTATGTAGATCTCCCTTTCGGGTTTTCAATCCACCGGGATACCCTTTTTTACCTAAGTTGTCCAATGTGGCTTTTCAACTCAGCGGGTGTACATTTTTTCAAATATTTCCCTAATTTTTGCCTGAGCCTTTTATTTTTTATTTTTGGCTCTCTGGGATGCCCTTTTTTTCCTGGACTCTTATTCTATTTTTTTGTCCAACGGGTCTCTTTATACGAAGTATTTTCTAACTGAGTATGCGTTGACAGGGGAAGAGAAGTCTTCGCCATCCATGGTTGTTAACATTAAGGCTCCGCCCGAGAAGACCTTTTTACCCACGAATGGACCTTCATAGTTGGGAGTCCACTTACCTCTGTGATCAGTTAGAGGAGGAAGGATCTTTTTCAGCACTAAGTCGTCGGGCATGTAGCGTTGAGGCCGTACTTTCTGGTCGAAAGCCTGTTTCATTCACCATTGATACAACTGTCCATGCCATACAGTTGCTAGGCATTTCTCTTCAATGAGGCTCAACTGATTGTACCTGGATCAAAGCCACTCAGCTTCGTTAAGTTTGACGTCCATCATTATCCTCAGAGAAGGAATCTCGATTTAATCGGTAGGAATGCCTCCATACAGTACACAAGCGAGAACGAGGTTGCCCCGATTGTGGTGCATACAAATTTTCAGTACCCATGCAATGAAAACAACAACATGTCATGCCAATCTTTGTACGTCACAACCATCTTCTGTACAATCTTTTTAATGTTCTTATTGGCCACCTCGACGGTTCCATTCATCTTCGGGCGATATGGTGAAGAGTTGTGATGCTCGATCTTGAAATCCTAACACAGATCTTCCATCATCTTATTGTTGAGGTTAGAACTATTGTCAGTAATGATTCTTTCGGGAATTCCATATCAAAAGATGATATCCCTCTTGATAAACCGGGCTACCACTTGTTTGGTGACATTGGCATAAGATGCCGCTTCGACCCACTTCGTGAAGTAGTCTATGGCAACTAGGATGAATTTGGGGGCACATACACTTTATCAACGTAAATTTGGCACTTGTGGCACTTACAAGATTATTTACAGTAATCGGATTCCATGGTGATCCAATAATACCCCAACTTTAGAAGCTTCTTTGCCATAGCATGTCCTCCAGCATGGGTACCGAAGGAGCCTTCGTGAACTTCTTGCATCAACATGTCTGCTTCGTGTCTATCCACGTATCTGAGCAAGACCATGTCGAAGTTCCGTTTATAAAGAACACCATCCTGGTTTAAGAAGAACCCGCCAACCAACCTCCTAAGGGTCTTCTTGTCTTTACTGGATGACCCTGTTGAGTATTCTTGAGATTTCAGAAAGAACTTGATATCGTGGTATCAGGGTTTGTCATCATCAACACCGTCAACTGCAAACACATATGTTGGTCTATCAAGACAAGACACGTCGATTTTAGGAACATAGTTCTCTTGGTGAACCTTGATCATGGAGGATAAGGTTGCCTAAGCATCAACAAATTGGTTCTCATCCCAAGGTATATAGTGCAGCTTGACTTTCGTGAAGAAAGTTAACAGCCTTCGGGTATAATCCCTGTAAGGAATCAGATGAGGTTGATGAACCAACCATTTTCCGCTAACCTGATTGATAACTAAAGCCGAATCACCGAAGATCTTGAGGTTCTGGATTCTCAAACCAATTTCTTCCTCGATCCCCATTGTACAGGCTTCATACTCTGCTTCATTATTGGTGCACTCGAATGTCAACCAAGCAGTGAAGGGCATATGGATCCCTTCCGGAGAGATAATAACCACGCTAACTCTACTTCTGTTTATGTTAACGGCTCCGTCAAGCATCAGACTCCATTTGGATTTTGGGTCTCGCCCCTCCTCCGAGAGTGGTTCTTCATAGTCTTTCGACTTGAGGAACATGACATCCTCATCAGGGAATTCAAACCTCATTGGATGATAATCCTCGATTGGTTGTTGGGCCAAATAATCCGACAATACACTTCCCTTTATAGCTTTTTGTGAAGTATACTGGATATCATATTCCGTCATAATCATCTGCCATCGAGCTACTCTTCCGGTTAGAGCTGGCTTTTTAAATATGTATTTAACGGGGTCCATCTTGGAAATCAATAGAGTGGTATGAGTCATCATGTACTGTCTTAGTTGGCGAGCAACCCATGCCAAAAAGCAGCAAGTTTTCTTGAGCAGCGAGTATCGTGTCTCATAGTCGGTAAACGTTTTGCTAAGGTAATAGATTGCATGCTCTTTTCGACCAGACTCGTCCTGCTGACCCAGTACATAGTCCATTGATCCTTCGAGCACTGTGAGGTACATGATTAAAGCTCTCCCCGACACTGGAGGTATGAGAATTAGAGGTTCTTGTAGATACTCCTTGAGGCTAATTGGAAGTCATCATTCCACCTGATGGTCTGATTCTTTCTCAGAAGCTTGAAGATAGGTTCACACGTAGCTGTTAGGTGAGAGATGAACCGTGCAATGTAGTTCAACCTCCCTAAGAACCCACATACTTCTTTCTCTGTTCTCGGCTCAGGCATCTCCTGAATTACTTTTACTTTCGTAGGGTTGACGTCAATCCCCCTTTCACTAACAATAAAGTCCAACAGCTTTCCCGAACGCACCCCGAATGTGCACTTGTTCGGGTTTAACCTCAATCTGAACTTTCGAAGCCTGTCAAATAACTTGGCTAGGTTGACTAAATGCTTCTCTTCTGTTTATTACTTTGCGATCATGTCATCGACGTAGACCTCGATCTCATGATGAATCATGTCGTGGAATAAAGTCACCATTGCTCGTTGATATGTTGCTCCAACATTTTTCTAACCAAATGACATTACTTTGTAACAGAAGGTGCCCCATGGGGTAATGAAGTTTTTTTTCTCCATGTCATCTGGCGACATCTTGATTTGATTGTAGCCTAAGAAACCATCCATGAAGGAAAACACAGAAAATTGGGTAGTGTTGTCAACTAACACGTCAATATGTGGCAGCGGGAAGTCATCTTTGGGGCTCTCCCGATTCAAGTCTCAATAATCCACACACATTCTGACTTTACCATCTTTTTTAGGATCTGGTACAATATTTGCAACCCACGGAGGATAACTTGATACAACCAAGAATCCGGCGTCAAACTGCTTTTGAACCTCTTCCCTTGATTTTTATAGCCGTGCCATGTTGAGTTCTTCTCAGTTTTTGCTTTACCGGCGGACAATCTTCTATGAGTGGAAACTTGTGCACTACGATATCGATGTTCAACCCTGGCATATCCTGGTAGGACCAGGCAAAGATGTCAACATATTCTCGGAGCATGGAAATCAAACGACTCTTTAAAGATTCTTCCAAACCAACACCAATCTTGACCTTTTTTTTGTCCTCTTCAGTACCCAAGTTGATCAGCTCAATGACCTCTTCATGTGGCTGAATCAACCTCTCCTCTTGCTTGAGCAATCTGGATAATTCTTTGGGTAATTCACAATCTTCTTCAGCTTTCTCGTCGGCTAGGTAAATTGGATTGTCGAAGTCATATTGAGCCATAGCAAGATCGTCACCGATGCGACCCGATGGGGTACATCTGCATGAAGGATGATTCATGCTAGATTTTAGAAAGAGTGGGAGATATGGAAAAACATTTCCATTTATTTTAAAACAAAAATAAAATGAAAGACAAGGAATAACATGAGTGAATGCCAAAAACTTCCACTTTATTAATGATTGTTATTGCATTATGAAAAAAATGAACCCTTGCAATGAGCTACTATGCCCCGGGCAAGACATAAAGCTTTCATACAAAAGAAATATAAACATAAAACTATTACTCTTCTGGTTGAGTGACCAAGACGATTGATTCGGATGACCTGTTGCTGAGTTGCACACCCGGGACACAAGGCTTTATCCACTCGTCCATTTCGCAATAACTATCAATCATTTCATCTTGCACTGTGCAGATGCTGCCATGGTCAACCCATCCTGCACTCGTGAAAGTAATCGAGCCTTTCCAACCTCTCCTGCTCTGGCTTGGCATTGATTGACCAGGGTGGTAGCCAACCCCGAACATATTCTTTTTCTATGGGACTTCAACCATTTTGCCATAGCCCTCATTTGTACCTGATGCCACAACCTCCAAGGCTTGCTTGTAGGATGAAATTGACACCCCCTTCTTTTTATCCTCAAAAAGAGCAGCTGATGACAATGTACCTTCGGTTTTGAATGGCTTGAAGGCTTGACAAGGAGTCTCAACAATCTCTCCATCCATATCTACATATTTGAATGAGGATAAGTGACTGATGAAGATGTCTTCTTCCCCGCACACTGTAACGATCTGTCCTTCTCAGATGAATTTGAGCATCTATTGGAGGGTTGAAGACACAGCCCCTGCTGCATGTATCAAGGGTCATCCCAGCAAACAACTGTAAGTTGGTTGGATATCCATAACATTAAAGGTAGTATTTAAAACCTGTGGTCCTACCTTTGTTGGTAGTTCCACCTCTCCAAAGACAGACCTTTTTGAGCCATCGAACACCCGAACCACCAAGTCGTTGGGTCTGAGCACCACTCCGTCATAGTCCAACTTAATTAGTGCTTTCTTTGGAAGTACGTTCAGGATGATCATGTGTCCACAAGTACATGAGATAGCACATCTCCTTTACATTCCATAGAAATGTGTAGAGCTCGATTATGATTGCGTCCCTCAGTAGTCAGATCCATATCCGTGAACACAAAACCATGGCTGGCGTTCACACTTGACACCACCATCTCAGGTTGGTTTACTGATATGTCCTATGGCACGTAGGCATTGTTTAAAATCCTCAGCAAAGCATTTCTGTGTGAGTCTGAACACATCAACAAGGACAAGATTGAAATCTTGGAGGGGGTTTGCTGCAAGTGCTCCACTATTTTGTAATCGCTCTTTTTAATGATTCTCAGAAATTCTTCCGCTTCTTTGTCGAAAGTGATATCAGGATCCAACATTGGTGTAAGACTGTCATTCATCATAGGATTCTTGCCCCTGGCTTTGGCTCGAGCCTCTGCATTGTCCCTTGGTGGAAACACACTGTTTTTAACGTTTCAGGCGCGAATAGTCTCCCACTCCTTGTGAACCCTCCAACTCCAACATTCTCAACTTGTTGCTGAACTGGAGGATGGCACATCCTACTTTTGACCATTACAGTAAACTTCGGCCCCATAGTACCATGGGACGACTTTGTCACTTTGGTACGAAATTGGTCTAGGAGTGGTAAATGTCACGGGTGACACTTTAGCTGGTGCTGGAACTTGTACTGGATTATAGTAGATGGTAACTGTTGACACATCATCTTCTTTCATGATTCTGTCAAATTGAATATTGCCCTCATCCATCATTTTTTGTATTCCCGAGCTCAATCGGTTGCAACCATCAACAGAATTTTCACAATATAAACATCCTCCTTCACAGCCCGAAAATATATCCTTCTTAGCCAGGAAACCCTCACGGCTAATAATAAAGTCTTTAGGGCATTGACATCATATACTAGATTCAAGCATTCCCCACTATCAACGGCTCCTACAGTCTTTCCATGCGGAGGCATGGGGTTTTGCAACACGTTCGGTGTCGGAGAGAAATTAATTGCCTTGGTGTCTATCATGTCCTAAATGACATGTTTGAGAGCTTGACAATTCTCAGTACTATGACCAGGAGCTCCGAAATGGAACTCACATTGGGCGTTAGCATCGTAACCAACTAGAATCTGACTATGCCTAGGTGGAGCCAAAGTCCTCAACTGAATCATTTGAAGTTGAATAAAGTTTTGCAATAGGTGGGAGTAAGACGAGAAGCTCTCTGTTACTGGTAATTTTGCTGACGTGGTTGCTACGGCTTCTAAACCTACTGTTGATTTGCGGGAGCAGAAATGGTAACGCACAACTACAAAAATGACATTTAATAGCACACCTTATACATCACTTTATTAAGAAAGAGCTGCTATAAGTAAAATATAAAATAAAACACGGAAACTGTTCAAGAAAAATAGGAAAATCGCTGCTAAGATTCATACCTTAGACATCGCTTTTGGAAAAGCGTTGTCTAAGATAGACCTTAGACAACGCTTTCTGAAAGCACTTTTAAGGGTATATATTAGAAAATGCTTTTGAGGAAAGCGTTTTATAAGGTATTTTAATTTAAAAATAAAATAAAATCAAAAGCGTTGTCTAAGGTTGACCTTAGACAGCGCTTTTCAAAAGTGTTGTTTAAGGGCTCCCTCAAACAGCGCTTTCCATTAAAGCGTTTTCTAAGGTCTAATTATATGAAATAATTAGAATAATCAGTTTCTATTTTCATATCTTTCTTTCCCTCTGTCTGCAACAAACTGAGCAAACGGCCATTTTCGACCTAACGAAGCTTCAATCGCCACCGTCGTCCACTACCGTGCTCCTCCGTGACGATTACTGTTACCGTCGTGCTCCTTCCTCCACCGTACATCGTCTCATTTTTGGTAAGTTTCTTCTTTTTTGCAAGCACGAAATCAATTCTTCTCTGTTTAGGGCAAGCACGAAAATAGTTGACATTGATGATTGAAGTAGCTTATAAAGATGACATTGATGATATAAGTAGCTTATAAAGACGAAAATAGCTTATCCCTTTTTGAATATAGTTGACATTGGTTGAAGAAGTGCTTATTATTTTAAGCTCTTTTTGTATATAGTTGACATTGTTGTAGAAGTGCTTATTAGTTTAATATCTTTTTGTATATGGTTGACATTGTTGTAAGAAGTGCTTATTATTTTAATATCTTTTTGAGATTGAGGAAGTGCTTATTATTTCAATGGGAATAACTTATTATTTTAATCTCTTTTTGAGATTGAGGAAGTGCCTATTATTTTAATGGGAATAGCTTATTATTTTAATCTCTTTTTGAGATTGAGAAAGTGCTTATTATTTTAATCACATTTAGTTTGATTTGTTAGTAGACGTTTAGTTTGAGATTAAAGAAGTGCTGATTAATAGTTATAGCTTGGGATGTTCGTGTTTAGAAATATTGTGTGGCTTATTTGTGAATAGCGTGCGATAGTAGAATAACATATCGGTGGTATGGTTCGTTAACGAAATTCTAAGGTATTTTATTTTGTTTTCCTTAATATGTAGGAAACCCATGGATAAAAAATGGATGTTTGCCGATGGATTGACCAAAGAGTACGAGAATGGGGTTGTGTAATTCATTAAGTTTGCTGTTCAACATGTTGAAGACCCCAGTCGAATGAAATGTCCTTGCTTGGATTGTTGTTATATTGGTAAGGTTGATGCAAATCGATTGAAATCGCATTTACTGAGGCATGGAATTGATAAAAGTTATCAGTGTTGGAAATGTCATGGTGAGAAAATTAACGAGAATGTTGAACCGAGTGGGAAAAGTAATATAACCTATGCTTTAGACGACAACGACATGGAAACATACGATTGTGATCGAGCCGAAGAGATTGTAGAAGCACTTGAAGAAGATCTTCATGATTGTCCTGAAATGTTTGAGAGGTTGATAAGTGATGCAGAGAAACTGTTGTATAAAGGTTGCACTAAATTCACAAGACTGTCTGCGGTCTTAAAGTTGTACAACTTAAAGGCGGGAAATGGATGGTCGAATAAAAGTTTCACAGATTTGTTGGCTATTATGAGAGAAATGCTACCGGAGGATAATGCTCTTCCTAATCGAACCTATGAGGAAAAAAATATTGTGCTCTATTGGCATGAGCTATGATAAGATACGTACTTGTCCAAACGATTTTGTTTTGTTTCGAAACAAATATGCATTGTTAACTGAGTGCCCTAAATGTGGTTTGTCTCGATATAAGAAAAAATTGTCTCCAGCAAAAGTCTTATGGTATTTTCCTATAATTCCGAGATTTAGGCGCATGTTTCATATTGAAACTGATGCAAGACACCTGACTTGGCATGCAGATGAAAAAATAATTAATGGAAAGTATCGAAATCCGGCTGATTCACCACAGTGGTCGAAAATTGATAATGATTATCCTGACTTTGGAGAAGAAGCAAAAACCTTCGCTTGGCATTATCTACTGATGGAATGAATCCGCATGGTCATCAAAGTATCTCACATACCACATGGCCTGTAATTATTATGATTTATAACCTACCTCCATGGCTATGTATGAAGCGTAAGTACATGATGTTATCTATGTTAATCTCTGGGCCTAAACAACCAGGGAATGACATAGATGTATACTTGACACCCTTGATCGAAGACTTAAAGATTTTGTGGGAGAACGGTGTGGAGGTTTATGATGGATATAGGATGCCCTATTTCAAATAGCCCAAGTGTAATTTTCATTTGACTTTTATTTTGGGAGAAGGCCTCTCTTGAACTTGGCTGAAACTCGCCAAAACTTGCCATTTTTAGAAACCCTAATTTTCCAAAAATGGTAAGTCTTGATTTTTAATGATCCTTCCATCATTTATTGATCAAATTTTGTACATGGGATCCTTGTAACCTCAATTTCACGATTTTGACCTCAAAAGTCAAGAGTTGACTTTTTCTTCAGCACAATTGACTTTTCCCCAATTTCTCGATTTTCAAGTAACTGACCAATTGAAGACCCTCTAAAATGATTAAATGGATAATTTTTCAACACTTGACACTTGACATCATGTGGAAAACAATGAGACCAAGTTTGAACCAAATTTTCATTGGGAAGCCTCTTTAATCAGAAACCCTAATTTCAGCCCCTTTTGTTATGAGGTGTTGCATTGCTTGAATTCTTTGATCAATCCACACCTTTCCAAGGCTTGGGGAACCAAATGAGATCTTGTGGGATGTTGTGAACCCTTTTAAAAATGTTGTGAAGCCATGTAACCCTTTTATTTCTTTTGGATGATCATCAATTTCCTCAGTCATTGATCACAAACCCCATGCCTCAACTATGAATGTTATGATTCAATTATTTAAGCCATGATGTGGAAATATGTATGCAATGTGATATGCTACATTCCATGAAAACGAGAGGGAAAATTTTAGGATGTTACAACACATATGCAGATTCCATTGTAATTTCAGATTCTCAATACACTCTGTATTACTTCAGCCACCACAATTAACTTAACCATGGTTCTAACTACCAATTGAGGTAGTTAGAGCCTAACCAAGGGTTTATAAGGATCTCATAACATAATTTCAAGCTAGATTGAGCTCATTCTTAACACTTTCACAACAAATTCATCTCTATTTCCTCTCTGAATAACATGAGTTCTTCACCATTCCTCATCTTAATATTCATCAATTCATTATCGCCAATGGATTCTGAGCAAGATGAAGCAAGTATTGATCCATTTTCATGAGTTGAGCACTAAGTTAAACTTGGATTCTCCTCAGGTTTAGCAAGAATCAAAGATCACATATCCTTTATTTGGCTTAGATCAAGTGCAACAAGCTTAGGAACCTTATCTCTGACTTTCTTTCGCCTATGAAAAACTCTAATTTGCAGGTTTCAGTCCAAACTTTTCTTGCACGATTTCATCAATTTTGAGTTTGTTTTGTGCTAATTGTAGCTTTCTAGAAGCACTGATCAACTTGGCTAGTTGATAGGCTCATTAAGAGCATAGTTGAAAATTTTAGGGCAAACTTTTGGTGTTCGATTCTCCCTGATTGTTTTGCGTTTGAGATTTCTAATGGTGGATTTGAAACCTATGTGTCCTGAGCTTCATGTTGATATCACATTTGTAAATTTCTGGGAAAATTTGGACTGAGCTGACCGGAGGATGGCCGGAGAAGACGATCGGAGTCTTCTCCGGCCGGTGACATTGCCTGAACCTCAAAAATCCTAGCTGAGTTCAACTTTATAACGTAGCCCTTGGATGCTTAATATCCAACGCTCTTCATTGTGCCAACACATTAATGAGGAGGCCCTCTCTCACGTACCTCTGACTTTCAATTCTTTTATACTTTGACTTTGTGTGTCCGTGTGTGTGTGTATGATCATGGTAATAGGCATGTGCATGCATTGTGATTCATTGGATTTGCATACTTTCTTGATCATCTTACACTGACTGCATCCTAGGGTTAGTATGGAGTCAATTTTTTACTAAAGGTCCACATTAAACCCATAGACCCACACCACCTATGCTTGAGCCCATGGTTATTATAATGTGACAATTTCTATTTCTGAACCTCCTGGCTAGCTTTCTTTTATTTTTAATTTTCATTTGACATAATTTTCATTTTATTTTCATAAAATTATTTCTAAGCATCTAAAAATCAAAGAAAAAATCATGAAGCATGTTTATACATTAAACTAATTTTATGCATTTTTTGTTTCTAATTTTCTTTATTTTTTAATATTATTTTCATTTTCTTTTATTTTATTTTGATTTTGTTCCATTTTAAAACACAAACTTCAAAAATTTATTTTGCTTAAGCCATTAAACATTTTGAAACCATTCACTTTGCATCCATTCACCAACACCTTAAACCTTATAAAACTATTTTTTATACGTTTTTTAAACTTTTTTTCTTTGAATTTTTGTATGCACTTTTAAAAAGGATTGGCCTCTGACTTAGGTCACTTTCTGTACCATGTCAAAATTTTTGAACATTGTTTAGCGTGTGTTTGATTACTTGTAATTGAGCTCACTTTTCATGAACTTCTCTTGTCACATCTTCTAACCCTAATTGCTTGAAGGCATTTATGCCATCATTTGAGGGTCACTTGTAGGTTTTTGCTTGGTATTTTTAGACTATTATAAGTATTTTTTGATCATTTATAGGTCAATTTTACTTGTGTTTACCTTTTGGTTTGTAAGATGCATCACTTGTTCATGTTTGACCTAATTCTTCCATGTCCTTCACACTATGCCTCTTATACCTTTTTGTATGCTTATAACATGTTCATATCTTCATCTAATTTGCATTATACATAAATTATGCAACTAACTTCATACATAAGCATCCATATTTGTATGCCATGTTGCATCTTTTGTCATTCATTTCAAGTATGAAACATCTTTGCATTATGTGACTTTCTTTTCCATGTTTGGTGACTTGTTTGAACTTGTTTTCCATGTAAACTTGACATGCTTGTATGTGAATCTTTAACATGTAATTCCTATCATGTGATACTGACCTCCATCATCTTATGATCATCTTTACTCATTTTTCTTTCATCTTGACTTATGTTCATTCCTACATGATACATGCTTACTTCTTCTTACTTCTTCTTCATCTTAATTCTTCAATCACTTGAATGTTTCTACACATGACTTGTATGCTCATCCATAGGCATTATATGACATTATTAAATGATGTATGCTACTGGTTGTCTTCATCTCATGTCACCCTTTCACATTTTACTTTCACCGTTGCTTTACTTGTTTCTTCTTATATGAATGTGTGATTGTATTCCTCTCTTCATCTCATTCTATCATGAACCAATACATGCACTTTAGTATGCTCATTTAGGATAACATTAGACATTCTAAAATGGTATAACATTCTGACTTTGGTACTTCTCATGTGCTTTCATCCATGTTTGTACTCTTTTGCATCATTACTTCTTCATGTGTGGTTCCATAGAATGTTTTTACAACTTTGGTGCTTTTAGCACTTGTTTGATTTAGTATGGATTCCTTGAGCTTCTTAAAGTTTATTTAGGGTTTGGTTCTAACTTGTAAGGTCCATAGACCTTTATATTCATTTCATGTGTTTCCTTTGTATATTTAGCTTGTATTTCATGCCTAATTAACTATTGGGTTCCATTGGCTAACCTTGTATGGGCTTTGGAAAGTTTTAGGAGTATGGAAATGCTTCCACATTCCAACCTCTCCCTCTCCTTTTACAATTCAATATTGTGTTTGTGTAAGCACCAAAAATGCTTTGATTTGCATAATTGCTCACTTCCCCTTAGAAGCAACTTACCTTCCATCTTGGAAGTAAGTTGTCTTCTAATCCTTTTCTTCTTTTTATTTATTCTTCTCTTCTCTCCTTAATCATTAGGATAGAGATCTTCAAACCTCACTAACTTAGGATGTCCAAGCATGCGAACCAATATTCAAGCTAATAGCTACATGCGAACCAATATTCAAGCTCTTGTAAAGAATCAGGCTGTCAGGTGGGTCAATGGGTTGCGTTCTTGGTCAACATGATAAGACATGTAGGAAAGAGCACGTCGTCTACTACCTGAGCAAGAAGTTCACAAACTATGAGTCTAGATACTCAATGCTTGAGAAGACATGTTGGGCACTGTAAACACCCCAAATTTTCCCTCACTAAGTTCACACCATGGCTTGTGATCTTTTCATTTGCATAAGTTCAATCATATCACATCATGTTGCATTTTTGCTTCACTGCATTGGTTCAAAGTCATCTGCAACTAGGGTTTGTGATATGAGCAATCCCTGAGCCATCTGAGCCACTCCAAAGGTCATCAATCATCTCAAGAGGGTCCATGTATGTTCAAGCATCATATTATATCCTCCCAAGATCAAGAAAGTCAGAAAATCACAAGAACTGAGATAGGCATGGAAGTAGAGCCAGGCTTAACTGCACAGATGACCTAAAATTAAGGTTTTGGTTTCAGAGGCCATAACCCCAAATGTTTTGGTCATTCTTGTTTCTATTGTTCTCTATATGATATAAGGATCATGCATACCAAGTTTGATGGAAAACTTCATTGTGGAAGTCATCTGATCATTGGGTAACTTCTTGAGCAAGTCAGAGCCAAATCAGGGCATCTGAGGCCCCCAACATGGAACCAAAATATATTTTTCATCAAAATGAAGTTATATGGTCTTTATTTGATCATTGAAGTTCTTGGAAGTTCACAAATTTGAATAAAAATGGGCTAAACCAAAAGTTGCCAAATATGGAAATGACTTGTAATGTAAACCTTCCATTTTGGGAAAGTTTTTCAACCTCCTCTTTCTCAACCAAAAATGCTTCAAATGAAAAATTCTTGATCATGAAAGTTGTAGATTTGGTCATTCCCTTTTCAAAAAGTACAAGAACAAGACCTAATTCATTTTGGAACTCAAGTTATGGCTTTCCAAAGTTGGCAAAAATCACATAATTTCAAGTTTCATGTCAAAGAGGGATTTTTGCAAAACCTCATGCCAAGCTATTTTATGACTTCAAATGGACTTCTACACTTCATAAAATCATAATGCAATGCCTAAAAGTCAGATTTGTGCCAAGAATTCTCAAGTTTCATGACTTATGCATGAAGAAATCAAGAAAGGGCCAAACTTCATGAAATTTGCAAAACCCCCCACAAACTTCAATCCACTTGCTAATTGGCCTCAATCTGAATTCCATGGTTGCCCATGAATCAAGCTGCGCAGCACATGCCCTTGTCCTTGGCCTGAATTTGCCCATACCTCAAAGGACACCTAACCTTGACTTTTTGCAAAATGAACCATACCAATCAGCATAGGCCACCAACAACTCTCTGACATATCAAGACTTGATACATGGACCAAAAGCAAGAAATTTCATACAACAAGCAAGGCTGAATCCTCCCACAACTCAGCATACACCAAAAGTCCCTCTTATGCATTTTTCTTCGAAACTGATCCCAAAAACCACAAACATCAAAACAAACTCCATAGAACAACTCACCATCAACCTCTGATCATTTCCCAACCATCACCTTACCCTGAAACCCCCCATATCAAAAACACGATTTCTCTCCCCCTTTGAACTGAACTGCATCAATCTCACAAACCATCCATATAAAACTCCATCCAAGCATTGCAAACTCCTCAGGAAGTTCATTAAAGGCATCTTGGACCAAAGAAGCAGCCAAAAAGCTCCAGGGTTGAAAGTTTCACCTCAGGTAGCCATGCAAATTCATTTTTCCAGAAGTTGTATTTTAAGTTCTTAAATGGTTAAGTGTGATCCCCTGAGTATATTGAACTTTGAATTATTGAAAATAGTTAAGAATTGAGGATGTATGGTCTCTCTGAAATTTTTGTTGTTTTTGTTCTTAGCATCGAATCTTGTTAATGGATGGATATAAATGAAATTTGAGGGTAGGGTTGGGTTTAGAATGGAGAGAGGAAGCAATCTGGAGCTTTAGAGCTCCAGAAATGGCCTAGGGGTTGAGTTGCGAATTTTTCAGGGGAGAGGTGGTCGGAGAAGATGTCCGGAGGTCATTTCCCGCCACCTGAAAGTGATTAGTTTAATTAATTAGGGTTAGGGTTTGTTTTGAACGTGGGTCGTTGGATGAGCTTTCCCGCGCGTGTGTGTGGTGAGGATTGAATCATTAATTTTAATTATAGGATTAATTTTTAATTAAATCAGATTAAGGAAGTTTGAACCTGGGCCGTCCAGATGTGTGCCCAGTCAAACCTCCCAGAGCCCAGATTGCATATCCACCACCCATTCAGCATACTTCCCATTTTAATTAATTTTATTTCATTTTTTCTCATTTAATTTCTACGAATTTTAAAAAATAGTAAAACACATCAAAAAATTATGGAAATTTTTATTAAATCTTTTATTAATTTTCAGAATCCAAAAATATTTTTATTTTTAATTTTTGCATTAAAAACTCTTTTTTAAATCATTTAAATGATTATTTTTAATTAGTTAATGAGAGTTAATTAATTAAAAATACATTTAGGTCTTTAAAAATCCCAAAAAAATTCAGGGAACATTTTCAAACATTTACAAACATTTACAAACTCACAACACAAATTTCTTTTTGGTTTTGATCATACTTTGGCAATTTCCATTTGAATTAGGGTTCTTTAATTTGAATATTTTTAACCCTAACTTCAAAAATTCATAACTTTTGATCCAAGTTGAATTTGTGAATGGTTCTTTTTGTATTGTGTTATGCATACTTTCAAGCATCCAAAAACATTTTTGTTTCATTTTTATAGTGCATTTTCAATTTGTTTGGAATTTTCCCTGTAGGATCACCCTTAAAACCTTAGAAACTTAGGAAAATCATAAGTCCTTTAGGGTTTAGCTTCTGACCTTCCACTTTGGGCAGTGAACTTGTATAGGTTTAGGGTCCCTTTGATTCCATTTTGAATTTTTTATCTTATCATTTGCTTCTGATTTTGAATTTTGCATCTCATGTTGTACATAAACCCTAATTTGCATCTTCATTTGCATCCATCTTACATAAGCTTGCATACATGAACTTGCTATGGCATTTTGTGCATCCACATCACATATGAGACATCTTAGGACATATTAGAATCATCTTTGATCATTTCATCATTCATTTTCCATGTTTTTGCTTTCATTTGATGTCATGTGCATTCATGAACTTTCATGCTTCTTACATGTCTCATTTGCATTCTCATCTCTTGTATGAACATTCATATCACTTGGCATGCTTTCATACCATATCATAACATCATTTTCATCATGAATATGTTTCTGACTTTGGTTTTCATCTTTACATTTCATCTCATTTTCATTTCATTTCATTTCCTTTTGCTAACTTTTCAGGTGGTAAGTGTTTGAGAAGTGAATTTGCCTTCACTTCTCATAATATCTTCTCATCTCTCTTATGCATCATTGCTGCATTTTACTTGTGAATTAGAGTGAGCTTGCTCATTCATTCTCCTTCCTCTCTCTCTTTCTTCAAGCAACTTATCTTCTTAAGTGAAGTAACTTGTCTTGCTTCTTTCTGATTCTCCCTCCTTCATCCTGCTTCTTCCTTGGTGGCTTTTCTCTTGAGATCTTCTTGCAAGCCTCATAAACCCTAGGAACACCCAAGCATGATCACAATTAGGGTTTTATTAGTCCCCCATTAGTTTTACCTTTGTGTCATCTTTGAGTCTTCTCTTCTCATCTCTTAATCAAGGACTAAACCTTTAAGGTTTTAAGGCTTTGTGATTAAGCTTATGCATGCATCCTTCTATTAGGATGGAGTGTATAACTTTAATCCTAAGTGTTAAGCCCTTAATGTGTTTAAATCCTTTAATCAATCCATCTAATAATCATCAAGATATCAAACTTGTAACTTGGGATTTGCATTAGGGTTCTAATTCTTCCTTAATTGGTTAAGAAGGACTAACCCTAGTGTTAATGGACAAGTCCCCCTCAAGTTGTCTTACAAACCATAAAATCCATTTCTTAATCTCACCATTAACTAAAATCCACTTTAATAAAGACTTTGTTTTGTCATGAGGTTAATCCCTAATCATGGATTAAGTTGATGAGCCTTCCTCAGCTTAAATGTTCTCATCTATTATCCTTCTATTAGGATGGTGTAATGGGTCCATTAAATCTCTGATTACGGCTTAAACTCATTAGTTAACACCAAACAAAAACTCCAAAAACATCTAAATAAATGCAAGTAGGTTAATGATCTTAATCCTACATCATGGTGATTAAGTGTGA
Organism: Lathyrus aphaca; assembly: GCA_963966055.1. Taxonomy (NCBI): domain Eukaryota; kingdom Viridiplantae; phylum Streptophyta; class Magnoliopsida; order Fabales; family Fabaceae; genus Lathyrus; species Lathyrus aphaca. The sequence goes on along the minus strand of OZ014523.1, from coordinate 125,696,115 downwards.
GGTGTTTACTTCACACTTAAGGTATTCTCATTACCCCTGATCAAAGGGAAGATGTGATGAGTTTACTAACCCTTGGTTTAAGCTTAAGCTCATTATCTTATGACAAACACAAAAAGCAATAAAAGACTGAAAACATCAAAAACAAACAATAATCGTCTCCTCCAGGATTCTTTTCTCATCATCTTCACTCACAAACGAGAACTTGCTTCTTCCGCCTAATGCCAGACAGTTAGCACCTGAGCCAGACAGGTCATACACCTGAGCATAGACAAGTAAGCAGTTCATCAGTCAATTTATTTTCTTTGTGATGGACATACAGCCGGCCTACAGCTGTCTGTTGGGTAGACCCTGGATCCACGCCGCTGGCGCTGTTACGTCTACCCTTCACCAGAAGTTAAAATTCGAGTGGGAAGGCCAAATCATCACCATCTGTGGGGAGGATGACATCTTTGTTAGCCAGCTGGCTACTTATAAGTACATAAAAATGGATGGGGAGATCCATGAGACCATAAGTCAAGGGTTTGAAGCCCTTAATATTAATGAAGCATCTGCTGTGTCTGGGACTTCCATCACATCATATCAACAAGCCCGGAAGGTTGTTGAGGAGGGTACCGCTCAAGGCTTGGGCAAGCTGCTTCCAGTTGAAAAGAAAGAAGACCGATTCGGGTTGGGTTACATACCAACTCGACAAGATCAACCAAAGGCTGCAACGGAGCCCAAGTTTCTCAGCGGGGGAATGCTCACCCCGGATGTTGTGAATAGTTTGGAAGATGAGTCAGAAGACGAACGCAACCTGGAAAACTGAATACGTCCGAGGATCCCGGGGAACCAAGTCTCAAACTGGTCTTCCCAGGAAATTATAAGAGTTACTCCTGCAGAGTAATTATTATTTCCTATCTTTAAGCATGCATCAAGTCTTACATCTTGCCCAAGATGTCAGGGCTCATTTTGTAATTGGGCCATCTTGTATTTTGTGCAAACGATCAATTAATGAATATCAGGACATCTTTTGCAAATGAGTCTTTTTCCTTTTCCGCTCACTGTTTTTCATTTTTCATTTCTTGTATTTCGTATGACTTTGACAATCCGATTAATCAAACTGATGAAGGGGTTGAAGAAGATTATGAGCTACCTGAAGAATTAGCGAGGTTGTTGAGACAAGAGGAGAAGGTCATCACTCCTCATCAGGAGGAAGTTGAGACGGTTAATCTTGGTACAGAAGAAGACTAGAAAGAAGTTAAAATCGGGGCCCGTCTGCAAGATTCAGTGAAAGAGCAACTTATTGACATGCTTCGGGAGTATGTGGATGTTTTTTGCTTGGTCTTATCAGGATATGCCAGGTCTGGATATCGACATTGTTATGCACAAGCTGCCTCTAAAGGAAGATTGTCCACCAGTAAAACAGAAGTTGCGCCGTACTCGCCCAGATATGGCAATGAAGATAAAATAAGAGGTACAAAAATAGTGGGACGCCGGTTTCCTTGCTGTAACTAGCTATCCGCCGTGGGTTGCTAACATCGTACCTGTGCCTAAGAAAGATGGTAAAGTACGGATGTGTGTGGATTACCGGAATCTGAACAGATCCAGCCCGAAAGATGACTTCCCTTTACCTCACATTTATGTATTGGTCGACAATACGACTCAGTTCTCGGTGTTCTCCTTCATGGATGGATTTTCAGGATATAATCAGATCAAGATGTCACCTGAAGACATGGAGAAGACAACTTTCATCACACCCTGGGGCACAATCTGTTATAAGGTAATGCCATTCGGACTGAAGAATGCTGGTGCCACTTATCAACGGGTTATGGTAACATTATTCCATGACATGATCCATAAAGAAATCGAATGTTATGTGGATGACATGATTGCCAAGTCCCTCACAGAAGAAGACCACCTGGTGAATCTGTTGAAACTATTCAAGCATCTGAGGAAGTACCAATTGAAGTTAAACCCCAACAAGTGTACATTCGGGGTGCGATCCGGTAAACTGCTGGGATTTATTGTAAGTGAGAAAGGGATTGAAGTTGACCCTGATAAAGTCAAAGCCATCCAGGAGATGCCTGCACCAAAGACTGAAAAAGAAGTTCGAGGGTTCCTAGGTAGATTGAACTACATTGACAGTATTAGAAGAGTCAATGGGGTGTGTGTTGGGCCAACATGACGAGTCTGGTCGAAAAGAGTATGGAATATACTACCTAAGCAAAAATTTTACCGACTGTGAACAACGTTATTCACTGCTCGAGAAAACTTGTTGTGCTTTAGTGTGGGCTGCTTGTCGACTAAGGCAGTATATGTTGACCCACACTACCTTATTGATCTCAAAGATGGGCCCAATCAAGTACATTTTTGAAAAGCCAACACTCACCGGACGGGTTGCAAGATGGAAAATGATTCTCACAGAGTACGATATCCAGTACACATCTCAGAAAGCCATCAAAGGCAGTGTATTGTCTGATTATCTTGCTGAGCAACCCATTGATGATTACCAGCCTATGAGATTTGACTTCCCTGATGAAGACATCATGTTCATAAAAGCAAAAGATCATGAAGAACCTATTCACACCGAAGGGCCTGACCCAGAAAAAGAATGGACTATGATGTTTGATGGGGCTATTAATATGAATGGACGTGGTGTTGGTGCAGTACTCATTACACCTAAGGGAGTTCACATGCCTTTCTCGGCAAAAGTCACTTTTAACTGCACTAACAACGAAGCTGAATACGAAGCCTGTATCATGGGTCTTGAGGAACCCATTGACCTCAGGATCAAGACTTTAACTGTATTCGGAGATTCAGCTCTGGTAATCAATCAAACCAACGGCAAATGGTACACTCACCAGGAGCATCTGATTCCATACCGGGATTATACAAGGAGATTACTGACTTTCTTCACCACAGTCAAGCTTGAGTATATCCCTCGAGATGAAAATCAGTTTGCAGATGCTCTGGCTACCATTTCATCCATGATCAAAGTTCAATCTGCCAACTTTGTGCCTCGGATTTCAGTATCCAGACTTGACAGGCCAGCATACGTATTCTCAGCATACCTTGCTAAAGATGATAAGCCTTGGTTCTATGACATCAAATGCTTCTTAGAGGATCAAACATACACACCTGGGGCATCATCCAATGACAAGAAGACATTAAGAAGGCTAGCTGGTAGTTTCTTCCTGAATACTGATGGTTCCTTGTACAAGAGAAACTTTGATATGGTACTTCTCTGATGTGTTGATAAGGCAGAGGCAGACTTGTTGATGCACGAGGTGCACGAAGGATCTTTTGGTACCCATGCTGGAGGGCACGCAATGGCTAAAGAGTTGTTAAGATCAGGCTATTACTGGATCACAATGGATGCAGACTGTTGTGCTTATGCCAGGAAATGCCATAAATGCTAGATTTATGCAGATAAAGTGCATGTACCTCTGAATCCTTTGAATGTGATGTCTTCACCTTAGCCCTTTGCCATGTGGGGCATTGATAGGATTGGCAAGATTGAACCGACTGCTTCAAATGGCCACAGATTCATTCTGGTAGCCATTGACTATTTTACCAAGTGGGTTGAAGCAGCTTCATATGGAAACGTCACCAGGCAAGTGGTAGCCCGATTCCTGAAGAGGGACATCATCTGTCGGTATGGAGTGCCCGAGTGAATCATCACTGATAATGGTTCCAACTTAAACAACAAAATGATGGCAGAACTGTGTCGGGACTTCAATATCCAACATCACAACTCTTCTCCTTACAGGCCAAAGATGAATGGCGCTGTTGAGGAAGCTAACAAAAACATTAAGAAGATTGTGCAAAAGATGGTAGTCACTTACAAAGACTGGCATGAGGTGCTACCATTTGCCTTGCATGGGTACCGTACATCAATCAGAACATCCACTAGGGCAACACCGTATCAACTTGTGTATGGTATGGAGGAAGTCTTACCTATTGAAGTTGAATTGCGCTCCTTGCGAGTATTGATGGATGTTAAGCTGAATGAAGCAGAATGGGTTCGATCCCGGTACAGACAACTGAGTCTGATCAAAGAGAAGAGATTAGCTGCAATTTTTCATGGGCAGCTGTATCAGAAGATAATGAAGAAAGCCTTCGATCAGAAAGTCAGGCTTCGGGAATACCAAGTAGGAGATCTTGTGCTGAAAAGACTCCTCCCTCCTCATACAGACCACAGGGACAAGTGGACTCCGAATAACGATGGTCCGTTCATAGTAAAGAAAGTTTTCTCTAGTGGAGCACTGATGCTCAATACTATGGATGGTGAAGACTTCCTGTCCCCTGTGAATTCATATGCAGTTAAAAAATACTTCACATAAATGACCCGCTGGACACAAAAACAGAATGTATGTTCAGGCAAAAATGGGGCATCCCGGCGAGTCAAAAACAGAATAAAAGACTCGGGTAAAAATAAGGGAAAATAATAAAAATTTACACCCGCTGAGTTGAAAAGCCGCATTGGACAGCTCAGGCAAAAATGGGTATCCCGGTGGATTGAAAACCCGAAAGGGCGATCTCATGCAAGATAAGGAAATAAGCGAACAACTGCATTCTGAATTTGTCTGTATCACTTACTACATGGTAAACTTCAAAAGGTTCAAACGTCAGTCAGAATCAGCCTTCTTCAGAAAGCAAGATGAGAAGAACATCAACGTCATACGAGTCATAGCAAAGGGAAGCTCACTTAAGCGTCATTAACATTGCCAGTACCCTTTTATTTCTCAATTTGTAACAATATCCTCATTTCAGGGGATTTGTTTCTTTGACTGTATTTGCCAATTTAGGGCACCCAAATTAATAAAATCAGATTTTCAGTCACATTCCGTCTTGTACATTTTATTTCATTTTCAAAAGGTCCGATATCCTTGATATAACGTTTGCATAAAAATAGAAAGTGCCTTGCTAAATCACGTGCTTACAGGAAGTATATTTGCTCCCGGGAGTGTCTAACTCCTATGATGGAATCCGGTAAGGGATACCTTGGGGTACTTGTACGTTTCTTTGTCATAAAAGGATTGCAGGTATTCAAAGCGCAACATGGGGCATGAAAGCACTCTCCCCAGCAAGCTGCCAAATCTTTATCTCCTCAGCACATCTTCCAAACAACTTCAAAAGTGTTTTCTCACCATCAGAGTTGTCGGGCATCTTTTCTCCGACACATCTTTCAAACAATACCAGGAGGGGCTCATTTCCCCAGCTGAGTTGTCAGATATCCTCATCCTCAGAAGGATCCTCACAGAAATCTCTAGGAAGATCGTTCAGTGATTATTCCTCCTTAACCAAGTGCTAGACAGGGAACCATCTCCCCACAGAGCCCCAGCCTCTATCCAGGAGAACAATGTTTGAAGATCCCACAACAAAGTGACGAAAGCTTCCACAGCCCCAACTGGGCTCCTCATCAACAAGGATAGGTCTATCAGTGACTTACTTCCCCATAACAGAATCATATATATCAGATCTACCAATGATCTCATGCCCAGCTGGGATTTTCCTTCAAGCAAGATCAATCAGAGATCTCCACAGCAACGGGATCCGAATCCCGGATCGGTATCTTTTGCATAAATCATAGCATTCACATCATATTTCCCCTCAGAGTGTAGCATTCCGTCTAATATGGATCATTACGGAAAAAATCAAACATATTGCATAATCATAAGCCATGTTTTGAATCAAAACACCTGTATGTACCAACATGCCGCCAGTAATGTATAGATAGGCCCACAGTCATAGCAGAAAGCCAAAGCGTCCCCTTTGCACTCACAAATACATATTAATATATACTCATCCAACACTCATCCGTGTCATATATTCCCCTGCAGATACAAACCACAAACAAATATCTATACACTCCTTGGACACTCGTCCGTGTCACCATTCCTCCGCATGGTTGCCAAAACACTTATTGTAAACCAAACACTTGTTTATAATATACCTCTTTCGACATCCGTCCGTATCATCTTATTCCCACAGATCTTCAGAATATCTCTTACACTTATATGTTCATGACTTACACACTTCCTCTTATGATACCCGTCTATGTCATATTCTCCCCAGCATGTTGAACACTCGTTTGTGTCTCACTCGTACTTACTCTTTACTCATACAGATACTCGTCCGTATCTTGTATACACCACTTATCTTTTCCCAGATTCAACACTCGTCCGTGTTATTTGTTAACCAGTTGGTACTCGTCCGTATCATCACCTTTGGACATGTGTCAGCGTTTGTTTCTACCGATACTCGTCCGTATCATAGTCTTAAGGATGCTCGTCCGCATCTTTAATCTATGCACAGTGTCAAAAACTTGCACCTTTCCTTTCTTGAATGTAGACACTCGTCTGTATCTACCATTCCCCAGAAGAGTTCCCAGAAAATTCCCAGCAAAAGGCAAAATTTCTTTTCTATCTGACATTCGTCCCGTGTCATGATACTTTCGGCAGTCGTACCCTGCTAGGTGATCGTCCTTCACCTTTTGATGATCGTCCTTCATCATTCCCCCAGCGGAGTCTCCGTCATTGGAACCCTTTCTATCCGACATTCGTCCTATGTCGTGATATTTAGCAGCCGTACCCTGCTAGGTGATCGTCCTTCACCTCTTGATGATCGTCCTTCATCACTTTTATCTGATGGTCGTCCCCATCGTTGATTCTGTTATCTGACATTCGTCCTATGTCATGATAAACCTTGAGAGCAGTCGTACCCTGCCAGGTGGCCGTCCCTATCATCGACCCTTTCTATCTGGCATTCGTCCTATGTCGTGATACTTTCAGAGCAGCCGTCCCCTGCCAGGTGGTCGTCCGTCACCTTAGATGATTGTCCCTCATCTTATCCCCAACAGAGCAACCGTCCCTTGCTAGGTGATCGTCCTTCACCTTTGATAATCGTCCCTCATCATTTATTTCAATTAACCTGATGGTCGTCCCCATCATTGACTTTACCTTTTAATCCCCGGAGAATCTTGTTACTTTACCTGATGGTCGTCCTCATCGTGACTCTTTATTTCCCCAGCATGTCGGTCGTCCCCGTCATTACTTTATCCCCAGCAGTCGTCCTCTGCTCAATGGTCGTCCTCCGCCGCCCGTACTTTATAATCATACTTTATTTTCTTTTACAATCTATATCCCGTTTCTTCTTCACAACCAGTGAGTGCAAATTTTGGACTGTCTTTGGTATTCAACCACGAGTTATCTTGTTTGCCTGGTAAGCCGTCGCTTACATCCTGCATAGCTAACTCATGTTTGAATAGGGGCAGCTGTAAACACCCCAAATTTTCCCTCACTAAGTTCACACCATGGCTTGTGATCTTTTCATTTGCATAAGTTCAATCATATCACATCATGTTGCATTTTTGCTTCACTCCATTGGTTCAAAGTCATCTGCATCTAGGGTTTGTGATCTGAGCAATCCCTGAGCCATCTGAGCCACTCCAAAGGTCATCAATCATCTCAAGAGTGACCATGTATGTTCAAGCATCATATTATCTCCTCCAAAGATCAAGAAAGTCAGAAAATCACAAGAACTGAGAAAGGCATGGAAGCAGAGCCAGGCTTAACTGCACAGATGACCTAAAATTAGGGTTTTGGTTTCAGAGGCCATAACCCCAAATTTTTGGTAATTCTTGTTTATATTAGTCTCTATATGATATAAGGATCATGCAGACCAAGTTTGATGGAAAAATTCATTGTGGAAGTCATCTGATCATTAGGTAACTTCTTGAGCAAGTCAGAGCCAAATCAGGGCATTTGAGGCCCCCAACATGGAACCAAAATTGATTTTTCATCAAAATGAAGTTATATGGTCTTTATTTGATCATTGAAGTGCTTTTAAGTTCATAAATTTGAAGAAAAATGGGCTAAACCAAAAGTTGCCAAATATGGAAATGACTTGTAATGTAAACTTTCCATTTTGGAAAAGTTTTTTAACCTCCTTTTTCTCAACCAAAAATGCTTCAAATGAAAAATTCTTGGTCATGAAAGTTGTAGATTGGATCATTCCCTTTTCAAAAAGTAAAGGAACAAGACCTAATTCATTTTGGAACTCAAGTTATGGCTTTCCAAAGTTGGCATAAATCACATAATTTCAAGTTTCATGTCAAAGAGGGATTTTTGCAAAACCTCATGCCAAGCTATTTTAATACTTCAAATGGACTTCTACACTTCATAACATCATAATGCAGTGCCTAAAAGTCAGATTTGTGCCAAGAATTCTCAAGTTTCATGACTTGTGCATGAAGAAATCAAGAAAGGGCCAAACTTCATGAAATTTGCAAAACCCCCCACAAACTTCAATCCACTTGCTAATTTGCCTCAATTTGAATTCCATGGTTGCCCATGAATCAAGCTGCGCAAGACATGCCCTTGTCCTTGGCCTGAATTTGCCCATACCTCAAAGGACACCTAACCTTGACTTTTTGCAAAATGAACCATACCAATCAGCATAGACCACCAACAACTCTCTGACCTATCAAGACTTGATACATGGACCAAAAGCAAGACATTTCATACAACAAGCAAGGTTGAATCCTCCCACAACTCAGCATACACCAAAACTCCCTCTTATGCATTTTTCTTCGAAACTGATCCCAAAAACCACAAACATCAAAACAAACTCCATAGAACAACTCACCATCAACCTCTGATCATTTCCCAACCATCACCTTGCCCTGAAACCCCCATATCAAAAACACGATTTCTCTCCCCCTTTGAACTGAACTGCATCAATCTCACAAACCAGCCATATAAAACTCCATCCAAGCATTGCAAACTCCTCAGGAAGTTCATTAAAGGCATCTTGGACCAAAGAAGCAGCCAAAAAGCTCCAGGGTTGAAAGCTTCACCTCAGGTAGCCATGCGAATTCATTTTTCCAGAAGCTGTATTTTAAGTTCTTAAATGGTTAAATGTGATCCCCTGAGCATGTTGAACTTTGAATTATTGAAAATAGTTGAGAATTGAGGATGTATGGTCTCTCTTAAATTTTTGCTGTTTTTGTTCTTAGCTTCGAATCTTGATAATGGATGGATATAAATGAAATTTGAGGGTGGGTTGGGTTTAGAATGGAGAGAGGAAGCAATCTGGAGCTTTAGAGCTCCAGAAATGGCCTAGGGGTTGAGTTGCGAATTTTTCAGGGGAGAGGTGGTCGGAGAAGATGACCGGAGGTCATTTCCGGCCACCTGAAAGTGATTAGTTTAATTAATTAGGGTTAGGGTTTGTTTTGAACGCGGGTCGTTTGATGAGCTTTCCCGTGCGTGTGTGAGTGGTGAGGATTGAATCATTAATTTTAATTATAGGATTAATTTTTAATTAAATCAGATTAAGGAAGTTTGAACCTGGGTCGTCCAGATGCGCGCCCAGTCAAACCTCCCAGAGCCCAGATTGCATCTCCACCACCCGTTCAGCATACTTCTCATTTTAATTAATTTTATTTCATTTTTTCTCATTTAATTTCTACGAATTTTAAAAAATAGTAAAACACATCAAAAAATTCTGGAAATTTTTACTAAATCTTTTATTAATTTTCAGAACCCAAAAATATTTTTATTTTTACTTTTTGCATTAAAAAATATTTTTAAATCATATAAATGATTATTTATAATTAGTTAATGAGAGTTAATTAATTAAAAATACATTTAGGTATTTAAAAATCCCAAAACAATTAAGGTAACATTTTCAAACATTTACAAACTCACAACACAAATTTCTTTTTGGTTTTGATCATACTTTGGCAATTTTCATTTGAATTAGGGTTCTTTAATTTGAATATTTTTAACCCTAACTTCAAAAATTCATAACTTTTGATCCAAGTTGAATTTGTGAATGGTTATTTTTGCATTGTGTTATGCATACTTTCAAGCATCCAAAAACATTTTTGTTTCCTTTTTATAGTGCATTTTCAATTAGTTTGGAATTTTCCCTTTAGGATCACCCTTAAAACCTTAGAAACTTAGGAAAATCATAAGTCCTTTAGGGTTTAGCTTCTGACCTTCCCCTTTGGGCAGTGAACTTGTATAGGTTTAGGGTCCCTTTGATTCCATTTTCAATTTTTTATCTTATCATTTGCTTCTGATTTTGAATTTTGCATCTCATGTTGTACATAAACCCTAATTTGCATCTTCATTTGCATCCATCTTACATAAGCTTGCATACATGAACTTGCTATGGCATTTTGTGCATCCACATGACATATGAGACATCTTAGGACATATTAGAATCATGTTTGATCATTGCATCATTCATTTGCCATGTTTTTGCTTTCATTTGATGTCATGTGCATTCATGAACTTTCATGCTTCTTACATGTCTCCTTTGCATTCTCATCTCTTATATGAACATTCATATCACTTGGCATGCTTTCATACCATCTCATAACATCATTTGCATCATGAATATGTTTCTGACTTTGGTTTTCATCATTACATTTCATCTCATTTTCATTTCATTTCATTTCCTTTTGCTAACTTTTCAGGTGGTAAGTGTTTGAGAAGTGAATTTGCCTTCACTTCTCATAATCTCTTCTCATCTCTCTTATGCATCATTTCTGCATTTTAATTGTGAGTTAGAGTGAGATTTGTCATTCATGATCCTTCCTCTCTCTCTTTCTTCAAGCAACTTATCTTCTTAAGTGAAGTAAGTTGTCTTGCTTCTTTCTGATTCTCCTTCCTTCATCCTGCTTCTTCCTTGGTGGCTTTTCTCTTGAGATCTTCTTGAAAGCCTCATAAACCCTAGGAACACCCAAGCATGATCATAATTAGGGTTTGATTAGTCCCTCATTAGTTTTACCTTTGTGTCATCTTTGAGTCTTCTCTTCTCATCTCTTAATCAAGGACTAAACCTTCAAGGTTTTAAGGCTTTGTGATTAAGCTTATGCCTGCATCCTTCTATTAGGATGGAGTGTATAACTTTAATCCTAAGTGTTAAGCCCTTAATGTGTTTAAATCCTTTAATCAATGCATCTAATAATCATCAAGACATCAAACTTGTAACTTGGGCCTTGCATTAGGGTTCTAATTCTTCCTTAATTGGTTAAGAAGGACTAACCCTAGTGTTAATGGACAAGTCTCCCTCAAGTTGTCTTACAAACCATAAAATCCATTTCTTAATCTCACCATTAACTAAAATCCACTTTAATAAAGACTTTGTTTTGTCATGAGGTTAATCCCTAATCATGGATTAAGTTGAGGAGCCTTCCTCAGCTTAAATGTTCTCATCTATTATCCTTCTATCAGGATGGTGTAATGGGTCTATTAAATCTCTGATTACGGCTTAAACTCATTACTTAACACCAAACAAAAACTCCAAAAACATCTAAATAAATGCAAGTAGGTTAATGATCTTAATCCTACATCATGGTGATTAAGTGTGAGGTGTTTACTTCACACTTAAGGTGTTCTCATTTCCCCTGATCAAAGGGAAGATGTGATGAGTTTACTAACCCTTGGTTTAGGCTTAAGCTCATTATCTTATGACAAACACAAAAAGCAATAAAAGACTGAAAACATCAAAAACAAACAATAATCGTCTCCTCCAGGATTCTTTTCTCATCATCTTCACTCACAAACGAGAACTTGCTTCTTCCGTCTAATGCCAGACAGTTAGCACCTGAGCCAGACAGGTCATACACCTGAGCATAGACAAGTAAGCAGTTCAACAGTCAATTTATCCTTCAGTCTCTTTGAGTCGAACTACGGTGTTCTGACTTCCTCATTGCACGAGAGGATACGTAGGCATAACTTAACAATTATCGAACAAAAGTCTCTGTATATTCCCCTTCTTCCAGCATTATTCTTTTAAGCCTCATAGTCTTGAGCTTTGCACTCTTTCCTTACACTGACACTCCTTTATTTCACTTTACACTTCTTTTGCACTGACACTTGTATTCTTTTCCAGCTTTTGCACACAGAATAGCACTGACACTACCCCTTTAAAACACAAACTTTCAAGCGTGGATCCCGTCGAGTACGGCGGACAATCTGGGTGCTAATACCTTCCCAGGTTGTAACCAACCCCCTTTCTCAGTTTCTCTGATTCGCAACCGTCTTATCCATCTTTTCTTAGGTTTATGCAGCACTACCTTTCCTTCGGGATAAAAATGCCTAGCTGGCGTCTCTATTCAGTTCATCCTCACGTGTTCTCTCCTTTCGCCGACCATTCGCGTCTGTACCCCTTCTGGCCCTGTGTCATTTGGTGGGAGCGACATGCACTAGCATGGGCTGCTAAGCGATTGAGGCAATACATGCTAACTCACACGACCTTATTGATTTCCAAGATGGATCCTGGCTAGTACATCTTTGAAAAACCAGTGCTAACCGGAAAGGTTGCCCGTTGGCAGATGGTCTTAACTGAATACGACATCCAATATACTTCCCAACTATCAAGGGGAGCATATTGTCAGACTACATGGCCTAAATACCAATCGATGACTATCAGCCAATGAAGTTTGAGTTCCCTGTGTCGCTCCCTGGATTTCCATCCTGGTACAAATGCGAAAGTGGCGCGGAAAAGGTTAGAGTCGCCAGCCATGCATTTGTTTCCCGAAGGAACGAGAATGGTAATGCTGCACAAACCAGAGAAAAGAAAAGTAAGGACACAGGTCATGCGAACCAAAGAGACTGGGTTCGGGAGTCAGTTACGACCTGGGAAGGTATTAGCACCCCAGATCGTCTGCCGTACCCGACGGGATCCACGCTTGCAAAGAAACTGTTTCAAAAGGGTAAATGAATGAAGGCTGCTGCAAAAAGAAAGGACTGAAACTGGAAAAGGAAATGAGAAATAAAACAAAGAGGAAAAATGTAGGGAAAATAAGGATTGTGCTTGAACGGGCCCTACCCCGCTGCCTACGTACCTCACTGGACATGAGGATCAGATTCTCCGTAATTCCCCTAACTAGGGGTGGAAAAGATTGCTTATGTCTTAAGGCTTGAATTGCCTATGTCAATACTCAGGTGTTGCAGGCTCAGACGAAGAGTGTGTTACCGTCTTGAAAAGTGACAAGTAGGAGCAAGTTCTTATAGTGAATATGGTGAGAAGAGAATTCCCGAAGGAGAGACGCTTATTGTTTGTTTGTGTTTTTTAGAAGTCTTTTTAGAGTGTGGCACAAGGAGATGAAGGCAAATCCCTTTCTAAGGACATGTCCTTATTACCACATCCCAAAATAGAATGAGTAACAAGTCCATCAAGAATGAGGAAGATCCTCAAACTTGTTTCCTAAGATTAGGATTTAAATTCACTAACTTGTTTGTATTATTAAGTATTTTTGTGTATTAAAGTAAAGAAGTGTTGTTTAGCTTTTTTCTTTGAGAGTATGACAAAAGGGAAGGTCAACTCAACTATTATTAATGTTTTTTCTAGATTTTTGCTTGAAAATGAGAAAGAGAGAGCACCAAAAGGATCTCAAAGGTAAAAAATAAAGGGGAAATATAATCCTAAAGTTATCATGCAAAGGTGGTCCTAAGGTTAGTGTGGTTTAAACTATCATAAGAAGGAGAAGAAGAAGACAAGAGGAAGAGAAGAAAGTTAGAGAACAACTTACTCCTCTAAAGGAGATAAGTTGCTTCTAAAGGGGGAAGATGAAGAATTGAATCACAAGATGGCATAAGGCACATCAACAATCATAAAATAGGAAGCAAAGTAAGAGAGGAGAGAAAGAATTGAAATGTGGATGTCTTCCACACTTCACTTACCATGAGCCCCTGAAATGGTTAGAACTAATCACATATGACAAGATAAAATCAAACAAGATCAAGTGAGGCATAAACAAACAAAAGATAAACTCCACACACCACAACCAGAAGTGATTCATGTCATTTACATGCTAACAAACCCCAAACAAAACCAAAATGGAAGTAGAATAAACATGGCATCTCAAGGTAACATGAACTACTTATGAAAGAAGAAAGCAAACATGAGATTATACACATCATTCAAACCTAACAAGCATCATATACCTCAAGACCAGAATCACATCACCACAAGAATGTGTACCAATAACACACAATACCAAAGAAAGGTTCATACAAGTGCAAACACAATCAATACAAGAATGAGAAGTGAAGTGAACATGTGCATAAGTGTAAGAACAAACAAATGCAAATAAAATCAAAGCATAAGCATCAAATAAAGACCAGGGACCTAAACATGTTAAAATGTGTCTAAGAAGCATGAACAAACATGGGGAAGAAGCATGCAAACTCAAGCATAAGCATCATGGAGGGAAAATGGACAAAGAAGGTGAGGTGAACATGCATACATTTGTGATAAACTTCAAAGGCAAGCAACACAAAAAGTTTCAAAGCACAAACACCAATCAAGTACCAGAAACCTATCCTCATACAAAAAGATCTCTAAACATCCTATAGGAGTTGGCACAAGTGCCCTCCTAGCCTAAGAACTAAGCATGCAACAAGAAGAAGCAAAAACTAGGGCAATCACATATGAAAATTAAAATCAAATCAAAAACTCATTCAAAAATTCTACAACTAAGCACAAATGTTCATTAATCATGTGATAACATCATACCAAAAGAAAAAAATCATAATCAAAAGCAAACTAGGTCAAAGGACCTCATGAACACAAACTAGGATTTTGAAACTTCATGCCCAAGTCAATTGACAAAAAAATTTATGAAAGCTTCTAAAAATCAGAAGAAAATCAACCAAAAACTACATCCTAATATGAAACAGATGCAAAAAGAACCAACTCAAAACTCAAATTAATGATCAAGATAGAAAATCCACAAGTCAACATGTAATTAAAGAGAATTAAAAACAAATAATAAAAGTGAAAATTAAATACTACGTGAAAAATAAAAATAAATGAAAAATAAAAATGTCAAAAATTAGAGAAAATTAAAAGAAACAAACCTGATTTATTTTAGAATTTTATGAAACCAATTACTATTTAAAAAAAAAAGAAATCAAACTGAAAATAGAATGAAATAAAAAATAAAAGAAATAGACCAGGGGTGCATTTAGTAAGAAAACACAGTTCAAATAATTGGGCCAGATATAGAGGGGGTGCGTATATCAAGGAAGTCCCATGCACACTCAGTCAACTCAATTCTAGTATGCCAATCCAATGGTCAGAAACAAAAGTCAACCTACAAAGTCTAGGTAATCAAAGGCTCACGCGTAGTCAACTAAATCTCAGTCATCCAATCCAGTGGTTCAAGTTTAGTCAAGTCAACACAAAGTATGCAGATCTAAAGGCACACAATAGCTATCACAAAGTAAGCATAAACAACGCTCTAGATCAATAGTCAAATACTAGGTCAAACAAATGTGTGGTTCAGATCAAAGGTCCACACACTTTACCATGCACTCACAAACAAAACCAATAATCAGAAATTAAAACACAAAATACGCGCACGTGAGTGAGAGCATGCATTCTTTATGCGCTGGCAAAATATAATCCGTCCATATCACGCATCCAATGGCTAGGACCTCATCTTCTTCATTCAACTCAAATCCAGAATCCGGTTACCGGAGCTAGGGCTCCGGCACCGGAGACTTCAAACTCAAGAACACACAACCACAAAAATGCTTCAAACTCTCCAGATCTAACAATTAAAACATGATAAATCCAAATATAGTAATGAAATTCAAAAAAGATCAATGATCAGAGCAAATCGAACAAAAACAACTTCACATGTCAAACTTCAGATCAACATGAAATGCTCTATATGCAACCATTTTTAAAACCAAATACATCCAGATCATCAGTGAAGTGAATAAATCACGAAGCACACAAAAGAAACAAGTTCTAGATCTATGAATTCAAGAGGTTACCTGTTGCAGAACTTCAAATAGGCTAAGAGAAGGCTTCAGATGGAGCAGATCAACTTCTTTTATCCCATCCTTGCAAAATAAATGCAAGAGAGAGGCTGAAACTCTCTAGATCTTGAAACCCGAGTGTATTTGCACCAACTTGCAAGATATGAAATCTGAGGATTCAACTCCAATTGATGGTAGATTAGTGAAATATGGATCTTGGAGATCAAGAATATGTGGTTTGTTTTTGAAATGAGTGAGTGTGTGAGGCAACTCGAAGGGAAATGGTTGAGATGAACAAACTTGTGAGTGAGCAAATGGTGATTAAACCCGGTGAAACGAAACCCTAGATTTCTTATATAGTGTGCATGCTTTCATTATTTTGATTTGCAAAAAGAATTCATGTGGGAAGTGAATGGGAGGAGTCATTTTGCAAAAATGCAAAAGTTGTGTGAGTGAATGATTTGCTCGTGCCTTAGCTTGCCCATGTGCATGATCCAATTCCCCTTCATTCATTATGCACCCTTGGATCAGATTGAGATCAAAATATCCCTTGCATCATGCTTTTGGAATGTTCATGCATCATTGCATTTTATGAAATACACCCCTCTTCATGCACGATTTCTTTAATTTTCTTTGAGCCAAATGCTTCTCATGCCATGCATTGTGATATAGTGACTTGATTTTGTCCATAAAACAACTTAGAAACAAAATTCATAAGTTTTTGCATCTTGGTAGAAAATGGCATTTTAAGTAAGACCCTAAAAATGTGTGAACTTCCTTTGGCCATAAATTTCAAACCATGAGGGCTATGACCATGTTCTTGTACTTTTTAGAAATGGGAGACAATTTCCTACAACTTCCATGTTCAAAGAATTTTCACTTGAAGTCATTTTGGTGATGGAAGAATGCCTTGAAGATTAGGGCAAAACTTACTAAATTTGGAAAGTTAGTTACATGCCTTATTTCCAAAAATAGAAAGTCTTGCAAAAACCCTAGATTCTTGACTTTTGACTTTGCCATACTTCTTTTATGACCTTAAGAAAATCCCTTGGCTTGAAAAATAGGATTGTAACCCTTTCCTTGTCACAATTGACTTTTCAAATAATCAGTTTGACCAATTTCTTCTTATGCAAGCAACTGATGAAATGACTGCCTTCCTCAATGAATTTTCTCACCAAATTTCATCCATAGAATTCACATATCATATGAAGGACTTTTCCCACATGAAATGGCTAAAGTCACAAAGAATCCCTTCTTGAAAATGAAACCCTAATTTGGAGACCATTTGTGTAGGAGCTTGCCCTTTCTTGGATCATCTGATAATCTCCCAACCCTTTGGGCTCTTGTAAAGGATCTTGAACTTGTATATGACCTAGAGACACTTCATGGGACTTGGACAAGGTCACTTGACCTCTTTCTTTGACTTGTAAGGCTTCAAATGCACCCATGATTGATCATATGCCTAGTGCTAGAACATGAGAATGTTATGCTTCATTTTTCTATGCAAAAATGCTAAGGATATGCCATGCTTATGATGCTTATGATATGATGATGGTGCTAGAAAGAAGAGGGAAAATTTGGGGTGTTATAGCTGCCCCTATTCAAGCAACTGTTAATCTGAAAAGGACGATAGCACGGGCTATCAACCGTTCATGATAAACTGTGGTTGAATACCAAGAAGACCTGAAATTTGCACTCTGCTGAGAATGCAGAAATGGGAAATAAACCCAACACTTTGGGTAACTGAATTGAAGACAAAGTGTAACCACCCCAAATTTGCCCTCACTCTTTATCACACCATGGCTTGTGATATTTCATTTTTGTTTTAACATAAGCATTACATCTCATATTGCATATTTGCTTCACTGCATAGTTCAAGTTCATCTGCATCTAGGGTTTGTGATCTGAGCAATCCAAGAATCCATATGAGCCATCCCAAAGGTCTTAAAGCTTTCCAAGAGGATCCATGTGTGTTCTATCATCATATTATGCCCCTCAAAGTTCATGGAAGTCAAAGGATCACAAGAACTGGCAAAGGCATGGAAGCAGAGCTAGGGTTTTCACTACACAGATGACCAAAATTAGGGTTTTGGTTTCAGAGGCCTTAACTCTAAATTTTTGGGTCATTCTTGTTTCTAATGTTCTTAATATGTTATAAGGATCATGTGTACCAATTTTGATGAAGAAACTCATTGTGGAAGTCATCTGTTTTCTGGGTAACTTCCTGAGCAAGTGGTTGGAAGTTCACAAGATTGAAAAATTTTGAGCCAATTGCAAACTTGCCATTTTTGGAAATGACTTGAAATGCAAACTTTCCATTTTGGGAAAGTTTTTCAGCCTCCTCTTTCATGATAAAAAATGCTTCAAATGAAAAATTCTTGGGCATGAAAGTTGTAGATTAGGTCTTTACCTTTTCAAAAAGTACAAGAATATGTCTTGATTCATCTTAGAACTCAAGATATTGCCTTTCAAAGTTGGCAAAAAATCACACATTTTTCAAGTTCATGCCAAAGAGGGAATTTTGCAATTTCACTTGCCAAGTATTCTATTGACCTCTAATGTGCACAAACACTTCATAACATGCCTATTCAACTTCAAAAGATCAGAATTGGCCCAAGGATTGAAGCATTTCATGACTTGATTCACAAGAAACACCAAAGAGGGAAAGTTGCAAAATCTATTCAATCCCATAGTCCTCAATGAACCAAGTTGAGGCCAGACACCCCTCCAAACAAACTCTGACCCGTGCCCATACCTCATAGTACACGATCTTGACTTTTTGCAAAACCTCACATACCAATCAGCCTGTGCCACAACAACTCTCTGGCCAATCAACATTGTTTATGTGGACATTAAGCAACTTATTTCATACAACACACAAGCTTGAAAGTATCTCAACACTCAGATTGCCAAAAACCTCAAGAAACCTTCACCTCTTCGAAATTCATAGCACAACCACTCAAACTTTAAACTTTCTTCACCATTCAACTCAGCATCACCTCAGGATCATTTCCCATCCATCACCATAGCCTGAAACACTCTCAAGCAAAAAACACGAATTGTGCCAAACCAGAACTAAATCTTCCAAACCAAGCCATTTAAACTTCATCCAAGCCTTCCAGAAGCACAAGGGGATCAAGTGGGAGGGATTTGCACCAAAGAAAGGGTCAGAAAGCTCAAGAACACAAAGCTCCATTTCAGGTATCATCCAAGAACATTTTTTCAAGAACTTGCATTTTAAGTTATAAATTGATTCTATGTGATGTGCTGATCATTTTGAGCTTTGAATTATTGAAAATGGTTGAATGTGTAGGATGTATTTGACTTCTGAAATTTTTGCGTGTTTTCCGTTTTGATTCGTATCACATGATTCATGTAAAATAAATGTTGTTTGTTTGCTGATTCATGTTCCATTGCGTTTGGGGATTGATTCTGGGCAGTTTTTATGGCTTGGGGTGGCTTAGAGAAGAAGTTGAGGTTTTGGGGTGACCAGAGAAGATGACCGGAGCTCTCTCCGGTCACCTGAGAATGATTAGGGTTTGATTTATGGTTAATTAAGCCAGGTTTGAATTATGACCATATGATCGTGTTTCCCGCGCGCACGAATGGCCCAGATCCTTTCACTTAGCCCTAATTTCCAATTAATTAGTTAATCAGTTAATTAAGTCAGATTCAATCCTAGCCTCACATTTGCGCACGCAGTCAAGCCAAGTTTGAACCTCAGCCTTCAGATGCGTTTACTTCATATTAAATCCATTTTATTTCATTTTCTTTTCATTTCTTTTGCACAATTTATTAAAAATAGTTAAAAGCATCCAAAAAAAATATTTAATTTGGCATTCTGACTTTAATTGTTTTTCTCAATCCAAAAACAAATTTTTATTTTATTTTTTGCATTAAAAAGGTATTTTTAAAATATTTAACTGTTATTTTTAATTAATTAAAGTATTTTAATTAATTAAAAATACATTTAGGTTTCTAAAAATCACCAAAAATATCATGAACCATTCCAATGCATTTAGAAACATTTTCAAACTCATCACACAAATTTCTTTTTAGGTTTGATCATAGTTTTCTATTTTTTCTTTGAATTAAGGGTCATTAAAATCACATTTTTAAACCCTAACTTTGAAAAATCATTTCTGCCTAACCAAGAAGAGTTTGAACTTGATTCTTTTTGCATTGTATTACATATTGCATGTAGTTTATAGAACATTTTCCTCATGAATTTATCTTGCATTTTCAATTTGATTTGCATTTTTCCTTTTGAACCACCCAAAAACCCTAGAAAACTTAAAAATCATAACTTTTGGTAGGTTAGGCTTCTGACCTTCTCCTTTGGGGTGTGATCTAATATGGGATTAGGGTTTGTTTGATCTTGATTTCAAATTTTTATCATGTTGTATGCTTCTGTTTTATCCATTTGCATCTCACATGTCCATGTAACCCTAATTTCTCATGTTGATTTGCATTCACCTTGCATATTCATCATCACATGAACTTGCCATGACATTTCATGCATTCATATGTCATCTTAGACATCTTATGATATGTTAGAACCTTGATTGATCATTTCTTCATCCATTTACCATGTTTTTCATTCATTTCATTTCATAAACTTTCATGTGTTTTCAAACTTCTAAGCATGCTTTCATAACATCTCATTCTTGTATGATCATTATTATGCATCTTGTATGACATTGCATCATCTCACATGACATTTTCATAGCATAAAAACTTCTGACTTTGATCATTGCATCTCATTTCAATTCATTTCTTCATGCTTTATACTTTATGCATTCATGCTAACACTTTCAGGTTTTGGTAAGTTATTTTGGGAGGTGGATTTGCCTTCACTTCTCACTTCTTCTTATCTCTTTCATTTGCATTTTGTTTGTCCTAAAGTGAATCTAATTCACTTATGTTCTATCTCTCTCACTTTCTCCCTTTAAGTTACTTATCTTCTTAGGAAGTAAGTAACTTATTCTTCTGCTTCCTCCTCCTTTCTTCTGCTTCTTCCATTGTTGGCTACCTTGAAGATCTTTCTTAAGCCTCACAAACCATAGGATATCCAAGCATGATAATGATTAGGGTTGTAATTAGTCCCCCTTAGCTTTTACCTTTGAGTCTCCTTGAGTCTCTCTTCTCATTTCAATAATCAGAGACTAAACTCTTAAAGTTTTAGGACTTTGGAATTAGGGTTATGCCTGCATCCTTCTCTTAGGATGGAGTGTATAACTTTAATCCTAAGTGTTGAACCTTTAATTTGTTTAAACCTCTTAATCATATCACTTAATAATCATCAAGACTTCGTCTTGTAACTTGGGCCTTACATTAGGGTTCTAATTCTTCCTTATGGTTAAGAAGGACAAACCCTAGTGTTTAATGGACAAGTCCCCCTCAAGTTGTCTTACAAACTTAAAATCCACTCCTTAATCTCATACTTTAATTAAAATCCACTTAATAAAGGCTTGTTATATAATGATTTACTCCCAAACCATGGATTAAGTTGAGGTATCTTCCTCAGCTTAAGTGTTCTCATCTATTATCCTTCTATTAGGATGGTGTAATGAGTTCACTAATCTGTGATTAGAGATTAAACTCATTACTTAACACTAAACAAAAACCCAAAAAACATCTAATTAATCACAAGTAGGTTAATGATCTTAATCCTACATCATCATGGTAATTAAGTTGAGATGCTTTTCTCATACTTAAGTAGGCTCATTATCCCTAATCAGGGAGGATATAATGAGTTTACAAGCCCTTGATTTAGGCTTAATCTCATAATCCTATGCAAAAACACCAAAAACAATAACAAGACTAAAAATTCAAAAACAAACAATAATCGTCTTCTCCAGGATTCTTTTCTGATCACACTCACTCACAAACGAGAACCTGCTTCTTCCGTCTAATGCAAGACAATTAGCACTCGAGCCAGACGAGTCATACACTTGAGCATAGACAAGCAAGCAGTTCACAGTCAATCTTGTTTTCAGTCTCTTTGGGTCGAACTATGGTGTTCTGACTTCCTCATTGCATGAGAGGATACGTAGGCATAACTTAACTGTTATCGAACAAAAGTCTCTATGTCTTCCCCCTCTTTCAGCATTCTTTTTCTAAGCCTCAGTTCCTGAGCATTCACCCTTTTGCACTGACACTTGTATATTATTTTCTTAGCTTTTGCACACAGATAGCACATACCCCTACCCCTTTAAACACAATCTCTTAAGCATGGATCCCGTCGAGTACGACGGACAATCTAGGTTCTAATACCTTCCCAGGTTGTAACCAACCCCCTTTCTCAGTTTCTCTGGTTCGCAACCGTCTTATCCATCTTTTTCCAGGTTTATGCAGCATTACCTTTCCTTCGGGATAAAAATGCCTAGCTGGCGACTCTATTCATTTCACCTTCATTTTCTCTCTTTTCGGGGGAGCGGCAGCTTGGCGACTCTGCTGGGGATTTTATCTTGCAACCAAGGTTTCTGGTTCTTTTTGTGGGTTTCTCCTAGCGCTTGTTTGATTTGTGTTTATGGGGGTGTTATGTGCTACTTGTGTTTGCTGATTTTTGCTTTATTTATTGCTTTCTGTACAGCTTTATTTATTGCTTTCATTTACTGTCTATATTCATTTCATACTATTATCATCATATCATGTGTGCTGGATCTTCTGTCTGTTTTGGTGGGAGGGACTTTGAGTGAGTAAGGTTCCATACTGGGGACTTGAGTGACACATAGGATAGAGTGGCTTCATATCCTTTCCCATTCCATTTTGTTCTGGTGCGGGAATATGAAACACGATTCAGACATGGGTTTCTTCTTGAGAACTCTGTGCTACGGATTTCCTGTAGTACTAGGGCTATCTGGGAAGCGTGCTAAGTATGGATGACCTTTTATGACCTTCAACATCTGAGGTGAATTAGAGGAGGATCCTTTATGATTATTGTAAACATTGTACCTCTGGGTTAGAAGTGTTTACACTTCTCATAACTGATCCAAGTCTGAGGATCCTTGTTCTAGAACAATACATGTGAGGGGGTTGGGATGTTTACAGGTTTGCAAGAACCCTTAGCCTCATCATACCATGTTACTAGTTTTATTGTTAAGATTGCATCATTTTGGACTGTTCTTCTGAACCTTGGACTTGTGACTATTTATTTGAGTCCCCTACCTGGTTACTGGTTCTTTAAGCCTCCATCCGGACTTATAAACACACATGGACCCTATCAAGGCAGTGAACAGATCCAACACTTGATCACAAACCCTTGCATATCATTCTGCATACATCATTTTGCATCATTTAACATTTGTCTATTTGTTTTACATGGTATCCACATCTTATCTTTGGTTTGGTTTTGACCTGTTCTACTGCTCAGATTCCTTCAGCTATCTGCATTAGCCTTCTTCATCAGTTATCTTCATTAGAGATCCTCGTCAGTATCTTCTCCAGTTGTCTTCAGCAGTTTTCATCAGTTACCTTCATCAGTGCTTCTCCTCAGTTTTCTTCACCAGCATCCATTGTCAGCATGGACCCATCCAGTAAGAGCAACATCACCTGTCATTTCTTTGAGCCCACTCTGGCAGGCATCAAACAAATTCAGGCACTCATCACTCCTGATCATGTCCCTTTATTCAGGGAACATTATGGTGGCATTATGGACATGATCATGGACTTGGATGCATCATAGAGGAGCATGATCCACACTTGTCTTCAGTTCTATGACCTCCTCTCAGATGTTTCACTTTCCCAGATTTTCAGTTGGGACCTTTGATGGAAGAGTTCTCCATGTTGTTGGGTGTCCCCATCAGGAGAGAGATTCCTTTCAACCCTGAGATGACTGCTCCAAAAAATGAAGATGTAGCTAAGGCTTTGCACTTGGAGTCCACCCTCATTGACCAGAATATGACCACCAAGGCTGGAATCCCAGGCCTTCATTTGGACTTCCTGGTCACTCAGGCCACCATTCATGTTGCGGCAGGGAAGTGGGACACTGTTTGTGCTCTTCTGGCCCTTAGTATATATGGTATCATCTTGTTTGCAGAAGAGCCTAAGTTTGTAAGAAAGAGTGCTATCCACCTTTTAATATTGAAGAATCCAGTCCTTACTTTGCTTGGAGACTTTTACTACTCAGTGCATCAAAGGAATGAGAAGTAGAGGGGAAGATTAGTCAGATGTTGTGCACCTCTCTTCTATTGTTGGTTATTGAGGCACTTACCAAAATCAGAAGCTTTCCTGAACCCTCATCAGTCAAGAAACTGGGCTAAGAGAATGATTGCTCTTACTTCAGAAGACATCAGATGGTGCACTCAGAGCACCAAGGGCAGAGATATCATCACCAGCTGTGGGCAGTATCCCAATGTACTCCTAATTGGAGTGAAGGGTTGCATCAACTACAATCCTTTGTTGTTCAAAAGGCAATTAGGGTATGCCTTGGTACATCCACCAAGAGAGAAATACCTGACATAAACCCTTTATTGTGATATCCAACATAACCTTGCCATTTCCCGACAAGCATCCTGGGATTGGGACAACATTCAGACAAAAGGGACTGTTATTCTTGGCAAGTGCAACAACATAGCTTCAGCTCAGTATCTTGATTGGTCTCGTAACTGGGGACAGATCACCCGCATGCCATTCACCCTAGAGGATGTGCCTGGACCATTAGCAGTGGAGCCTATAGCTACAGTCAGTTTAGAGGGGTTTGAGAAGTTGAAGGAAAGGAATACTCAGCTTTCTGAAGCGTTGAAGAAGACCCTCTGGGAGAGAATGTTAGTTGTCTGGATAATGAAAGGTTGGAGAAGCTCCGGATCGAGCATATGACCAAGATTGAGAAGACAGATGATTACATCAGAAGGGCTAGAGCATGGGAGTTGGTATTGAAGAATGCTTGCAAGGAAGCCAAGATTCAGAAGGCCAGAGCTGAACACTACCTGGAGGATAGTCAAACAAGATGGATCAGGATCACTGAGCCTCGTTCACAGGAAGATCAAAGGACCCAGGCTAGGATAGAGCAGCTGGAAGCTAGTGAGAAGAAGAATCAGGAGGCTTTGTTAGCAGCACAGAAAGAAATCTCCGAGTTGAAACTTCGGGCGGGGTTGAAGAGATCAAAGGACCAGGACAAGCATAAGAAGTTGACCAGTGCCATTGCCACTAGGAACCTTCTTATCAGGACTATCACATAGCATCAACTTGGCCCAGTGATTGAGGCTCTCCTGAAAGAAGTCAGAGAGGATGATTATGGATTGAATGTTTGATTTCTTTCTTTGTACTACATTTTTGTTTGTACTTTTGATTTTGTTGTATTTTGACCCACCATGGGAACTTCGTTGTATTCAAACTATGAATCTTTACACTTTATAATATATGGTTTTTGTTATTTTCGTGGGCTTTATCTCTCTTCAACATCATCATTCCTCGAGGTCTGGAAGGTCAAAACCAAAGAACCAAACCGGATACCCTTGAAAGACAAATAGGCATCCTGCATTGCATACTAACCTCATTTCTTTGTTTTATAGGCTTTTGTTTTTTTTTGTTTCTCACTTTGTTGTGGTTTCAGGAAACATTGCTCATAGAAGAGTCTTCCCCATCAACAGAGTTCACCGGTATCCGACAAGAAACAACCTTCCGGGCTTACAAATGGACCAGGTTCAGCAAGATCTGACTGATGTGAGAACCCAAATGGCCAATGAAAGGACTGAGATGAGGGCCCAAATGAACCAGTTTATGGCAGTGATGACTGGATTGGCCCAAAGCCAAGAAAGACTGAGGGAGTTGGTCGAGCGACAAACTCTAGAAGAAAACCACCCAGGTACAGGGGGTACAAGTAACAACGATCATGTACAACCTCGTACTGATCCCCCATAATTTGGACCTCATCTGAACCCAGACATTAATGCCATAAGGAACACATAAGGTAACACTAGAGGGCGTCTCTTGCAGGAGGACCCTCTGGAAGAACAATTTACTGTGTTTGGGGAAGGAGATGAAGTCTATGATCATCGGCTAGACGAGATAACAGAAAAGCTGAGGTCTCTAGAGTCTCAAAACACCCTAGGTTTTGATGTCATGGATATGGGACTAGTGGGGGGGGGTTAGAATTTCTCACAAGTTCAAACCTCCCTGCTTTGAAAGATACAATGGTACATCCTACCCTCGTACCCATCTCCAATCTTTCCTGGGAAGATTAAAAGCCTACACCATGGATGAAAAGCTATGGATGTTCTATTTTGAGGATAGCTTAACAGGGGCATCCCGTGAGTGGTACTCTCATTTGACCAGGGCCACAGTAAGAAATTGGAAAGATTTGGCCGAGGCCTTCATTCGCCAATATCAATACAATCTGGACATGGCTCCTAACAGAACACTTCTAATGGGCATGTCACAGTCTTCCAGGGAAAGCTTTAGAGAGTACGCTCAAAGATAGAGGTAATTAGCTGCTACCGTTCAACCCCCAATGTCATAAAGGGAAATGGCAGATATGTTTATGAACACCCTCCAGGGGACGTACATTGATAGGTTGGCTGCTTTTTCTTCCACTAGCTTTGCAGACGTGGTTATAGCTGGGGAAAGAATTGAGAGCTTATTGAAAATGGGAAAGATTTCTAATAACGACGCCAGTTCAAGTAGTGCAAGGAAACCATTTGTAGGGCCGCGCAGATCCGGTGAAACAAATTCTGTACACATGGGCAGAGGGAGACCCCAGTATCTGCCAAGATCAATTGCCGCTGTCACTATTCCTACTCCACCTCCTCAATACACTCAACAACAACAACATTTTCCTCAATAACAACAGTTTCCTCAACAAAGATCCTACAATAACAACAACCAACAGCATCGTCCTTTCCAGAAAAGGCCATCTCAAGTCAACAGGGTAATTAACCCTATACCAATGCCATATGCCACCTTGTTGCCACAACTCCTGAAGCTTAATCTTTTTGAGTTAAGTACTTTGGCTCCACCAGATCCTCAGAACCTTCCGAGAAATTACGACGTCAATGTCAGGTGTGCTTTTCATTCTAATGCACCTGGCCACACCACAGAAAAGTGCAGAGGTTTGCACATGAAGGTCCAGGATCTGGTTGATTCAAAGGCCCTAAATTTTGCACCACCTCCTAATGTCACGAAGAACCCTATGCCCAGACATGGCGGGCCCAGGATAAACGCAATTGAGGAAGGTCAACCCATGTATTTAATTGAAAATATTGCAAGCATTTAAACACCTTTGGCAGAGGTTAAACCTCAGATTTTAAAATGCCAGGTGTTCCCAGGTTGTGAGGCCTGTTGTGAATCTTGCAAAGTTTCCATCAATGGGTGTGCAAGCTTGAGAAGTGGCATCAATAGCTTGATCAGAGAAGGTATCCTGCAAATAACAACAACATCTTCTACAACATCAGCAACAACAAGTGTTTCTCCTACAACTGCAAAGACAATTGTTCCTACAGACTCGTCTACAAAATCAGCAACCACCTCTTCCATTACTTCAACAAACACCAGTTCAATTGCGTCCGCTTCTACAACTACAACAACCATTAACAACTATGTCTCCATAGTCACCATATATTACGACCCTGCAACGGTCCCTGATTCCAACAACTTTCAGCAACAATCTCAACAACAATTTCAGCAAGAACCAAGCTTCAGTCAATCACCACCACCATCAATCAGAAGTCCTGTTACCATATTTTATGATCCACAAACAATAACAGTTCCTACCTCTGCTGCAGTCAGTCCAGTCACCATCACGGTGCCGGGGCCCATTCCATATGATAAAGACAATGATGTACCATGGCACTATGGTTCAGACCTTTACTGCAACGGAGAGAAAGTCCTTCTTGATTCTTCAGTTCATACACCACAAGTAGATAATGTCAGGGGAGGCAGAGGCTTCACCCGAAGCGGTCGTCTCTTCGCTTCACATGTTCCAAGAGCTAATCCTGAGGCAGAGGCTGCTGCCAAAGCCAAAGGTAAAAGTGTGGCACCTGAATAATCTGTACCAAAAGAAGCCCATAAAACATCCTTTGATCAAGATGTGGATGAATTTATGAGGATAATCAAAAGAAGTGACTACAAGGTTGTGGATCAGCTCCACCAGACTCCTACCAAGATCTCCATCTTATCCTAGCTATTGTGTTTCGAAGCTCATCGGGACACATTACTTAAAGTCCTGCACGCAGCCTACGTGCCAGAGGATATCACCGTAAATCAGCTTGAGACAGTGGTGTCTAATGTTAACACTAGCCATGGACTAGGCTTCACCAATGCTGATTTGACAACGGAAGGCCGTCACCACAACAAGGCTTTACACATCACTCTAGAGTGTAAAGGGTCTGTGCTTTCACATGTTCTTGTTTACACTAGGTCTTCACTCAATGTCTTTCCAAAGAAAGGCATTGTCAAGCTTGAATATGATGGTATTTCTCTCTGACCAAGCAATCTGGTGGTCAGAGCTTTTGACGGTTCCAAGAGGTCTATTCTTTGAAAGGTGGAGCTTCCTGTGATAATCGGCTTGCAAGTCTTTCAGACTACTTTTTATGTGATGGACATTCAGTCGGCCTACAGCTGTTTGTTCGGTCGACCATGGATTCACGCCGCTGGTGCAGTTACGTCGACCCTTCACCAGAAATTGAAATATGAGTGGGAAGGGAAAATTATCACAATCTGTGGTGAATAGGATATCTTTTTTAGCCATCTGGCTACCTACAAATACATTAAGATGGATGGTGAAATCCACGAGACCATGAGCCAAGGGTTCGAAGCACTGAACGTCAATGAGGCGACAACTGAAGTATTTGCTGCATCCCAGGAAGACAGGATGGGTACTTCAATTGTCTCCTACCAACAAGCCCGGAAGGTTGTTGAAGATGGAAATGCCCAAGGCTGGGGCAAGCTGCTAGTGGTGGAGAAGAAGGAGGACAAATTCGGTTTGGGTTACAAACCATTCCGACAAGATCAAGCAGAGGCTGCTAAGGAACCCAAGTTCATCAGTGGGGGGATGCTCACCCCAGATGCTATCAATAAAGTGGAAGACGAGATGGAAAGCGACCTCAACCTGGAGAGTTGGATTCGTCCAAGGATCCCGGGTCACCAAGTCCTTAACTGGTCTTCCCATGAAATTATAAGGGTTACTCCTGCAGAGTAATTATTATTTCCTGCTTTTTTCAGCATGCATCAAGTCCTGCACCTTGCCCAAGGTGTCAGGACTCATTTTATAATAGGGCCATATTTGTAATTTTGTGCAAATGGAATATCAATGAATATCGGACATCTTTTGCAAACAATTTTCTCTTTCGCTCACTGTCTTTTCATTTTTGTTAGTTTTCGCACAAAACAATAAAATGGCAATGTTTTCAAAATAAATAACTTCATTTTCTGAACAAGATTAAAATTTATCACTAAAACGAACAAATCTTAACCCTTGCAGAGATAATCCTCCAGATTGCACCGACAAAAGCACTGCTATGACCTTGTATGACTTCGACAATCCAATTAATCAAGCTGATGAAGAAGGTTGAAGAAGACTATGAGTTGCCTGAAGAGTTAGTCAGGTTGTTGAGGTAAGAAGAGAAAGTTATTACACCTCATCAGGAGGAGGTTGAAACTGTTAATCTTGGTACTGAGGAGGATTTGAAAGAAGTAAAGATTGGGGCCAGTCTGCAAGCTTCAGTAAAAGAACAACTTATCAACATGCTTCGAGAATACGTCGACGTCTTTGCTTGGTCCTATCAAGACATACCAGGTCTAGATACGGATATTGTCATGTACATGCTACCCTCACTCTTTATCACACCATGGCTTGTGATCTTTCATGCTTGCATAAACATAAGCATACTACCTCATATTGCATTTTTGTCTCATTGCATAGTTCAAGTTCATCTGCATCTAGGGTTTGTGATCTGAGCAATCCAAGATTCCATCTGAGCCATCCCAAAGGTATTAAAGTGTTCGAAGAGGTTCCATGTGTGTTCTATGATCATATTATACTCCTCAAAGTTCATGAAAGTCAAGAGATCACAAGAACTGGCAAAGGCATGGAAGCAGAGCTATAGTTTTCACTGCACAGATGACCAAAATTAGGGTTTTGGTTTTAGAGGCCTTAACTCAAAAAATTTGGGCCATTCTTATATCTAATGTTCTCAATATGTCATAAGGATCATGTGTACCAAGTTTTATGAAGAAACTCATTGTGAAAGTCATTTGTTCACTAGGTAACTTCTTGAGCAAGTTAAGTCAAAATCAGGGCATCTGAGGCCCCCAACAATGGAACCAAAGGGGTATTTTCATTAAATTGAAGTTATATGATCTTTATTTGATCTTAGAAGAGTTTGGAAGTTCACAAATTGAAGAATTTTGAGCCATTTTCAAACTTGCCAAAATGGAAATGACTTGAAATGCAAACTTTCCATTTTGGGAAAGTTTTTCAACCTCCTCTTTCTTAACCAAAATTGCTTCAAATGAAAAATTCGTGGTCATGGAAGTTGTAGATTAGGTCTTTCCCTTTTAAAAAAGTACAAGAACATGTCTTGATTCAACATAGGACTCAAGTTATGGCCTTTCAAAGTTGGCAAAAATCCTATAATTTCAACTTTCATGCCAAAGAGGGATTTTGCAAATTGGCATATTCAAGCATTCTAATGACTTCAAATGTACACAAACACTTCACAATATGTCAATTGGACCTCTAAACATCAGAATTATGCATTGAACCAAGTATTTTCATGACTTGAAATTCAAGAAATAAAAAAGGGCCAAAACTTTCAAGAATTGCAAAATGCTATGAAACTCTTCATCCACTTGTGCCAGCTCATGTAATCTGATTTTATGGCTCTCCACAAAGTCAGTGATAACGAGAAATCGTATCACTTTATTACTATGTTTTTAGTCCGTTTTATCGTACATTGGTCCTATTAACTCCCGATTGTTCGAGTTTTTTATGTCACATTGCAGGTATAACATGTCTAGAGCCAAACTATGAGAAAAAGATCAAATGAACCAAATCTAGCATGAAAAGAAGATGAAGAGAACAATTCTACTAAATCTGCATTTTTTGTTACACTCACGGTCGTCACAACCTTATCACGATCGTGACACGCTACTTTGAGGTCTCACGATCGTCACAACCTTATCACGATCGTGACGCGCTTAAATTGAAGAATCTGACCGTTACGCCCATGTCACGAACGTGACAAGGAAAGTGTAGTTAATTTATTTGAAGTTATTCATGAAGACATGCAACGAGTCTTCGAGGACTCCTGCTTTTCCTCAACTGAAGGAACCCAGTACGCTACTTTTTTGCTGGATTTTCTCATTACGGAACGAAGCCCACGCTTACCAATTCAATTGCCAATTTCCACTGCTATAAATACCCAAGATGCAAATTAAAAACTACAGAGTATTATTTTGATTTTCACGCGGAAGCTCTGCCGTATTTTTTCCTGAACCCTTTTATTTTTCCAGCTTTGTTCTTGCTGTATTGTTCTTGCTTTTTATTTCCAACCCAATTCAATACCAATTTCTAACATTAGGAAATTGTTATTTCAATTAATTTCTTTTTAGCCTCCGAAATTGTTTATTGTATTTCGATTCCAATTCCGACACTCCGAGCTTGCCAATCTGTGGAAGAAGTAGTTTAAGAATTTAATTATCCAGGTTTTTATTTTATAATTTATATTAAGTTTATTTATTTATTTATGTTAAGATATTATTATTATTATATAATGTATGCTTTAATATTTATTTATTTATTTCTGCATCTGTCTGTTGGTATAATAAAAATGAGTAGCTAAATTAATTAGTCGGTATGTAATAAACTAAACCAGAACGGTTAAATCGAATCTAAGCTAAAAATAATTAAGAACTTATATTCTGGCTGTGGCTTTTTATAATTAAAATTAATCTTTTTGTTACGAGAGTAAGAAAAGTGAAATAGGTTAGGTCGAGACCACGAGAGTGTGAGATTTTAACCGGATAGCTAAAGCTAGGCATTTGATTTAAATACAGCGAGAGCGCTTTAAAATGAATTAGACTTATTAAGTTTTCAAAAATTACTTTCTAAACACTTATGGGCTAGCGAGAGCAGGCATAGGGCTTTAGGAGTAAGATCTGAGATAAGACCACGAGAGTGTGAGTCGAGGGTATTTAAACTGGTAATCTCTACAGGATAATTTAAGTGAACCATCTTTATAAGCTTAGGTTAGATTGACCCGCATAGGTTAATATAATTACATACCGACCGCCTTCTCATTATTTCCTTAAAACTAAATTTAATTCCCGTTTTTAATCCTTAAAACCATAATCGTGACAAATTTCTGCCTTAGCTAAACTAGTAGACCTTCTAGCACTAGAGTGATTACAAAGTCCCTGTGGGTTCGACAATCTTTTATATTACTTCGATAGGCTGTGCGCTTGCAGTTCAGATACCGCAAGACACATATCACGTCTTCGCCCCATCAGTCAGCTGAGACAAATCCACCCTTTAGATCACCTCTGACCTGATCCCATGCTTGTGGTACACTTTCCTTGACTTTTTGCAAAACACACCATACCAATCAAACTATGCCACACCAACTCTCTGAACCAATCAGAACACCTTATACAAACATCATGGACCTAAAAGAACCGAACACACAAGCCTGAATGCAACCCTAAACTAGTAGACCTTCTAGCACTAGAGTGATTACAAAGTCCATGTGGGTTCGACAATCTTTTATATTACTTCGATAGGCTGTGCGCTTGCAGTTCAGATACCGCTAGACACATATCGCGTCTTCGCCCCATCAAGTTTTTGGCGCCGTTTCCGGGGACCTTGATTTAGTCACTAGTGCACTATTAGAGTAGCACTGTCTAGACTAAGGTAACAACTTATTTTCCCTAATCTAATTTACCGAGTGTATGCCAAGTACTCGCTCTCAAGGCGAAGACTTGCAACCTCCAGTCCAAGAATTAGAACGCTTCTTACATTTAAGAAGACGAATATTCGAATACCAACGAAAATACAACATTCCAGATCTTCAAGTTGATCCACCTAAACCAGTTGGAACATCAAAGGACGCAGAGATGGCTGAAGAACCAAATCATCCACTCAAATATTACGCTAGTCCTTCGCAAGCTGAGCCGCATTCCAGCATTGCTGTGCCGGCTATCAACCGAAACAATTTCGAATTGAAACCTTCGCTGATATCAACCGTGCAACAAAACCAATTCTCCGTAAATCCTACCGAGGATCCGAACCTTCATCTTTCGATATTTGTGCAGTACGCAGATACTGTAAAAGCTAATGGAGTTACCCAAGAAGCTATTAGATTACGCCATTTTCCTTTCTCACTACGAGACAGAGCGAGAGCCTGGCTTCAATCTCTACCCTCGAATTCAGTAACTACGTGGGAGGAACTAAAGAGAGTCTTCTTGCCAAGATATTTCCCACCTAGTAAGACAGCTATGCTAAGAGCTCAGATCAACAGATTTAAGCAAAAGGAAAACGAATCACTTTTTGAAGCTTGGGAACGCTACAAGGATATGCTGAGACTTTGTCCACATCACGGATTAGTAGAATGGATGGTCATCCATACTTTCTACAATGGACTCTTGTACAACACAAGAATGACGATTGACGCTGCCGCAGGCGGCACACTAATGGACAAAGAATATAATGATGCTTATGCACTTATCGAGAGTATGGCTCAAAATCATTACCAATGGGGAAGCGAGAGAGTCGCAACTGAAAAACCAACAAAAGGAGGTATGTACGAAGTGAGTAGTATGGACCAAGTCAATGCAAAGTTTGACCAACTTAACCAAAAGATCGACAACTTGGCCATAACACCGACAACCACCGTGGCTGCGGTAACACCTAACTGTGAGTTATGTGGATTTCCAGGACATGCTGTCCCTGATTGTCAACTATTAGCAGGAATTCCCACAGATCAAGTGAATTATGCTCAAGGAAACCTGTACTCGAACACATACAACCCCGGTTGGAAGAATCATCTGAACTTCTCTTATATGAATAACAATTCTTTATACGCACCAGGTCAAGCACCAGCTACACCACCAGGATATCAAAAGACTGCTCCTAATGTTCCTAGAAAATCAAACCTTGAGTTAATGATGGAGAACTTCATATCTACTCAATCTCAAACAAACAAGGAATTCTTAAACCAAAACATACACACTAGTGAGCAGATTAAGCAATTAGTGAGCAAGGTAGATGCGTTAGCTACACATAACAAAATGCTTGAAACTCAGATTTCACAAGTGGCTCAACAACAAGCACCTACCGCTGCACCAGCTGGAGTATTCCCTGGACAACCCCAACCTAATCCAAAAGGACAGGCCAATGTTGTGATACTAAGAAGTGGCAAGGAACTTGACGGACCTGCCGATCCAAGACTTGACAATCCAGCCATGTACCAAAAGCAAGATAAGCCGACTAAAAAGGAGAATGAACTAGAAGAAAAGGAAGATAATAATCAAAAGGCAGTGGAGAAAGAAAAGCCTTATGTGCCTCCACCACCTTATAAACCACCAATTTCGTACCCTCAGAGATTAACCAATTCTAAGACGATGGTCCAGTTTAAGAAATTTGTTGAACTTCTGAAATAGTTGAATATTACTATTCCGTTTACAGAAGTTATCACTCAAATGCCCCCGTATGCTAAATTTCTAAAGGAAATCTTATCCAATAAGAAGAAGATAGAGGATAACAAAACTGTTACACTTACTGCTGAGTGTAGCGCAATAATTCTAAACAATATGCCTCCTAAGTTAAAAGATCCAGGTAGTTTCTCTATACCCTGTGTAATTGGAAAATTCGTCATTGACAAAGCTCTATGTGATTTAGGAGCCAGTATCAGTGTTATGCCCTTAACAATTTGCAAAAGGCTAGACATGGGAGACCTAAGCCCAACTAAAATGTCTGTTCAACTAGCCGACCGCTCTATTAAATATCCTGTAGGCATACTAGAAAATGTCCCAGTGCGTATAGAAAAATTCTACATTCCTACTGATTTTATAATCATGGACATCTCTGAAGACTCCACTACACCTATCATACTAGGAAGACCATTCTTAGCTACCGTCGGAGCTATTATAGACGTAAAGAAAGGAAAGCTAACCTTTGAAGTAGGTGAAGAGAAAGTTGAATTTATTTTAACACAATTCTTACAATCACCAGCTATAGAGGACACATGCTATTTATTGGATGTAATTGACGAATGTGTAAGAGAGATGGAAATGAAAGAAACTACTTATTCTGAAATTATGAAAATTCAAATCCCTCCGATTTTCGAAGATGACAATTGGCGTGAACCGTATCAGGATGATAGTCTAAGCGAAAGTTTAGCACTTACACCGGATCCCATGCCAAGTAAGAAGAAACCTACATTAGAGTTAAATCCTTACCTAAGAACCTAAGATACGAATTCCTAGACACTGAATGTACACGACCAGTTATAATCAATTCCAGTTTGGGAACAATTGAAACGAAGAAACTTTTAGATGTCTTAAAGAAATACCCAACTGCATTAGGATACAACATATCTGATCTCAAAGGAATATGTCCTTCAATCTGTATGCATCGTATTATGCTAGAAGAAGATTGTAAAACCTCTAGAGAATCTCAAAGAAGAATTAACCCAATCCTTAGCACTGTAGTAAAAGAAGAAGTTAATAAACTACTAGACGCTGGAATAATATATCCAATCTCTGATAGTAAATGGGTTAGTCCAGTACATGTAGTACCAAAGAAAGGAGGTATCACTGTTGTGAAAAACGCTAAAGGCGAATCGATATCACAAAGAGTAGTGACAGGACATATAGTGTGCATCGATTATCGAAAACTAAACAAAGCCACTCAAAAAGATCATTTCCCACTACCTTTTATAGATCAAATGTTAGAACGATTAGACAAACACTCGTATTTCTGTTATCTTGATGGTTACTCAGGATTTTTCCAAATCCCGATCCACCCAGATGATCAAGAGAAGACTACATTCACATGCCCTTATGGAATGTTCGCTTATAGACGAATTCCCTTTGGATTATGCAACGCTCCTACAACCTTTCAAAGATGTATGATGTCAATCTTCGCAGATTTCATAGACAACATCATGGAAGTGTTCATGGACGACTTCTCTGTATGCGGGCAAAGTTTTGAAGGATGTCTGTCAAATTTAGAAATGGTGTTAGAAAGATGTGTAAAAGTAAACCTCGTGCTTAACTGGGAGAAATGCCATTTCATGGTCAGAGAAGGAATCGTACTAGGACACGTTATATCTGATAAGGGAATTGAAGTTGATAAAGCTAAGATAGAAGTCATAAAAGATCTTCAACCCCCTAAGACCGTTCGAGAAATACGAAGCTTTTTAGGACACGTCGGTTTCTACCGACGATTCATCAAAGATTTCTCAAAAATCACTAAACCTCTTACCAGTATATTAATGAAAGACGTTGAGTTCATATTCAATAAAGATTGTCTTAAAACATTCGAAACTCTAAAAACAGCCCTCATCACCGCACCAATCATTCAACCACCTCACTGGAGATTACCTTTCGAAATCATGTGCGATGCGAGTGATTATGCTGTAGGCGCAGTTCTAGGACAAAGGAAGGACAAGAAACTTCACGCAATTTACTATACCAGTAGAACCTTAGATTCTGCTCAGATGAACTATGCCACTACTGAAAAAGAATTGTTAGCAGTTGTCTTTGCGCTTGATAAATTCCGTTCCTACCTAGTATGAGCAAAAATAATCATCTACATAGACCATGCTGCTATCAGATATCTATTAACCAAGAAAGATGCTAAACCAAGACTCTTGAGATGGATTTTACTCTTACAAGAGTTTGATCTCGAAATCAAAGATAAGAAAGGTACTGAAAACGTCGTAGCGGACCATTTATCTAGAATAGAAGGTATTAAACCCGAACAAGTGCCGATTAACGACGATTTTCCGTACGAACAACTGATAGTACAAATAGGGAGCGACCCAGTTCAGTTAGACATAGATGAACCAAAAACCGTGGAAACAATCCAAACAACCGTAGGACTGCCTTGGTACGCTGACATTGTCAACTACTTAGCTGCAGGAGCACTTCCACCTGACTTAACCTATCAGCAGAAAAAGAAATTCTTCCACAATCTCAAGCATTACTATTGGGATGAACCATTATTGTTTAAAAGAGGACCTGACAGAATCTTTCGTCGGTGTATTCCCGAAGAAGAAATAGAAGATGTCATTTCTCATTGCCATTCATCTCCTTATGATGGACATGCAAGCACTTCCAAGACTTGTGTAAAAATCTTACAAGCCGGCCTATTTTGGCCTAATTTATGGAAAGATGTCCACATCGCTGTTATAAATTGCGATCGGTGTCAACGCACCGGTAATATTTCAAGAAGATATGAAATGCCTCAAAGAGGAATATTAGAAGTAGAAGTCTTTGACGTCTGGGGAATAGATTTCATGGGACCATTCCCATCATCTTTCGGTAATAAGTACATACTCGTAGCTGTCGATTATGTTTCAAAATGGATTGAGGCTATAGCTTCTCCTACAAATGACACACGAGTAGTAATTAAGATTTTCAAGAATATAATCTTTCAAAGATTTGGTATGCCTAGACTTGTCATAAGTGACGGTGGCTCGCATTTCATTTCGAAAATATTTGACAAATTACTATCTAAGTATGGAGTCAGACATCGTGTAGCAACACCATATCATCCACAAACAAGTGGACAGGTCGAAGTCTCGAACAGAGAAATTAAACAAATCCTAGAAAAGACTTTCTCCATATCTAGGAAAGATTGGTCATCTAAACTTAATGAAGCTTTATGGGCTTATAGGACAGCCTACAAGACACCCATAGGAACTACACCCTTCAAACTAGTGTATGGGAAGGCTTGTCATCTCCCGGTAGAACTAGAACACAAAGCATATTGGGCGATTAAAACACTCAATATAAACTACAATGTCGCTGGAGAAAAATGAATCCTCGACATTAATGAATTAGAAGAATTAAGGTTAGACGCTTATGAGAATGCTAAGATATATAAAGAAAGAACCAAGCGATGGCACGATAAACGCCTATCTAGGAAAGAATTTAGTGTGGGAGACGTTGTACTCCTCTTTAATTCAAGACTTAGGCTCTTTCCTGGAAAACTAAAATCTAGATGGTCAGGACCCTTTGAAATAACTAGAGTGTTCCCGAGCGGAGCAATAGAAATTAAGGGTAGGAATAGTGAACCGTTCACAGTAAACGAACAACGATTAAAACATTACCATAAAATTGAAAATAGAGATTATGCGAATAGTTTAAAGCTTTTAGAGTTGTCCACTAACTTCCCTGATTAATCTACCCCTAAGCATTACGTCAGGCTTATGACGATAAAAACAGCGCTTAGTGGGAGGCAACCCATTTTATCATTTTATTGTTTTATTTCATTATTATTATTATTGACTTTACTTATGCATTTATTTTCTTATTTTCTTTATTTTAATTTTAATTTTCTAAATCACTTTTAAATTTACTTTGCTACAGATTTTCTAAAGTCTTTTCTACCTTCCCTTTTTCCCCCTGATTTGTTTCCTCCACTTTAACACTAACTATGGCTAACCAACCAAGAAACTTTATGGAAACCAAATTTAGAGGTAGAAACCAAAGAATGAAATTTGAAGAATTATCACAGAGACAAATGGATTTGACTCTGTACTATGATGAACAGACTATGGAAACTCTAGGTATACATGATAGCATCCTATACCTGTTTAACCAACTTGGATGGGAGAATGCTCTCATAAAACATAAGTTTGTAATTTACCGCGAGCTCACCCTTGAGTTTTTAAGCTCCTTAGTTTACTTACCCGAGCGCGGATTTGTATTAAGGAAAGGATTTATTAGTTTCCGACTATTCGGTATCGAATATGACTTTAACCATAAGGAACTAGCTGACCTACTAGGATTCCCTAGTGGACCTTTTGCCTTTACTACCACCCAGGTAGAATTAATGGATATTGAGCTAGACTTCTTTAGGGGAACCTTAACCGGAAATTACCACCCTGAGCCGGATAACATGAACAATGATGAAATACACAACCCTGATATCCGCTATTTTCATAAGATCCTTGCCCACACCTTCTTTGGAAAGGAAGAGAACCTCACTGGAGTATCTAAAGATGAGATATTCATAATGTCCTGTTTGACCGATGGAAAACCCGTTAATGTTGTACCCTTTATGATGAAAACCTTTACCCGCATCCAAGAGGAACCTGATCTACCAATATTGGTAGGAGGCCTGGTCACCATGATTGCTGATGCCCTCGGACTTAGATACCAATTACACAAATGCAACCGTTTAGGTACTATTTGCCCTATGAATCTGAACTTCTGCTTTAACCGCCAAATTATAAGAAACTTAGGACAACCACCATATGAGTACCTAATTAGAAATGAAACCGTAAACCTGTTCACATTATCGAACCATGCTAAAGTCAGTGTTCACAATAGAGATAATTGGCTTTATGAGCTTACCCCTCCTGACTATCCATCAACACCTGAAACACCACAATCCTACCAAATTAGGGATGACATAATGACTGATGTAGAAAGTGACCCTGAGACACCTCCTGGTTACCATGATATCGACCACACTGATGAAGTTATTGAAACCCCTGAAATCAATCAAGTAGGATATGCTGATAGCTTAAAGAAAATTCTGAACACTCTTGAAGTTTACCAAGCTAATATTAATGTTGTTAAGGATGAAGTTAAAAGCATGCGATTGGACATTATAGGTTTAACTGACATAACATGTGAACAATTCTATCATATAAACTCCGCACTTGAAGATTTGAAGAAGCAACTTTGATAATGCTGTAGTGATTTGATTTATCTTACTTTTCGCTTTTGTTTCTAGTTAGTTTTGATATTTTGCAACATTTCAAAGCTTATTTTTTTATCACTGTAATTTCTTTCTATTATGTCAAAAGAAAAGTACTTCCATTTATGCAATTTTCCAATTTAATCAATTGACATGCTTTTCATTATTTACTGATACATTTGAATTGCTGGATATTTTGTGAATTTTCGTGTGATGAAATCCACTGCTTATATATATATATATATTGATCCACTGTTATGTGTTATGTTGGAATTAAATATTGAAAGTGATAAGAATTAAAATTGAACTGAACTGAGGTAATCCATTCTGAGAAAATTCCATATTTTGTGATCATCACGGTCGTCACCATCCCCTCACAATCGTAACGAGCTATTTAGCGCGTCACGACCGTAAGACCCCCCTCACGACCGTGACAACCCTAATTCACGAACTCTGAAGTTACAGAGGCCGTTCTTCTTCGCAACCCCCACTTCTATTTTCACAAAACTCTAACCTCCCATTACCTCTTCTTCTCCCGTAACTACCCATTACTCTCCAATCAATTCCATTAATCCGTTCCACCTTTTCATTTAATCACAACTCCACACATTCACTTCATTCCATTATAATCTGATCAATTTCTTCACACTTTCTCACCAAACCTCAAACACCTATCTCACATAAACCTCATTTGCATGCAATGGAAAATATTCAGTTTAGAGATGGAGAACAAAGAGAAGCACATAGAGAGAAGTTTGTAAGGTTTCAAACCCGAGGCATCCAACCTACTCGGTACGTCGACCTCGACTGCTTGAGGGAGTTAGGATTGCTCGAAGGAGTGAAGCTACTGCTTGAGCATGTTAGCTTGTGGGACTTATGCAGTCAACCGCAACCAACATTTGAAAACCTCACCTTGGAGTTTCTAAGTTCGTTTCAATATATCACACCATCCGGATCAACGAGTCAACTCACCGGCATTGCAAAATTCCGAATGCTTGGAAGAGAGTTCCAAATCACTCAAACCAAAATCGTTGAACTGTTAGGCTTCAGTCACGGTGACGGTGCTCACCTTCGCGTGCCCGACAACTTTAATGAAGCAGCTTTCACCTTGTGGCACAACATCACAAACAGCCGTGCTTCCGCCTACCAGAGTCTGAATGCCACTCATATCCATAATCCAGCAATACGGTATTTCCATCGTATCATATGCAACACAATCTTTGCAAGAGAGGGCAATCACAAGCTAAATTCCAAAGAGCTCTTATTCTTGCATTGTGCCTTGAATGAAGAACGCATCAATGTCGCTCTGTTCCTTTTGGCCTACATTCAGTCTGTAGCGCAAAGAGGCGCCACTCCTTTCTACATTGGCAGGATTGTCACTACCCTTTCTATACAGCTGGAGCTTGGTGACCACCTCACCCATTTGCCTCATAGAGCACCGGAGCTGCTTACCAAGAACTACTGCAAGTCCGCTCATATGATCTCTCAGCGAGAGGATGGCAGGTTCAACCCTGTGATCCAAGGCACCATCTATCATCATATCACTTTGCCTTGCAGGAACCACATTGATCCATCGAACAGAGCCAATTGGCTATTTGATTTGCCGGATGCTGCAGGCCATGTTCCGATTATTGACGAGCAGCCTGATGCACCTGTGGACGAGATGCAGGATGCGATGGATGCTGCTGAGCCAGTTCAGGACATCCCTGAGTCCTCCACCAGGCAGCCACCTTCAGCTGATGTCACCCTTGAAGAAATCCTCCGTGCCATTCATCAGCAGAATCAGATGAATGCCGCACTTGAGCGTAGGCAGAAAGAGCAATATGATGCACTCCTTGCAACTGTTGTCAGTAACCAGAGGACAACAGATGAAAAGCTAGGAGAGATTTTCAGCGAGTTGG
The DNA here is from genome assembly GCA_963966055.1 of Lathyrus aphaca. Classification (NCBI taxonomy): domain Eukaryota; kingdom Viridiplantae; phylum Streptophyta; class Magnoliopsida; order Fabales; family Fabaceae; genus Lathyrus; species Lathyrus aphaca. Next base: position 125,654,575 of record OZ014523.1, on the reverse strand, counting down.
AAGCTTTGCGTGTCAATGTCACCGCTCTCACCACCACTGGTTCTGATGAAGAAGCCACTCCTACCAGACGCTCCTGCACCAGAAGTCGAGGCCGTGGTCGTCAGCAGCATTAGATTATCTTTTGTTTTTGCATTTCTGTTTTTGTAATGTATTTCCCCGCTATTATATCACAACATTGAGGACAATGTCTGATATAGTGTGGGAGAGGTACCTTTCCCTTTCCGCATTTTCCATTTCATTGTATTTACCTTTCCGTATTTTCAATTAAACAAAGTAATATTTATGCTATTTCTTCAGTTTCAATTCTTCCCCGCTTTATTTAGCCATACCGAAATTTTTTTGCTTTATCTTCGCATTACTCGACTTACCTATGAAATCGTAGTTAGGAAGCTGAGAAAGATCCAACAAGATCAATACAGTCTTGACACCTTAGACTCCCTATTTAAGCATTCCATTTCGATAATTGTTACGACTACACCTTAAGTCTCAGTTCTAAAGTAACCCTTAGTAGTTTATACTAGCAGTCAGCACCGTCTGAACACAAACCACGTGGGGAGCCGATGAACATAAGTGTTTGATGCCTAATCTATAAACGATCCTTCATATCTCGATGCCATATAAAAAGAAATTGCACCAAAGTACACGATCGCATATAAGAGATGAGAAATATAAGAAGGAGTCCATTGCTGGTTGGTTCAGAGGTACCTGGTTCTGAACTTGGTAGGGCGTGCTACGACTTGATCCCCCGCAACCTCCAATCTAGATAATATGTAAAGGGTTGCCACATTCGTGTACCAGACCCCGTGCTATAAAGGATCAAAGTCACTAACCGGCTACTCCACTACGTGCGTGCTAAGGCAAAGGGCTTAATGTGATTGCGCTAGAACGAAACCGGGTGAAATAAGATCGAAAGACTCTAGGTAGAATCATAACGCAATTACTGAATGTTTCGTTTAATGGGATGTCGACGACTTAGCTTGTTGCTTGTGTCATTAATGTATCGTTAGTGTTCTATTCTAGTACCAGTTTATCTAACTAAATGATTTCTCGTACGGTTTGTTATGTGTATGCGTCTGATGAAAATTGTCCGATCATTTATCAATTGACTATTTGCTTGAGGACAAGCAAAGGTTTAAGTTTGGGGGAGTTTGATAACGAGAAATCGTATCACTTTATTACTACGTTTTTAGTCCATTTTATCGTACATTGATCCTATTAACTCCCGATTGTTCGAGTTTTTTATGTCATATTACAGGTATAATATGTCTAGAGCCAAACTATGAGAAAAAGATCAAATGAACCAAATCTAGCATGAAAAGAAGATGAAGAGAACAATTATGCTAAATCTGCATTTTTTGTTACACTCACGGTCGTCACAACCTTATCACGATCGTGACACGCTACTTTGAGGTCTCACGATCGTCACAACCTTATCACGATCGTGACGCGCTTAAATTGAAGAATCTGACCGTTACGCCCATGTCACGAATGTGACAAGGAAAGTGTAGTTAATTTATTTGAAGTTATTCATGAAGACGTGCAACGAGTCTTCGAGGACTCCTGCTTTTCCTCAACTGAAGGAACCCAGTACGCTACTTTTTTGCTGGATTTTCTCATTACGGAACGAAGCCCACGCTTACCAATTCAACTGCCAATATCCACTGCTATAAATACCCAAGATGAAAATTAAAAACTACAGAGTATTATTTTGATTTTCACGCGGAAGCTCTGCCGTATTTTTTCCTGAACCCTTTTATTTTCCAGCTTTGTTCTTGCTGTATTGTTCTTGCTTTTTATTTCCAACCCAATTCAATAACAATTTCCAACATTAGGAAATTGTTATTTCAATTAATTTCTTTTTAGCCTCCGAAATTGTTTATTGTATTTCGATTCCGATCCCGACACTCCGAGCTTGCCAATCTATGGAAGAAGGGGTTTAAGAATTTAATTATCCAGGTTTTTATTTTATAATTTATATTAATTTTATTTATTTATTTATGTTAAGATATTATTATTATTATATAATGTATGCTTTAATATTTATTTATTTATTTCTGCATCTGTCTGTTGGTATGATAAAAATGAGTAGCTAAATTAATTAGTCGGTATATAATAAACTAAACCAGAACGGTTAAATCGAATCTAAACTAAAAATAATTAAGAACTTATATTCTGGCTGTGGCTTTTTATAATTAAAATTAATCTTTTTGTTACGAGAGTAAGAAAAGTGAAATAGGTTAGGTCGAGACCACGAGAGTGTGAGATTTTAACCGGATAGCTAAAGCTAGGCATTTGATTTAAATACAGCGAGAGCGCTTTAAAATGAATTAGACTTATTAAGTTTTCAAAAATTACTTTCTAAACACTTATGGGCTAGCGAGAGCAGGCATAGGGCTTTAGGAGTAAGATCTGAGATAAGACCACGAGAGTGTGAGTCGAGGGTATTTAAACTGGTAATCTCTACAGGATAATTTAAGTGAACCATCTTTATAAGCTTAGGTTAGATTGACCCGCATAGGTTAATATAATTACATACCGACCGCCTTCTCATTATTTCCTTAAAACTAAATTTAATTCCCGTTTTTAATCCTTAAAACCATAATCGTGACAAATTTCTACCTTAGGTAAACTAGTAGACCTTCTAGCACTAGAGTGATTACAAAGTCCCTGTGGGTTCGACAATCTTTTATATTACTTCGATAGGTTGTGCGCTTGCAGTTCAGATACCGCAAGACACATATCACGTCTTCGCCCCATCAGTCAGCTGAGACAAATCCACCCTTTAGATCACCTCTGACCTGATCCCATGCTTGTGGTACACTTTCCTTGACTTTTTGCAAAACACACCATACCAATCAAACTATGCCACACCAACTCTCTGAACCAATCAGAACACCTTATACAAACATCATGGACCTAAAAGAACCGAACACACAAGCCTGAATGCAACCCTAAGCTCAGATTGCCAAAAACTTGCAAAAACTTCAAGTCTTTGAATCTCACTGCCTAGCCACTAAAAATCAAAACTTCTTCCACCAATCAACTCAAAAACATCTCAGGACCATTTCCCACCCTTCACCATAGCCAAAAACACCCCAATCAGAAATACGATTTCTGCATATTCAGAAACAAACACCTCAAAATAGCCATCACAAGCTTTCTCTAAGCTCATCTTCATCATCAGGAAGATCATTGGGGTGGATTTGAACCAGGAGGGAGGCTAGAAAGCTCAAGAACACAAAGCTTCAACTCAGGTAGCTTCATGAACTTTTTTTCCAGAACTTGCTATTTAAGTTTCTAAATGAATCTACATGCTTCACTGATCACCCTGATACGACTGGTTTTGAAAATGATTGAGAAATGAGCATATATTGAACTTCTGAAAGTTTTGATTATTTTCACGATTTGCTTCGAATCTTGTTTTTGATGAATGATAAATGTGTTTTGATGATGGATTCTTGTTAAGGGAGGTTAGTAGATCATTTCTGGAGAGTTAGAGGGTTTGATTTAGCCTAGGGAAGAAGATAGGTGGTTTGGCTTGCCGGAAAAGATGACCGGAGCTAGCTCCGGTCACCTAAAAATGATTAGAACCCTAATTAGGGTTTAGTTGCCCAGTTTGAATCTCAGCCCTTAGATTAGGATTAACGCGTGTTTGAAGGGTCCTGATTCATTCACTTAACCCTAATTCGTAATTAATTAATTTAATTAAGTCATTTAGCCAGAAGCAATCCCAGCCTTCCATCTGCGCGCGCAGTCAACCATTCCCCCCCTGAGTTTGAATCTGGGCCATCAGATGTGCATACCTTTCACTTAAATTCATTTTAAATTTCATTTTTATCCATTTCTTTTGCATAATTAATTTAAAATACCAAAAAGCATCCAAAAAATATTTTCTTTTGCATTCTGACTTTAAATATTTTTCTCATTCCAAAAATGATTTTTATTTTATTTTTTGCATTAAAAAAGCATTTTTAAAATATTTAAATGTTATTTTTAATTAATTAAAAATACATTTAGGTTTCTATAAATCACCAAAAAAATCATGAAACATCCCAATGCATTTAGAAACATTTTCAAACTCTTCACACAAATTTCTTTTTAGGTTTGATCATAGTTTGTGAATTTTCTTTGAATTAAGGGTCATAAAAATCATATTTTTGAATCCTAACTTTAAAAAATCATTTTTGCCTAACCAAGAAGAGTTTGAAGATGATTCTTTTTGCATTGTTTTGCATATTGCAATTAGTTTATAGGTCATTTTCCTCATAAATTTATCTTGCATTTTCAAATTGATTTGCATTTTTCCCTTAGAACCACCCAAAAACCCTAGAAAACTTAGGAAAATCATAACTTTTGATTGGTTAGGCTTCTAACCTTCTCCTTTGGGGTGTGACCTAGTATGGGATTAGGGTTTGTTTGAGCTTGGTTTCAATTTTTTTTATCATGCCCTATGCTTCTGTTTTGTTCATTTGCATCTCATACTTCCATATAACCCTAATTTCTCGTGTTCACTTGCATTCACCTTGCATATGCATCAATACATGAACTTGCCATGACATTTCTTGCATTCATATGTCACTTAGACATCTTAGGACATGTTAGAACCATGCTTGATCATTTCTTCATTCATTTTCCATGATTAGCATTCATTACATTTCATTAACTTTCATATGTTTCCAAACTTCAAAGCATGCCTCCTTTGCATCTCATATTAGTATGATCATTCATATGCCCTTTGTATGCCTTTGCATCATCTTACATGACATTTACAATGCATAAGCACTTCTGACTTTGGTCATCTCATCTCATTTCATTTCATTTCTTTATGCTTTACACCTTATGCATTCAGGCTAACACTTTCAGGTGGTAAGTTATTTTGGGAGGTGGATTTTCCTTCACCTCTCACTTCTTCTTATCTCTTTCATTTGAATTCTTACTTATATTTTAAGTGAACTTGTTCACTTGTGTTCCATCTCTCACTTTCTTTCTTTAAGTTACTTATCTTCTTCAATGAAGTAAGTAGCTTATTCTTCTTCTTCTTCTTCTTCCTTTCATCTGCTTTCTTCCATTGGTGGCTTCCTTGAAGATCTTTCTTAAGCCTTACAAACCATAGGATATCCAAGCATGATAATAATTAGGGTTGTAATTAGTCCCCCTTAGCTTTTACCTTTGAGTCTCCTTGAGTCTCTCTTCTCATCTCCATAATCAGAGACTAAACTCTTAAAGTTTTAGGACTTTGGAACTAGGATTATGCCTGAATCTTTCTCTTAGGATGGAGTGTATAACTTTAATCCTAAGTGTTAAACCTTTAATTTGTTTAAACCTCTTAATCAAATCATCTTAATAATCACCAAGACTTTATCTTGTAACTTGGGCCTTACATTAGGGTTCTAATTCTTCCTTATGGTTAAGAAGGACTAACCCTAGTGTTTAATGGACAAGTCCCCCTCAAGTTGTCTTACAAACATAAAATCCATTTCTTAATCTCATCCCTTAATTAAAATCCACTTAATAAAGGCTTGTCATCTAATGAATTTAATCCCTAACCATGGATTAAGTTGAGGTATCTTCCTCAACTTAAATGTTCTCATATATTATCCTTCTATTAGGATTGTGTAATGAGCCCACTAATCTGTGATTAGAGATTAAACTCATTAATTAACACTAAACAAAAAAAACAAAAACACCTAATTAATCACAAGTAGGTTAATGATCTTAATCCTACATCATCATGGCAATTAAGTTGAGATGCTTATCTCATACTTAAGTAGGTTCATTATCCCTAATCAGGGAGGATATAATGAGTTTACAAGCCTTTGATTTAGGCTTAAGCTCATTAACTTATGCAAATACCTTCCCAAGTTGTAACCAACCCCTTTCTCATTTTCTCTGGTTCGCAACCGTCTTATCCATCATTTTCTTAGGTTTATGCAGCATTACCTTTCCTTCGGGATAAAAATGCCTAACTGGGGACCCTATCTTGCAACCAGGGCTTCTGGTTCTTTTTGTGGGTTTATCCTAGTGCTTGTTTGATTTGTGTTTACGAGGGTGTTATGTGCTACTTGTGCTTATTGTTTATTTGTTTTATTTATTGCCTTCTGTACAACTTTATTTATTGCTTTCATTTATTGTTTATATGCATTTCATACTATTATCATCATATCATCTGTGTTGGATCTGTTGTTTTCCTTGGTGGGAGGATTGTTGAGTGATTAAGGTTCCATACCGGGGACCTGAGTGACACATAGGATAGAGTGGCTTCATATTCTTTCCCATTCCATTTCAGTCTGGTGCAGGAATATGAAACACGGTTCAGACATGGGTTTCTTCTTGAGAAATCTGTGCTACGGATTTCCTGTAGTACTAGGGCTATCTAGGAAGCCTGCTAAGTCTGGATGACCTTTTATGACCTTCAGCATCTGAGGTGAATTATAGGAGGATCCTTTATGGTTATTATAAACAATGTACCTCCGGGTTAGAAGTGTTTACACTTCTCATAACTGATCCAAGTCTGAGGATCCTTGTTCTAGAACAATACATGTGAGGGGGTTGGGATGTTTACAGGTTTGCAGGAACCCTTGGCCTCATCATACCTTGTTACTAGTTTTGTTTTAAGGCTGTATCATTTTGGACTGTTCTTGTGAAACCCTGGACTTGTGACTCTTTATTTGAGTCCCCCACCTGGTTACTGGTTTTCTAAGCCTCCACCTGGACTTATGAACACACATGGACCCTATCAAGGCAGATAACAGATCTAGCACTTGTTCACAAACCCTTTGCATATCATTCTGCATACATCATTTTGCATCATTTAACATTTGTCTATTTGTTTTACAGGGTATACACATCTTAGCTTTGGTTTGGTTTTGACTTGATCTGCTGCTCAGATTCCTTCAGCTATCTGCACCAGCCTCTACATCAGTTATCTTCACCAGAGATTCTTTTCAGCTCTCCTCTCCAGTTATCTTCAGCATCTTCTTCAGTTGCCTTTATCAGCAGTTATCCTCAGTCTTCTTCATCAGCATCCATTGTCAGCATGGACACATCCAGGAAGAGCAACATCACCTACCATTTCTTTGAGCCCACTCTGACAGGCATTAGACAGATTCAGTCTCTCATCACTCCTGATCATGTCCCTTTATTCAGGGAACATTATGGTGGCATTATGGACATGATCATGGACATGGACGCCTCCCATAGGAGCATGATTCACACCTGTCTTCAGTTCTATGACCCTCCTCTCAGATGCTTCACTTTCCCAGATTTTCAGTTGGGACCATTGATGGAAGAGTTTTCCATGTTGTTAGGTGTCCCTATCAGGAGAGGAATTCCCTTCAACCCTGAGATAGTTGCTCCCAAGAATGAAGATAAATCTAAAGCTTTGCACTTGGAGCCCACCCTCATTGACCAGAATATGACTACCAAGGCTGGAGTTACAGGCTTTCATTTTGGTTTCTTGGTTACTCAGGCCACCCAGTATGCTGCAGCAGGGAAGTGGGACACTATTTGTGCTCTTCTGGCCCTCAACATATATGGAGTCATCTTGTTTGCAGACGAGCCTAAGTTTGTAAGCAAGAGTGCTATTCACCTCTTCCTGTTGAGTAATCTAGTTCCTACTTTGCTTGGAGACTTTTACTATTCAGTGCATCAAAGGAATGAGAAGCAGAGGGGAAGATTGGTTAGATGTTGTGCACCCCTCTTCTACTGTTGGTTGTTAAGGCACTTGCTGAAGTCGGACACTTTCTTGAATCCTCATCATCCAAGGAACTGGGCCAAGAGAATGATTGCCCTTACATCAGAAGCCATCAGATGGTGCACTCAGAGCACCAATGGCAAAGATATCATCACCAGCTGTAGGCAGTATCCCAATGTACCCCTGATTGGAGTAAAGGGTTGCATCAACTACAATCCTTTTCTTTTCAAAAGGCAATTAGGGTATGCTTTGGTACATCCTCCAATGGAGCAAGACTTGACATAAACCCTCTATTGTGACATCCAGCACAACCTTGCCATTTCCAGACAAGCTGCCTGGGCTTGGGACAATATTCAGACTAAGGGGACATCTATTCTTGGCAGGTGCAACAACATAGCTTCAGCTCAGTATCTTGATTGGTCTCGTACCAGGGGACAGATCACCCGTATGCCATTCACCTTAGAGGATGTACCTGGACCATCAGCAGTGGAGCCTGCAGCTACTGTCAGTTTAGAGGAGTTTGAGAAATTGAAGGAAAGGAATACTCAGCTCTCTGAAGATTTGAAGAAGACCCTCTAGGAGAGGAATGACAGCCGTCTGGATAATGAAAGGTTAGAGAAGCTCCGGATTGAGCACTTGGCCAATATTGAGAAGACGGATGATTACATCAGAAGGGCTAGAGCAGGGGCGTTAGTGCTGAAGAATGCTTGCAAGGAAGCTAAGACTCAGAAGGCCAGGGCTGAGCATTATTTAGAGGAGAGTCAGGCTAGGTGGATCGGGATCACTGAGGCTCGTGCACAGGAAGATCAAAGGACCCAGGCTAGGATAGAGCAACTGGAGGCTAATGAAAAGAAGAATCAGGAAGCCTTGTTAGCAGCACAGAAGGAGATCTCTGAGTTAAAGCTTCGGGCGGGGTTGAAGAGATCAAACGACCAGAATAAGCATAAGAAGCTGATCAGTGCTATTGTCACCAGGAACCTTCTCATCAGGACCATCACAGAGCACCCAGTTGGCCCAGTGACTGAGGCTCTCCTGAAAGAAGTCAGAGAGGATGAATTTGGACTGGATGTTTGATTCCTTTGTATTTATACTTCCTTTTGTTTGTACTTTTGTTTTTGTTGTTGTATTTTGACTCACCATGGGAACTTTGTTGTAATCAAACTATGAATCTTCACATTGTTGTAATATATGGCTTGTATTATTTTATGGGCTTTATCTCTCTACAACATCATCATTTCCTCGAAGTCTGGAAGGTCAAAACCAAAGAACAAAATCGGATACCCTTGGAAGACAAATAGACATCCTACATTGCATACTAACATCATTTCTTTGTTTTGTAGGTTTTTGTTTTTGTTGTTTCTCACTTTGTTGTGATATCAGGAAACATTGCTCGTAGAAGAGTGTTCCTCGTCAATAGAGTGCACCGGTATCCGACAAGAAACAACCTTCCGGGATTACAAATGGATCAGGTTCAATAAGATTTGACTGTAGTGAGAACCCAAATGGCCAATGAAAGGACAGAGATGAGGTCCCAAATGAATCAATTTATGGCAGTGATGACTGGTTTGGCTTAGAGCCAGGAGAGACTGGGGGAGTTGGTTGAGCGGAAAACTCCGGAAGAAAACCATCCAGGTACAAGGGGTACCAGCAACAATGATCACGTACAGCCTCGTACTGATCCCCCAGAGTTTGGACCTCATCTGAACCCAGAAATCAATGCTATAAGAAACACCCAAGGAAACACTAGAGGGAGGGCTTTGTAGGAGGACCCTCAAGAAGAACAGTTTACTGTGGTTGGGGCTGGAGACGAAGTCTACGATCGTCGGTTGGATGAAATAGCAGAAAAGCTAAGGTCTCTTGAATCCCAAAACTCTCTGGGTTTCGATGTCATGGATATGGTATTAATGGAGGGGGTTAGAATTCCTCACAAGTTCAAACCTCCTTGTTTTGAAAGATACAATGGCACATCCTGCCCACGTACCCATCTTCAGTCTTTCCCAGGGAGATTGAAAGCCTACACCATGGATGAGAAACTGTGGATGTTTTACTTCGAGGATAGCTTGACAGGGGCATCCCGGGAATGGTACTCTCACTTTACCAGGGCCACAGTGAGGAATTGGAAAGACTTGGCTGAAGCCTTCATTCGTCAATATCAATATAATCTGGACATGGCTCCAAACATAACCCTTCTGATGGGAATGTCACAGTCTTCCCGAGAAAGCTTTAGAGAGTACGCCCAAAGATGGAGGAAATTAGCCGTTGTCGTTCAACCCCCGATGTTAGAAAGGGAAATGGCATATATGTTCATGAACACCCTCCAGGGGACTTATATTGATAGGTTGGCTGCATTCTCTTCCACCAACTTTGTAGACATGGTTATAGCCAGGGAAAGAATTGAGAGCTTACTAAAAATGGGAAAGATTTGTGACAATGGCGCTAGTTCAAGCAGTGCAAGGAAGCCATTTGCAGGGCCCCGCAGATCCGGTGAGACAAATTCTGTACATATGGGAAGAGGGAGACCCTAGTATCTGCCAAGGTCAATTGTCGCCATCACTATTCCTACTCCACCTCCTCAATATACCCAACAACCACAACACTTTCCTCAACAACCTCAGTTTCCTCAACATAGATCTTACAACAATAATAACAACAACCAACAACAACGCCCTTTTCAGCAGCGGCCATCTCAGATCAGCAGGGTGATTGACCCTATACCAATGCCATATGCCACATTGTTGCCACAACTCCTAAAGCTCAATCTTGTCGAGTTAAGGACATTGGCTCCACCAGATACTCAGAACCTTCTGAGAAATTACGACGTCAACGCTAGGTGTGCTTTTCATTCTAATGCACCTGGTCACTCCACAGAGAAGTACAGGGCTCTGCATATGAAGGTCCAGGATCTGGTAGATTCAAAAGCCCTAAATTTTGCACCACCTCCTAATGTCACGAAGAATCCTATGCCCAGACATGGTGGGCCAAGGATAAATGCAATAGAGGAGGTCTCACCCATGAATTTAATTGAAGATATTGCGAGTATTCAAACACCTCTAGCAGAGGTTAAAGCTCAGCTTTTAAAATGCCAGGTGTTTCCAGGTTGTGAGGCATGTTGTTAATCTTGCAAGGTTTCTGTGAATGGGTGTGAAAGCTTGAGGAATGGCATCAATGGCTTGATCAGAGAAGGTATCCTGCAAATAACAACAACCGCTTCTACAACACCAGCAACTCCTTTGTCAACAACAAGTGTTTCTCCTACAACTGCAAAGACAATTGTTCCTACAGACTCATCTACAAAATCAGCAACCATTTCTTCCATCACTTTAACAAACAACAGTTCAATTGCATCTACTTCTACAACTACAACAACCAGCAACAATGACGTCTCCACAGTATCCATCTTTTACGAACCTACAACGGTCCCTGTTTCCAACAATTATCAACGATCTCAGCAACAATTTCAGCAACAACCAAGCTTCAATCAATCACCACCACTATCAATCAGAAGTCATGTCACCATCTTTTATGATCCACAAACAATAACAGTTCCCACCTCTGCTACAGTCAACCCAGTCACCATCACGGTGCCAGGGCCCATTCCATATGATAAAGACAGTGATGTACCATGGCACTATGGTTCAGACTTTTACTGTAACGGAGAAAGAGTCCTTCTTGATTCTTCGGTTCACACACCACAAGTGGATAATATCGGGGGAGGCGGAGGCTTCACCCCAAGCGGACGCCTCTTCGCGTCACAAGCTCCAAAGACCAATACTGAGGCAGAGGCTGCTGCCAAAGCCAAAGGAAAAAGTGTGGCACTTGAAAAACCTATACCAAAAGAAGCCCATAAATCATCCTTTGATCAGGATGTGGATGAATTTATGAGGATAATTAAGAGAAGTGACTACAAGGTTGTGGATCAGCTCCACCAGACCCCTTCCAAGATCTCCATCTTATCCCTACTATTGTGTTCCGAAGCTCATCGGGATGCACTACTTAAAGTCTTGCACGCAGCCTACGTGTCGGAGGAGATCACAGTGAATCAGCTCGAGACAGTGGTGTCTAATGTTAATACTAGCCATGGGCTAGGTTTCACCAATGCTGACTTGGAAACGAAAGGATGTCACCACAACAAAGATTTACACATCACTTTGGAGTGTAAAGGGGTTATGCTCTCACATGTTCTTGTTGACACTGGGTATTCACTCAATGTCTTGCCAAAGAAAGCCCTTGTCAAGCTTGAATATGATGGTATAGCTCTCCGACCAAGAAATCTGGTGGTTAGGGCTTTTGAAGGCTCCAAGAGGTCTGTTCTTGGAGAGGTGGAGCTTCCTGTGATAATCAGTCCGCAAGTTTATCAGTGGGGGGATGCTCACCCCAGATGCTATTAACAACGTGGAAGACGAGGCGGAAAGCGACCTCAACCTGGAGAGCTGGATACGTCCAAGGATCCCGGGTCATGAAGTCCTTAACTGGTCTTCCTAGGAAATTATAAGGGTTACTCCTGCAGAGTAATTATTATTTCCTGCTTTTTTTCCAGCATGCATCAAGTCTTGCATCTTGCCCAAGGTGTCAGGACTCATTTTGTAATAGGTCCATATTGTAATTTTGTGCAAATGGAATATCAATGAATATCGGACATCTTTTGCAAACAAGTCTCTTTTTTGCTCACTGTCTTTTCATCTTTCACTTTTGTACAAAACAATAAAATGGCAATGTTTTCAAAATAAATAACTTCATTTTTTCTGAACAAGATTAAAATTGATCACTAAAACGAACCAATCTCAAACCTTGCATAGATTATCCTCCAGATTGCACCGACAACAACACTTCTATGACCTTGTATGACTTCGATAATCCAATTAATTAAGATGATGAAGGGGTTGAAGAAGACTATGAGTTACATGAAGCGTTAGTCAGGTTGTTGAGGCAGGAAGAGAAAGTGATTACTCCTCATCAGGAGGAGGTTGAAATAGTTAATCTTGGTACCGGGGAGGATTTGAAAGAAGTGAAGATTGGGGCCAGACTGCAAGCTTCAGTAAAAGAACAGCTTATCGATATGCTTCGAGAATACGTCGACGTCTTTGCTTGGTCCTATCAATACATGCCAGGTCTAGATACGGATATTGTTATGCACAAGATGCCATTGAAAGAAGATTGCCCTCCAGTGAAGCAAAAGTTACGCCGTACTCGCCCATATATGGCCATGAAGATTAAGGAAGAAGTACAAAAACAGTGGGACACCGGTTTCCTTGCTGTGACTAGTTACCCGCCGTGGGTAGCTAACATTGTACCAGTGCCTAAGAAGGATGGCAAAGTACATATGTGTGTGGATTACCGGGACCTGAACAGAGCTAGCCCGAAGGATGACTTCCCGTTACCTCACATTGATGTATTGGTTGACAACACAACTCAGTTCTCGGTGTTTTCTTTCATGGATGGTTTTTCTGGGTATAATCAGATCAAGATGTCACCCAAAGACAAGGAGAAAACAACCTTCATCACACCTTGGGGCACATTTTGTTACAAGGTAATGCCATTTGGACTGAAGAATGTCGGTGCGACTTATCAACGGGCTATGGTAACATTATTCCATGATATGATCCATAAAGAAATTGAATGCTATGTGGATGACATGATTGCCAAGTCCCTCACTGAAGAAGATCATCTGGTAAATCTGCTGAAGTTGTTCAAGCGTCTGAAAAAATATCAACTGAAGCTAAACCCCAACAATGCACATTCGGAGTACGGTCCGATAAACTACCGGGATTTATCATAAGTGAAAAGGGAATTGAAGTTGATCCTGACAAAGTCAAAGCCATTCAGGAGATGCCTGCACCTAAAACTGAAAAGGAAGTTTGGGGTTTCCTAGGTAGATTGAACTACATATCAAGGTTCATATCTCACCTTACTGCAAACTGTGAGCCCTTGTTCAAATTGTTAAGAAAGTAACAAACGGTTAGGTGGAACAAAGATTGTCAGAAGGCTTTTGACAAGATCAAGGAGTACCTACAAGAGCCTCCAATTCTCATGCCTCCAATTGAAGGAAGACCTCTGATAATGTACCTGACAGTATTAGAAGGATCAATGGGGTGTGTGTTGGGCCAGCATGACGAGTCTGATCGAAAAGAGTATGCAATATACTACCTAAGCAAAAAATTTACCGACTGTGAACAACGTTATTCACTGCTTGAGAAAACTTGTTGTGCTTTAGCGTGAGCTGCTCTCCGACTAAGACAGTATATGTTGACTCACACTACCTTGTTGATCTAAAAAATGGACTCAGTCAAGTACATATTTGAGAAGCCATCACTTACCGGAAGGGTTTCAAGATGGCAAATGATTCTGACAGAGTATGACATTCAGTACACATCTCAAAAAGCCATCAAAGGCAGTGTACTGTCTGACTATCTGGCTGAGCAACCCATTGATGATTACCAGCCAATGAGATTTGACTTCCCTGATGAAGACATCATGTACTTAAAAGCAAAAGATCATGAAGAACCTATTCACACCGAATGGCCTGACCCAGAAGAAGAGTGGACAATGATGTTTGATGGGGCTGTCACTATGAATGGTCGTGGTGTTGGTGCAGTGCTCATTAAACCTAAAGGAGTTCATATGCCTTTCTCGGCAAAACTCACCTTTTCCTGCACTAACAATGAAGTTGAATATGAAGCTTGTATCATGGGTCTTGAGGAAGCCATTGACCTCAGGATCAAGACTTTGAATGTATTCGGAGATTCAGCTTTGGTAGTCAATCAGACCAACGACAAATGGTACACTCACCAAGAGCATCTGATTCCATACCGTGACTACACGAGGAGATTATTGACTTTCTTCACAACATTCAAACTTGAGTACATCCCTCAAGATGAAAATCAGTTCGTAGATGCTTTATCTACCATTTCCTCCATGATCAAGGTTCAAACTGCCAATTATGTGCCTCGGATTTCGGTATCCAGAATAGACCGACTAGCATACGTTTTCTATGTGGACATTGCTAAAGATGACAAACCTTGGTTTCATGACATCAAAATCTTCTTAGAGGATCAAACATACCCACCTGGGCATCATCCAATGATAAAAAGACATTAAGAAGGTTGACCAATAGTTTCTTCCTTAATGCTGGTGGTTCATTATACAAGCGAAACTTTGACATGGTTTTGCTCAGATGTGTTGACAAGAAAGAAGCAGACTTGCTGATGCACGAGGTACATGAAGATTCTTTTGGTACCCATGCTGGAGGACATGCAATGGCAAAGTAATTGTTAAGATCAGGTTACTACTTGATCAAAATGGATGAAGATTGTTGTGCTTATGCCAAGAAATGCCACAAGTACCAGATCTACGTATACAAAGTGCATGTACCTCCGAATCCTTTGAACGGGATGTCTTCACCTTGGCCCTTTGCCATGTGGGGAATTAACATGATTGGAAAGATCGAACCGACTTCTTCAAATGGCCACAGATTCATCCCGGTAGCCATTGATTACTTCACCAAGTGGGTTGAAGCAGCTTCGTATGTAAACGTCACCAGACAAGTGGTAGCCAGATTCCTGAAAGGTGACATCATTTGTCGATATGGAGTACCCGAGCAAATCATTACTGACAATGGTTCCAATTTGAACAACAAAATGATGGCAGAACTGTGCCGGGACTTTAAGATCCAACATCACAACTCTCCTCCTTACAGGCCAAAGATGAATGGCGCTGTTGAGGCAGCTAACAAAAACATCAAGAACATTGTGCAGAAGATGGTGGTTACTGACAAAGACTGGCATGAAATGCTACCATTTGCCTTGCATGGGTATCGAACCTCAATCAGAATGTCCACTGGGGCAACGCCTTATCAGCTTGTGTATGGTATGGAAGTTGTCCTACCTATTGAAGTTGAGTTACCCTCCTTACGAGTAATGATGGATGTAAAGCTAGACGAAGAAGAGTGGGTCCAGTCTCGGTACAATCAACTGAATTTGATTGAAGAGAATTAGCTGCCATATGTCATGGGTAGTTATATCAGAAAAGGATGAAGAACGCCTTCGATCAGAAAGTCAGGCTTCGGGAATACCAAGTAGGAGATCTTGTGCTGAAAAGACTCCTTCCTCCTCATACAGACCACATGGGCAAGTGGACTCCAAACTACGATGGTCCATTCATAGTAAAAAAGGTTTTCTCTGGTGGAGCACTGATGCTCACTACTATGGATGGTGAAGATTTCTTATTCCCTGTGAATTCAGATGCAGTTAAAAAATACTTCGCATAAAACGACCCGCTAGACATAAAAACAGAATGTAAGTCCAGAAAAAAATAGGGCATCCCGGCGAGTCAAAAACAGATTAAAAGACTCGGGCAAAAATAAGGGAAAATTGAAAGTAAAAAAAATGTACACACGCTGAGTTGAAAAGCCACATTGGACAGCTCATGCAAAAATGGGTATCCTGGTGGATTGAAAACCCGAAAGGGAGATCCACGCAAAATCAGGGAATAAGCGAACAACTGCATTCTGAATTCGTCTGTATCACTCACAACACGGAAAGCTTCGAAAGGATAAAGCGTCATTCAAAATCGTCCTTCTTTAGAAAGCAAGATGAGAAGAACGTCAAGGTCATACATGTCATAGAAAAGGAAGCTCACTGGAGCGTCGTCAACATTGCCAACACTTTTATTTTAGCAATTTTTATAAATCTCCTCATTCTAGGGGATTTGTTTCATTGATTGTATTTTCAAATTCAGGGCACCCAAATTAATAAAATCAGAGTTTTCAGTCACACCTCGTTTTGTACATTTTTGTTTCGTTTGCAAAATGTCCAATATTCATGATACAGTACACACACAAGGAAAATGGGCCATTTTTAATAAATATTTGCAGGAAATATTTTTACTTTCAAGAAAATCTAACTCCTATGACGGAATCCGGTAAGGGATACCTCGAGATACTTGTGCGTTTCTTTTGTCTTAACAGGTTGAAGGTATTCAATACCCAGCACGGGGCATGTCAGGCATTGAATCCCCAACATGTACTTCCCAGGAGTTATCATCTCCCAAGCAATATCTGAACTACTTTTGTAAACACCCCAAACTTGCCCTCACTCATATCACACCATGGCTTGTGATCTTTCATTTTTGGCATAAACATAAGCATTACATCTCATATTTTTGTTTCATCTGCATAAGTTCAAATTCATCAGCATCTAGGGTTTGTGATCTGAGCAATCCATGTTTCATCTGAGCCACTCCAAAGGTCTCCAATTGTTCCAATAGGGTCCATGTGTGTCCTATCATCATATTATATCCCTCAAAATTCAAGGAAGTCAAGAAATCACAAGAACTAGCAAGGCATGGAAGCAGAGTTAGGGTTTTCACTACATAGATGACCAAAATTAGGGTTTTGGTTTCAGAGACCATAACTCCAAATTTTTTGGTCATTCTTGTTTCTAATGTTCTTAAGATGTTATAAGGATCATATGTACCAAGTTTGATGAAGAAATTCATTGTGGAAGTATTCTGTTCATTAGGTAACTTCTTGAGCAAGTCAGAGCAAAATCAGGGCATCTGAGGCCCCAACAATGGAACCAAAGGGGTATTTTCATCAAATTGAAGTTATATGATATTTATTTGATCATTTAAGTGCTTGGAAGTTCACAAAATTGAAGAAATTCGAGCTAAACCAAAAGTTGCCAAAAATGGAAATGACTTGTAATGGAAACTTTCCATTTTGGGAAAGTTCTTCAACCTCCTCTTTCTCAACCAAAAATGATTCAAATGAAATATTCTTGGCAATGAAAGTTGTAGATTAGGTCTTTACCTTTTCAAAAAGTACAATAACATGTCTTGATTCATCCTAGAACTCAAGTTATGATCCTTCAAAGTTGGCAAAAATCCTATAATTTTCAAGAATGCACCAAAGAGGATTTTTTGCAAAACCACTTGCCAAGCAATTTCATGACCTCTAATGCATCTCTAAACATCATACCATCATAGTACAACTCATTTTGATCATAATTGGCCCAAGAATCATGCATTTTCATGCCTTGAACATCAAGAAATTCCAAAAGGGCCAAAACTTCTCAATTTTGCAAAATGGCATGAATCTTCCCATACACTTGTGCCAGCATGCCAAATCTGTTTCTATGGACCTCCTTGAATTCAGCTGAGGCCAGACACCCCTTGCAACCAGGCCTGCCATGACCCATACCTCAAGTACAACCAAACTTGACTTTTTGCAAAATCACCCATACTAATCAGCATAGCCCACACCAACTATTCTGACCTATCACAGCTTCACATACATGCCTCAAGGGATTCATTTTCATACATACACAAGCCTGCAAGCTCACACACATTCAGATTGCCAAAATCCCTCTCAAACTTCATCTCTTCGAAATTCATAAACCAACCATCAAAACTCTAAGCAAACTTCACCAATCATCTCCACATACTTTCCAGATCATTTTCCAACCATTAAACAAGCCTGAAACCTCAAGAATCCAAAACACGATTTCACTCACCTCTGAACTGAAACCTTCAAAACACTCCATATAAACTCCTTTCAAGGATTCTAGAAGGATAAGGGGATCAATGGGACTGGTTTAGCATCAAAGAAGAGCCCAGAAAGTTCCAGTTTCGAAAGCTTCAACTCAGGTAACCTCCAGAACATTATTTCCAGAAATGTGTTTTTAGGTTCTTATATTGTTCTATATGTTGCACTGATCATGGGGATGTGTTTGGTTTTGAAAATGATCAAGAAATAAGCATGTACTAATTGTCTAAAACTTTGCCCGTGAAAATGATTTTGATCGTCTCTCTGGATTCATGAAAAATAAATGGATTTTGTTGTTAGATTCTTGTTTAGGATGCTTAGTTGAGTGAATCTGGAGAGTTTGATGTGTTTTAGTGGCATTTTGAGAGAGATAGGATGAAGGTCTCGCCGGAGAAGACGACCAGAAGTCTTCTCCGGCCACCTAAGGGTCATTAACCCTAATCTGAGTAATTAAGGCAACTTTGAATTCTGGCCTTTAGATCTTGCTTCCCGCACGTGTATGGAGGGCCAAGATCAGTCATTAAACCCTAATTTGTAATTAATTAGTTTAATTTAAATTAATTAGTTAGGACAAATCTGGACCACTCATTTACGCGCCAGTCAACTCTCTCCATCCAGCTTTGAATCTCAGCCTTTGGATTGTCATACTTTTCATTTTTTATCATTTTATTTTATTTGCTTTCTATTTCTTTTCTTATAATTATTTAAAATAGTAAAAATGATCAAAAAAATCTGAAATTTTTTATCAAGTCTTTTATTAATTTTCAGAAACCAAAAATATTTTTATTTTTATTTTTTGCATTAAAAAAGTATTTTTAAATCATTTAAATGTTTTATTTAATTAGTTAATTGATTTTAATTAATTAAAAATACATTTAAGTATTTAAAAATCACCAAAAAAATCAGAGAACATTCTTAGACATTTAGAAACATTTTCAAACCCCTCATACAAATTTTTTTTTGGTTTTGATCATCATTTGACAATTTTCTTTGAATTTAGGGTTCATAAAATCACATTTTTATACCCTAACCTTTAAAAAATCTTTTATGCCTAACCATGAAGTGTTTGAAGTTGGTCCTTTTTGCATTGTTTCACACACATCATGTAGTTTCTAGGATATTTTTGGCATGAATTTATCTTTGATTTTCAATTTGTTTGGAATTTTACATTGAAGATCACCCAAAAAACCCTAGAAACTTAGAAAATTCATAACTCCTTCTAGGTTTAGCTTCTGACCTCCCCCTTTGGATGGTAACCTAGTATAGGTTTAGGGTTCCTTTGAATGCATTTTCAAATTTTTATCTTGTTGTATGCTTCTGTCTTTTTCATTTACATCTCATCCTTTCATGTAACCCTAATTTTGCATCCTTACTTACATTCATCTTGCATATGCATCCATACATGAACTTGCCATGACATTTCTTGCAATCATAAGTCATCTTAGACATATTAGGATATGTTAGAATTATGCTTGATCATTTCTTCATTCATTTGCCATGATTTTCATTCATTTCCTTTTATTAACTTTCATGAACTTTCAAACTTCAAAGCATGCTTCCATTTGCATCTCATCTTTGTATTCATATACACTTTGTATGCCTTTGCATCATGTCATAGCATCATTAGCATCATGTGTATGCTTCTGGTTTTGGTTTTTTTGTCTTTACATATGTATCATTCCATTTCATTTCTTTCCTTTATGCATCTTGTGCTAACTTTTCAGGTTATTGGTAAGTTGTTTGAGAGGTGAATTTGCCTTCACCTCCCACTTCTTCTCATCTTTTTTTATATTGCATCTTTTCTGCATTTTTGGTTGTCTTTGAGTGGGATTTCTCACTTGTGTTCATCTCTCACTTTCTTTTTTTAAGTTACTTATCTTCTTCAATGAAGTAAGTAACTTATTTCTCCTGCTTCTTCCTCTTTTCATCTGTTTTTTCCATTGGTGGTTCTCTTGAAGATCTTTCTCAAGCCTTACAAACCATAGGAACACCCAAGCATGATAATAATTAGGGTTGTGATTATTCCCCCCTTAGTTTTCACCTTTGAGTCTTCTTTGTGTCTCTCTTCTCATCCCATCATTAGGGATTAAACCTTTAAGGCTTTAGGACTTTGGAATTAGGGTTATGCCTGCATCCTTCTCTTAGGATGGAGTGTATAACTTTAATCCTAAGTGTTAAACCCTTAATCTGTTTAAACCTCTCAATCAATCCATCTAATAATCACTAAGACATTAACTTGTAACTTGGGCCTTACATTAGGGTTCTAATTCTTCCTTATGGTTAAGAAGGACTAACCCTAGTGTTTAATGGACAAGTCCCCCTCAAGTTGTCTTACAAACCTTAGAATCCACTTCTTAATCTCACCCCTTAATTAAAATCCATTTAATAAAGGCTTTTTTTGTCATGAATTTAATCCCTAATCATGGATTAAGTTGAGGTATCTTCCTCAGCTTAAGTGTTCTCATCTATTATCCTTCTATTAGGATAGTGTAATGAGTTCACTAATCCTTACTTATGGCTTAAACTCATTACTTAACACTAAACAAAAACCCAAAAACATCTAAATAATCACAAGTAAGTTAATGATCTCAATCCTAAATCAGCATGGTATTTAAGTTGAGGTGCTTATCTCATACTTAAGTAGGCTCATTATCCTTAATCAAGGGAGGATATAATGAGTTTGCAAGCCCTTGATTTAGGCTTAAGCTCATTAACTTATGCAAGACACCAAAAACAATAATAAAACAGAAAACACCAAAAACAAACAATATTTGTCTCTTCTGGGATTCTTTTCTCATCACACTCATTCATAAACGAGAACTTTCTTCTTCCGTCTAATGCAAGACAGTTAGCACTCGAGCCAGACGAGTCATACACTTGAGCATAGACAAGTAGGCAGTTCACAGTCAATTTATCTTTCAGTCTCTTTGAGTCGAACTATGGTGTTCTAACTTCCTCATTACACACGAGGATGCGTAGGCATAACTTAACGGTTATCGAACAAAAGTCTATGTGTTTTCCCCCTCTTTCAGCATTCTCTTTTTAAGCCTCAGTTACTGAGCATTCACCTTTTGCATTGATACTTGTATATTCTTTTTTCCAGCTTTTGCACACAGATAGCACATACATTACTCCTTTAAAACAAAATCTTTTAAGCATGGATCCCGTCTAGTAAGATGGACAATCTGGGTGCTAATATGTTCCCAGGTTGTAACCAACCTCGTTTCTCAGTTTCTCTGGTTCGCGACCGTCTTATCTATCTTTTCTTAGGTTTATGCAGCATTACCTTTCCTTCGGGATAAAAATGCCTAGTTGGAAACTCTATTCACCTTCACCCTTCATTCTCTCCTTTCACCGACCGTTTGCGCTTGTATCGGGATGCAAATCTCTAGGAGCGACAGCTTGGCGACTATGTTGGGGACCTTATATTGCAACCAGGGCTTATGGTTCTTTTTGTGGGTTCCTCCCAGCGCTTGTTTGATTTTTGTTTACGGGGGTGTTATGTGCTACTTGTGCTTATTTATTTACCTTATTTATTGCTTTCTGTACAACTTTATTTATTGCTTTCATTTACAGTTTTTTATGCATTTTCATATTGTCATTGGTGCTGGATCTTCTATTTCCTTGGTGGGAGGGATTATTGAGTGATTAAGGTCCTATACCAGGGACTTGAGTGACACATAGGCTAGAGTGGCTTCATATTCTTTCCCATTCCATTTCGGTCTGGTGCGGGAATATGAAACACGGTTCAGACATGGGTTTCTTCTTGAGAACTCTGTGCTACGGATTTCCTGTAGTACTAGGGCTATTTGGGAAGCCTGCTAAGTCTGGATGACTTTTTATGACCTTCAGCACCTGAGGTGAATTAAAGGAGGATCTTTTATGGTTATTGTAAACACTGTACCTTCGGGTTAGAAGTGTTTACACTTCTCATAACTGATCCAAGTCTGAGGATCCTTGTTCTAGAACAATACATGTGAAGGGGTTGGGATGTTTACAGGTTTGCAGGAACCCTTGGCCTCATCATACCCTTGTTACTTGAGTTGTTAAGGTTGTATTTTTTGGACAGTTCTTGTGAAACCCTAGACTTGTGACTCTTTATTTGAGTCCCCCACCTTGTTATTGGTTTTCTAAGCCTCCATCCGGACTTATGAACACACATGGACCCTATCAAGGCAGATAACAGATCTGGCACTTGATCACAAACCCTTTGCATATCATTCTGCATACATCATTTTGCATCATTTAACATTTGCCTATTTGTTTTACAGGGTATCCCCCTCCTTATCTTTGGTTTGGTTTTGACCTATTTTTGCTGCTCAGACTTCTTCAGCTATCTACACCAGCACCTTCATCAGTTTGTCTTCATTAGAGATTCCTCTCCAGTTTGTCTTCATCAGAGACCTTTCTTCAGCATCTTCTTCAGTGACCTTCATCAACAGTCACCCTCAATACTCTTCACCAACAACCATCATCAGCATGGACACTTCCAGAAAGAGCAACATCACATACCACTTCTTTGAGCCCACCCTGACAGGCATCAGTTAGATCCAGTCTCTCAACACTCCAGATCATGTCCCATTATTTAAGGAACATTATGGAGGAATATTGGAGATGATCATGGACTTGGATGCATCCCAGAGGAGCATGATTCACACTTGCTTGCAGATGTTTTACCTTCCCTGACTTTTAGTTGGGACCTCTGCTAGAAGAATTCTCCATGTTGTTAGGTGTCCCTGTCAGGAGAGGGATTCCTTTCAACCCTGAGATGGATGCTCCCAAGAATGAAGAAATATCTCGGGCATTGCACTTGGAGCCTGCCCTCATTGATCAGAGCATGACCACCAAGGTTGGGGTTCCAGGCCTTCACCTAGATTTCTTGATCTCCCAGGCCACCCTGCATGCTGCAGCGGGGAAATGGGATGCTATCTATGCACTCCTAGCCCTCTGTATATATGGGGTTATCTTGTTTGCAGACGAGCCAAAGTTTGTAAGCAAGAATGTTATTCACCTGTTCATACTGAGAAACCCAGTGCCTACCTTGCTTGGAGACTTTTATTATTCAGTACACCAGAGGAATGAGAAGCAAAGAGGAAGATTAGTCAGATGTTGTGCTCCCCTCTATTACTGTTGGTTGCTAAGACATTTGCCAAAGTTAGATACTTTCCTGAACCCTCATCAGCCAAGGAACTGGGCTAAGATATTGATTGCCCTGACATCAGAAGATATCAGATGGTGCACTCAGAGCACCAAGGGCAAGGACATCATTACCAGCTATGGGCAATATCCTAATGTGCCTTTGATTGGAGTAAAAGGTGGCAGCAACTACAACCCTTTTCTTTTCAAGAGGCAATTAGGGTATGCTTTGGTACATCCCCCAAGAGGATAAGATTTGATTGAAACCCTCTATTGTGACATCCAACATAACTCTGCTATTGTCAGACAGGCAGCCTGGGCCTGGGACAACATTCAGACTAAGGGGACAACTATCCTTGGCAAATGCAACAATATAGCTTCAGCACAGTATCTTGATTGGTCTCGTACCAGGGCACAGATCACCCGGATGCCATTCACTTTAGAAGATACACCTGGACCATCAGCAGTGCAGCCTGTAGCCACTGTTAGTTTAGAGGAATTTGAGATATTGAAGGAAAGGAATACTCAGCTCTCTGAAGCCTTGAAGAAGACCCTCTGGGAGAGGAATGACAGTCGTCTGGATAATGAGAGGTTAGAGAAGCTCCAGATTGAGCACTTGACCAAGATTGAGAAGACGGATGACTACATCAGAAAAGCTAGGGCAGGGGAGTTAGTACTGAAGAATGCTTGCAAGGAAGCAAAGACTCAAGAGGCTAGGGCAGAGCACTACTTAGAGGAAAGCCAGGCTAGGTGGATTAGGATCACTGAGGCCCGTGCACAAGAAGATCAAAGGACCCAAGCTAAGATGGAGCAACTGGAGGCTAGTGAGAAGAAGAATCAGGAGGCATTATTAGCAGCACAGAAGGAGATCTCTGAATTGAAACTCCGGGCGGGGTTGAAGAGGTCAAAAGATCAGGATAAGCACAAGAAGTTGACCAATGCCATTGCCACTAGGAATCTCCTCATCAGGACTATCATAGAGCACCCAGTAGGTCTAGTGACTGAATCCCTCCTGAAGGAAGTCAGGGAGGATGACTTTGGATTAGATGTTTGACTCTTTTTGGTTGTACTTCATTCTGATTGTATTTCTGTTGTTGTTGTATTTTGACCCACCATGGGGATTTTATTGTAATCAAAACTATGTATCTTCACTTTTTGTAATATATATGGTTTTCATTATTGTGGGCTCAATCTCTCTGCAACATCAGCATTTCCTCGAGGTCTGGAAAGGTCAAAACCAAAGAACCAAACCAGATACCCTTGGAAGACAAATAGGCATCCTGCATTGCATACTAATATTTGTCTTTTTTTTGTGAGTTTTTGTTTTGTTGTTTCTCACTTTATTGTGGTTTCAGGAAACATTGCTCGCAGAAGAGTGTCCCTGTTAATAGAGTGCACCGGTACCCGACAAGAAACAACCTTCCGGGAATACAAATGGACCAAGCTCAACAAGACTTGACTGAAGTGAGGGCCCAGATGGCCAATGAAAGGGTTGAGATGAGAAATAAAATGAATCAATTTATGACAATAATGACTGGTTTAGCTCAGAGCCAGGAGAGACTGAGGTAGTTGGTTGAGCGACAAACTCCTGAAGAACACCATCCAGGTACAGGGGGTACCAGTAACAACGATCATGTGCAGCCTCACACTGATCCACCAGAGTTTGGACCTCATCTGAATCCAGAGATTAATGCCATAAGAAACACCCAGGGTAACACTACTGGAGGAAGGGCCTTGCAAGAGGATCCTCAAGAAGAGCAGTTTACTGTGGTTAGGGTTGGAGACGAAGTTTACGACCGTCGGTTGGATGAAATTGCAGAGAAGCTAAGGTCTCTTGAATCCCAAAACTCTCTAGGTTTTGATGTCATGGACATGGGATTGGTAGAAGGGGTCAGAATTTCTCACAAGTTTAAGCCCCCTTGTTTTGAAAGATACAATGGCACATCCTGCCCACGCACCCATCTTCAGTCTTTCCTGGGGAGATTGAAAGCCTACACTATGGATGAGAAACTGTGGATGTTTTACTTCGAGGATAGCTTGATAGGGGCATCCCGAGAATGGTACTCCCACTTGACCAGAGCCACAGTAAGAAATTGGAAAGACTTGGCTGAAGCTTTCATCCGTCAATATCAGTAAAATCTTGACATGGCTCCAAACAGAACCCTTCTGATGGGAATGTCATAGTCTTCCCGTGAAAGCTTTAGAGAGTATAACCAAAGGTGGAGGCAACTAGCTGCTGCTGTTCAACCCCCGATGTCAGAAAGGGAGATGGCAGATATGTTCATGAATACCCTCCTGGGTACCTATATTGACAGATTGGTTGTATTTTCTTCCACCAGCTTTGCAGATGTGGTGATAGCTGGGGAAAGAATTGAAAGCTTACTAAAGCTGGGAAAAATCTCCGACAACTGTGCCAGTTCAAGCAGCACAAGGAAGCCATTTGCTAGGCCCCGTAGATCTGGTGAAACAAATTCTGTACACATGGGAAGAGGGAGACCCCAATATCTGCCCAGAACAGTTGCTACCGTCACTATTCCTTCTCCACCTCCTCAATATACTCAACAACCGCAACACTTTCCTCAATAACCACAGTTTCCTCAACAAAGGTCATACAACAACAATAGCAACAATCAACAACAATGCCCTTTTTAACAGCGGCCATCTCAGATCAATAGGGTGATTGACCCTATTCCAATGCCATATGCCACATTACTGCCACAACTCCTAAAGCTCAATATTGTTGAGTTAAGGACATTAGCTCCACCTGATCCTCAGAACCTTCCGAGAAATTACGATGTCAACGCTAGGTGTGCTTTTCATTCTAATGCACCTGGTCACTCCACGGAAAAATGCAGAGCTCTGCATATGAAGGTCCAGGATCTGGTAGATTCAAAGGCCCTGAACTTTGCACCACCTCCCAATGTCATGAAAAATCCTATGCCAAGCCACAGTGGGCCAAGGATTAATGATATAGAGGAAGGCTCACCCATGAGTTTAATAGAAGATATTGCAAGAATTCAGACACCTCTGGCAGAGGTTAAAGCTCAGCTTTTGAAATGCCAAGTGTTTCCAGGTTGTGAGGCTTGTTGTGAATCTTGAAAGGTTTCCGAGAACGGGTGTGCAAGCTTGAGGAATGGTATCAATGGCCTGATCAAAGAAGGCGTTCTGCAAATAACCACAATAGCTTCTACAACACCAGCAACTCCTTATTCTTCTACAACTGCAACCACCATTGTTCCTACAGACTCGTCTACAACTTCAGCAACCACTTCTTCCATCACTTCAGCAAACAATAGTTCCATTTCATCTCCTTCGACAACTTCAGCCAACACCAACAACGACGTCTCCACTGCCACTATTTATTATGAGCCGACAACGGTCCCAAATTCCAGCAACTTTCAACAACAATCTCAGCAACAGTTTAAGCAACAATCAAGCTTCAATTCATCACCACCAACATCCACCAGAAGTCCTGTCACCATCTTTTATGACCCACAAACAATAACGGTTCCAACATCTGCTGCAATAAGCCCAGTCACTATCACGGTGCCAGGGCCGATTCCATATGATAAAGACAGTGTTGTACCATGGCATTATGGTGCTGACTTTTACTGCAACGGAGAAAAAGTCCTTCTTGATTCTTCAGTTCCTACTCCCCAAGTGGATAATGTCAGGGGAGGAGGAGGCTTCACCCGAAGCGGACGCCTCTTCGCGTCACAAACTCTAAGAACCAACACTGAGGCAGAGGATGCTGCCAAAGCCAAAGGGAAAAGTGTGATACCTGAAGAATCTGCATCAAAAGAGACTCATAAATCATCCTTTGATTAGGATGTGGATGAATTTATGAGGATAATTAAAAGAAGCGACTACAAAGTTGTGGATCAGCTCCACCAGACTCCTTCTAAGATCTCTATATTATCCCTGTTGTTGTGTTCTGAGGCTCATCGGGATGCACTACTCAAAGTTTTGCACGCTGCCTACGTGCCAGAAGAGATCACGGTGAATCAGCTTGAAACAGTGGTGTCTAATGTTAATACTAGACATGGGTTAGGTTTCACGGATACTGATTTAACAACAGAAGGACGTCACCACAATATAGCTTTGCACATAACCCTGGAGTGCAAAGGAGCTTTACTATCTCATGTTCTTGTAGACACAGGGTCCTCACTCAATGTCTTACCCAAGAAAGCTCTCGTCAAGCTCGAATATGATGGAATAGCTCTCCGGCCAAGCAACCTTGTGGTCAGGGCTTTTGATGGCTCCAAAAGATCTGTTCTTGGAGAGGTGGAGCTACCAGTGATAATCGGTCCGCAGGTCTTTCAGACTACTTTCTATGTGATGGATATTTAGCCGACCTACAGCTGTTTATTGGGTCGACCATGGATTCACGCCGCTGGCGCAGTTACGTCGACCCTTCACCAGAAATTGAAATATGAGTGGGAAGGACAGATTATCACCATCTGTGGTGAAGAGGACATATTTGTTAGCCATCTGGCTACATACAAATACATTGAGATGGATGGTGAAATCCATGAAACAATAAGCAAGGGTTTGAGGCCCTGAATGTCAATAAGGTGACGATTGAAGTATTTGCTGCATCCTAGGATGATAGGATGGGTACTTCGATTGTCTCCTATTAGAAAGCCCGAAAGGTTGTTGAAGATGGTAATGCCCAAGGCTGGGGCAAGCTGCTTCCAGTGGAGAAGAAGGAGGACCGATTCGGTTTGGGTTACAAACCATTCCGACAAGATCAATCAGAGGATGCTAAGGAGCCCAAGTTCATCAGTGGGGGGATGCTCACCCCAGATGCTGTTAACAATCTGGAAGACGAGGCAGAAAGCGACCTCAACCTGGAGAGCTGGATATGTCCAAGGATCCCGGGGAACCAATTCCTTAACTGGTCTTCCCAGGAAATTATAAGGGTTACTCCTGCAGAGTAATTATTATTTCCTACCTTTTTTAGCATGCATCAAGTCCTGCATCTTGCCCAAGGTGTCACGACTCATTTTGTAATAGGGCCATATTGTAATTTTGTGCAAATGGATTATCAATGAATATCAGACATCTTTTGCAAACAAGTCTTTTTTTCGCTCACTGTCTTTTCATTTTTCACTTTTGTACAAAACAATAAAATGGCAATGTTTTCAAAATAAATAACTTCATTTTCACTTTTTTCTAAACAAGATTAAAATTGATCACTAAAACGAACCAATCTCCACCCTTGCAGAGTTTACCCTCCAGATTACACCGACAACAACACTGCTATGACCTTGTATGACTTCAACAATCCAATTAATCAAGCTGATGAAGGGGTTGAAGAAGACTATGAGTTGCCTGAAGATTTAGCCAGGTTGTTGAGGCAGGAAGAGAAAGTGATCACTCCTCATCAGGAGGAGGTTGACACAGTTAATCTTGGTACCGAAGAGGATGTGAAAGAAGTGAAAGATGGGGCCAGTCTGTAAGCTTTAGTAAAAGAACAACTTATTGACATGCTTCGGGAATACGTCGACGTCTTTGCTTGGTCCTATCAAGACATGCCAGGTCTAGATATGGATATTGTTATGCACAAGCTGCCATTAAATGAAGATTTCCCTCCAGTGAAGCAAACGCTACGCCGTACTCGCCCAGATATGGCCATGAATATTAAGGAAGAAGTACAAAAACAGTGGGATGTCGGTTTCCTTGCTGTAACTAGTTACCCGCCGTGGGTTTCTAACATTGTACCAGTTCCTAAGAAGGATGGCTAAGTATGAATGTGTGTGGATTACCAGGATCTGAACAGAGCTAGCCTGAAGGATGATTTCCCATTACCTCACATTGATGTATTGGTCGACAACACTACTCAGTTCTCGGTATTTTCCTTCATGGATGGTTTTTCCGGGTATAATCAGATCAGAATGTCACCCGAAGACATGGAGAAAACAACCTTCATCACACCTTGGGGTACATTTTGTTACAAGGTAATGCCTTTTGGACTGAAGAATGCTGGTGCCACTTATCAACCGGCTATGGTAACATTATTCCACGACATGATCCACAAAGAAATTGAATGCTACGTGGATGACATGATTGCCAAGTCCCTCACTGAAGAAGACCATCTGGTAAATCTGCTGAAGTTGTTCAAGCGTCTGAGAAAGTATCAGCTGAAGCTAAACCCCAACAAATTCACATTCGGGGTGCGGTCCGGTAAGTTACTGGGATTTATCGTAAGTGAGAAGGGGATTGAAGTTGATCCTGACAAAGTCAAAGCCATTCAGGAGATGCTTGCACCTAGGACTGAAAAGGAAGTTTGAGGGTTCCTAGGTAGATTGAACTACATATCCAGGTTCATATCTCATCTTACTGCAACCTCTGAGCCCCTGTTCAAATTGTTAAGAAAGGAACAAACAGTCCGATGGAATGAAGATTGTCAGAAGGCTTTTGACAAGATCAAGGAGTACCTACAAGAACCTCTGATTCTTATGCCTCCAGTTGAAGGAAGACCTCTAATAATGTACCTGACAGTATTAGAAGGATCAATGGGGTGTGTGTTGGGTCATCATGATGAGTCTGGTCGAAAAGAGTATGCAATATACTACCTGAGCAAAAAGTTTACCGACTGTGAACAACGTTATTCGCTGCTCGAGAAAACTTGTTGTGCTTCAGCGTGGGCTACTCGCCGACTAAGATAGTATATGCTGACTCACGCTACCTTATTGATTTCAAAAACGGACCCCGTCAAGTACATATTTGAGAAGCCAGCACTTACCGGAAGGGTTGAAAGATGGCAAATGATTCTGACATAGTATGACATTCAATACACATCTCAAAAGGCCATCAAAGGCAGCATACTGTCTGACTATCTAGCTGAGCAACCCATTGATGATTACCAGCCGATGAGATTTGACTTCCCTGATGAAGACATCATGTACATGAAAGCAAAAGATTGTGAATAGCTAGTTCACACTGAAGGGCCTGACCCAGAAGAAGAATGGACAATGATGTTTGATGGGGTTGTCAATATGAATGGTCGTGGGGTTGGTGCAATGCTCATTACGCCTAAAGGAGTGCACATGCCTTTCTCGACAAAACTCACCTTTGCCTGCACTAACAACGAAGCTGAATACGAAGCCTGTATCACAGGTCTTGAGGAAGCCATCGACCTCAGGATCAAGTATTTAACTGTATTCGGAGATTCAGCTTTGGTAATCAATCAGACCAACGGAAAATGGTACACTCACCAAGAGCATATGATCCCATACCGCGACTACAAGAGGAGATTATTGACTTTCTTCACAACAGTCAAACTTGAGTATATCCCTCGAGACGAAAATCAGTTCGCAAATGCTTTAGCTACCATTTCCTCCATGATCAAGGTTCAGACTTCCAATTTTGTACCTCGGATTTCGGTATCCAGACTAGACCCACCAGCATACGTATTCTCCGTGGACATTGCTAAAGATAACAAGCCTTGGTTCCATGATATCAAAAGCTTCTTAGAGGATCAAACATACCCACCTGGGGCATCATCCAATGATAAGAAGACATTAAGAAGGCTGGCTGGTAGTTTCTTCCTTAATACTGATGGTTCATTATACAAGCGAAACTTTGACATGGTTCTTCTCAGATGTGTTGATAAGAAAGAAGAAGACTTGCTGATGCACGAGGTGCATGAAGGATCTTTCGGTACCCATGCTAGAGGACATGAAATGGCTAAGAAATTGTTAAGATCAGGTTACTACTGGATCACAATGGATGCAGACTGTTGTGCCTATGCCAGAAAGTGCCACAAATGCCAGATCTATGCAGATAAAGTACATGTGCCTCCAAATCCTTTGAATGTGATGTCTTCACCTTGGCCCTTTTCCATGTGGGGCATTGACATGATAGGAAAGATCGAACCGACTGCTTCAAATGGCCACAAATTCATCCTGGTAGCCATTGATTACTTCACCAAATGGGTGGAAGCAGCTTCATATGCAAACGTCACCAGACAAGTGGTAGCCAGATTTCTGAAGAGAGACATCATCTGTCGATATGGAGTACCCGAAAGGATCATTACTGATAATGTTTCCAATTTGAACAACAAAATGATGGCAGAGCTGTGTCGTGACTTCAAAATCCAACATCACAACTCTTCTCCTTACAGGCCAAAGATGAATGGCGTTGTTGAGGCAGCTAATAAGAACATCAAGAAGATTGTGCAGAAGATGGTGGTTACTTACAAAGACTGGCATGAGATGCTACCATTTGCCTTGCATGGGTATCAAACCTCAATCAGAACATCCACTGGAGCAACACCTTATCAGCTTGTGTACGGTATGGAAGTTGTCCTACCTGTTGAAGTTGAACTGCCCTCCTTACGGGTAATGATGGATATAAAACTGGATGAAGCAGAATGGGTCCGGTCCCGATGCAATAAATTGAATCTGATCGAAGAAAAGATATTAGCTGCAATCTGTCATGGGCAGTTATACCAGAAAAGAATGAAGAAAGCCTTCGATCAGAAAGTCAGGCTTCAGGAATACCAAGTGGGACATCTTGTGCTGAAAAGACTTCTTCCTCCTCATACAGACCACAGGGGCAAGAGGACTCCAAACTACGATGGTCCATTCATAGTAAAAAAGGTTTTCTCCGGTGGAGCACTGATGCTCCCTACTATGGATGGTGAAGATTTCTTATCCCCTGTGAATTCAGATGCAGTTAAAAAATACTTCGCATAAAATGACCCGCAGGACATAAAAACAGAATGTAAGTCCAAGAAAAAAATAGGGCATCCCGACGAGTCAAAAACAGAATAAAATACTCGGGAAAAAAATAAGGGAAAAATAAAAAAAAATGTACACCCGCTGAGTTGAAAAGCCGCATTGGACAGCTCAGGCAAAAATGGGTATCCCGGTGGATTGAAAACCCGAAAGGGCGATCCACGCAAAATCAGGGAATAAGGGAACAACTGCATTCTGAATTCGTCTGTATTACTCACAACATGACAAGCTTCGAAAGGATAAAGCATCAGTCAGAATCAACTTTCTTCAGAAAGCAAGATGAGAAGAACGTCAAGGTCATACAGGTCATAGCAAGGGAAGCTCACCGGAGCGTCGTCAACATTGCCAACACTTTTATTTTCTCAATTTATAGCAATCTCCTCATTTCAGGGGATTTGTTTCTTTGACTGTATTTGCCAATTCAGGGCACCCAGATTAATAAAACCAGAATTTTCAGTCACATTGTTTTGTACGTTTTTGTTTCGTTTGCAAAATGTCCAATATTCATGATATAGCGCTTGCATAAAGCAAATTTGCCATTTTTAATAAATGCTTGCGGGAAATATACTTACTGCCAGGAATATCTAACTCCTATGACGGAATCCGGTAAGGGATACCGCGGGTAACTTGTGCGTTTCTTTGTCTTAACAGATTGCAGGTATTCAACATGCAACATGGGGCATGCCAAGCATCACTTCCCCAACATACCTCCTCCCTAAGTAGTATCTGAAGTGCTTTTCCCCAGGGAATTTGTCAAAGCTTCCTCATCCCCAGCACAGGTCTACTCAACAGGAGCATCCCCAGACAATCTCCCCACAGAATTT
The DNA here is from genome assembly GCA_963966055.1 of Lathyrus aphaca. Classification (NCBI taxonomy): domain Eukaryota; kingdom Viridiplantae; phylum Streptophyta; class Magnoliopsida; order Fabales; family Fabaceae; genus Lathyrus; species Lathyrus aphaca. The sequence goes on along the minus strand of OZ014523.1, from coordinate 125,621,638 downwards.
CCAGTTTCTCCCCAGAAGAGCAATGCCTGAAACTCTTACACATTAAAGTGACAAAATATTTCCTTCTACCCAGCTGAGTTCTCCTTGCGGATGGATCTATCAACGATCTATTTCCCCAAGCAGAGCTATGTCTCCTAACAGATATACCAATGATCTCTTGCCCAGCTGGGATATCCTTCCAAGCAAATCAGCCAGAGTTCTTTTCTTCAGCAGGATCCGGATCCCGGATCGATTTCTCTTTTGCATAATCATAACATTTGCATCATTTTCCCCACAGAGCGTAGCATTCCATCTAATACGGAGAATAACGGAAAAAATCAAACATTTTCATGATCACAAGTCAGGTTTGAGCCAGTCACCTGTAAATACCACCATTATTCCATCAACAATGAATATAAAAACTCGCACCCCCTGCAAATAAAAGCCAAAGCGTCCCCTTTGCACTCTCCAACATAAATGCTTGTTCATATATATACTCTTTTTGACACTCGTCTATGTCATATCATTCCCCGCAGATATAAGCCAAAGCATCCCCTTTGCTTTCTCAAATACAAATGCATACATACTTGACACTCGTCCGTGTCACGCATTCCCCAACAAGTTGAACACTCGTCCGTGTCTCACTCATACTTCAATCAACAAACCAATACTCACTCATACTTATACAGAAGTCTCTGATACTCGTCCGTATCATGTATATATATCACTCTTCACTCAGATTCGACACTCGTCCGTATTCTTTGTTAACCAGTTGGTACTCGTCCGTATCATCATCTCTGAACACGCGTCAGCGTTTGTTTCTACCGATACTCATCTGTATCATGGTCCTAAGGATGCTCGTCCGCATCTTTGATCTATACACAGCGTCAAAAACTTATAACTTTTTATTCTTGAGCGTGAACACTCATCCGTGTTTACCATTCCCCAATAAGTCACCAACAAAACAACTCTTTTCTATCCGACATTCGTCCTATGTCGTAATACTTTCGGTAGCCGTCCCCTGCCAGGTGATCGTCCTTCATCTTTGGATGACTGTCCCTAATCCTTTCCCCAGCGGAATCTCCATTATTGGAACCCTTTTCTATCCGGCATTCGTCCTATGTCGTGATATTTTTAGCATCCGTCCCCTGCTAGGTGATCGTCCTTCACCTTTTGATGACCGTCCCTCATCATTTTATCTGATGGCCGTCCCCATCGTTGATCTTGTTATCTGACATTCGTCCTATGTCGTGATAAACCCCAAGAGCAGCCGTACCCTGCTAGGTGATCGTCATTCACCTCTTGATGGTCGTCCTTCATCATGCTTACCCGATGGTCGTCCCCATCGTCAACCTTTTCTATCCTACATTCGTCCTATGTCGTGATAAAGACTAGCCGTCCCCTGCTAGGTGATCGTCCTTCACCTTTGAAGACCGTCCCTCATCATTATTTCATTTATTCTTTAATCAGATGACCGTCCCCATCGTTGTTTACTTCATTTTTGCAAACCCGATGTCCGTCCCCGTCATGGTCTCTTTATTTCCCCAGCTTGTCGGTCGTCCCCATCGTTGCTTTACTTACCGCTTTATCCCCAGCAGTCATCCTCTACTCGATGGTCTTCCTCCATTGCCTTCATTTGATAATCATGCTATACCACCTTTTACAATTGATATCCCTTTTCTTCTTCTCCCCAGTGAGTGCAAATTCTGGACTGTCTTTGGTATTCCACAACAAGTTATCTTGTTTATCTGTTAAGCCAAGCGCATACATCCTGCACAACTAACTTATGTTTGAATAGGTGCAGATGTAAACACCCCAAATTTGCCCTCACTCATATCACACCATGGCTTGTGATCTTTCATTTTTGGCATAAACATAAGCATTACATCTCATATTTTTGTTTCATCTGCATAAGTTCAAATCCATCTGCACCTAGGGTTTGTGATCTGAGTAATCCAAGTTTCATCTGAGCCACTCCAAAGGTATCCAATTGTTCCAAGAGGGTCCATGTGTGTCCTATCATCATATTATATCCCTCAAAATTCAAGTAAGTCAAGAAATCACAAGAACTGGCAAGGCATGGAAGCAGAGCTAGGGTTTTCACTACACAAATGACCAAAAATAGGGTTTTGGTTTCAGAGGCCATAACTCCAAATTTTTTGTTCATTCTTGTTTCTAATGTTCTTAAGATGTTATAAGGATCATATGTACCAAGTTTGTTGAAGAAATTCATTGTGGAAGTCATATGTTCATTAGGTAACTTCTTGAGCAAGTTAGAGCAAAATCAGGGCATCTGAGGCCCCCAACAATGGAACCAAAGGGGTATTTTCATCAAATTGAAGTTATATGATCTTTATTTGATCATTGAAGTGCTTGGAAGTTCACAAAATTGAAGAAATTTGAGCTAAACCAAAAGTTGCCAAAAATGGAAATGACTTGAAATGGAAACTTTCCATTTTGGGAAAGTTATTCAACCTTCTCTTTCTCAACCAAAACTGCTTCAAATGAAAAATTCTTGGTCATGAAAGTTTTATATTAGGTCTTTCCCTTTTCAAAAAGTACAAGAACATATCTTGATTCAAAATCCTATAATTTTCAAGAATGCACCAAAGAATTGGCCCAAGAATCATGCATTTTCATGCCTTGAACTTCAAGAAATTCCAAAAGGGCCAAAACTTCTCAAATTTGCAAAATGGCATGAATCTTACCATACACTTGTGCCAGCATGCCAATTCTGTTTCTATGGACCTCCTTGAACTCAGCTGAGGCCAGACACCCCTTGCAACCAGGCCTGCCATGACCCATACCTCAAGTACAACCAAACTTGACTTTTTGCAAAATCACCCATACCAATCAGCATAGCCCACACCAACTATTCTGACCTATCACAGCTTCACATACATGCCTCAAGGGATTCATTTTAATACACACACAAGCCTGTAAGCTCACACACATTCAGATTGCCAAAATCCCTCTCAAACTTCATCTCTTCGAAATTCATAAACCAACCATCAAAACTCCAAGCAAACTTCACCAATCATATCCACATACTCTCCAAATCATTTTCCAACCATTAAACAAGCCTGAAACCTCAAGAATCCAAAACACGATTTCACTCACCTCTGAACTGAAACCTTCAAAACACTCCATATAAACTCCTTTCAAGCATTCCAGAAGGATAAGGGGGTCAATGGGAGTGGTTTAGCACCAAAGAAGAGCCCAGAAAGTTCCAGTTTCGAAAGCTTCAACTCAGGTAACCTCAAGAACATTTTTTCCAGAAATGTGTTTTTAGGTTCTTATATTGTTCTATATGTTGCACTGATCATGGGGATGTGTTTGGTTTTGAAAATGATCAAGAAATAAGCATGTACTGATTGTCTGAAACTTTTCCCGTGAAAATGATTTTGTTCGTCTCTCTTGATTGATGAAAAATAAATGGATTTTGTTGTTAGATTCTTGTTTAGGATGCTTAGTTGAGTGAATCTGGAGAGTTTGATGTGTTTTTGTGACATTTTGAGAGAGATAGGATGAAGGTCTCGCCGAAGAAGACGACCGGAAGTCTTCTCCGGCCACCTGAGGGTTATTAACCCTAATCTGAGTAATTAAGGCAACTTTGAATTCTGGCCTTTAGATCTTGCTTCCCGCGCGTGTATGGAGGGCCAGGATCAGTTATTAAACCCTAATTTGTAATTAATTAGTTTAATTTAAATTAATTAGTCAGGAAAAATCTGGACCACTCATTTACGCGCCAGTCAACTCCCTCCACCCAGCTTTGAATCTCAGCCTTTGGATTGTCATACTTTTCATTTTTTATCATTTTATTTTATTTTCTTTCTATTTCATTTCTTATAATTATTTAAAATAGTAAAAATGATCAAAAAAATCTGAAATTTTTTATCAAGTCTTTTATTAATTTTCAGAAACCAAAAATATTTTTATTTTTATTTTTTGCATTAAAAAAGTTTTTTTAAATCATTTAAATGTTTTATTTAATTAGTTAATTGATTTTAATCAATTAAAAATACATTTAAGTATTTAAAAATCACCAAAAAAATCAGAGAACATTCTTAGACATTTAGAAACATTTTCAAACCCCTTATACAAATTTCTTTTTGGTTTTGATCATCATTTGAAAATTTTCTTTGAATTTAGGGTTCATAAAATCACATTTTTATACCCTAACCTTTGAAAAATCGTTTCTTCCTAACCATGAAGGGTTTGAAGTTGGTCCTTTTTTCATTGTTTTACACACATCATGTAGTTTCTAGAATATTTTTGGCATGAATTTATCTTTCATTTTCAATTTGTTTGGCATTTTACATTGAAGATCACCCAAAAAACCCTAGAAACATAGGAAATTCATAACTCCTTCTAGGTTTAGCTTCTGACCTCCCCCTTTGGATGGTAACCTAGTATAGGTTTAGGGTTCCTTTGAATGCATTTTTAGATTTTTATCATGTTGTATGCTTCTGTCTTTGTCATTTACATCTCATCCTTTCATGTAACCCTAATTTTGCATCCTTACTTACATTCATCTTGCATAAGCATCCATAGATGAACTTGCCATGCCATTTCTTGCATTCATAAGTCATCTTAGACATATTAGGACATGTTAGAATCATGCTTGATCATTTCTTCATTCATTTGCCATGATTTGCATTAATTTCCTTTCATTAACTTTCATGAACTTTCAAACTTCAAAACATGCTTCCATTTGCATATCATCTTTGTATGATCATTCATATATACTTTGTATGCCTTTGCATCATGTCATAGCATCATTTGCATCATGTGTATGCTTCTGGTTTTGTTTTTTTTTGTCTTTACAAATGTATCATTCCATTTCATTTCTTTCCTTTATGCATCTTGTGCTAACTTTTCAGGTTATTGGTAAGTTGTTTGAGAGGTGAATTTGCCTTCACCTCCCACTTCTTCTCATCTTTTTTTATATTGCATCTTTGCTTCATTTTTTATTGTCTTTGAGTAGGCTTGCTCACTTGTGTTCATCTCTCACTTTCTTTTATTAAGTTACTTATCTTCTTCAATGAAGTAAGTAACTTATTTCTTCTGCATCTTCCTCCTTTCATCTGTTTTTTCCATTGGTGTTTCTCTTGAAGATCTTTCTCAAGCCTTACAAACCATAGGAACACCCAAGCCTGATAATAATTAGGGTTGTGATTAGTCCCCCCTTAGTTTTCACTTTTGAGTCTTCTTTTTGTCTCTCTTCTCATCTCATCATTAGGGATTAAACCTTTAAGGCTTTAGGACTTTGGAATTAGGGTTATGCCTGCATCCTTCTCTTAGGATGGAGTGTATAACTTTAATCCTAAGTGTTAAACTCTTAATATGTTTAAACCTCTCAATCAATCCATCTAATAATCACTAAGACATTAACTTGTAACTTGGGCTTTACATTAGGGTTCTAATTCTTCCTTATGGTTAAGAAGGACTAACCCTAGTGTTTAATGGATAAGTCCCCCTCAAGTTGTCTTACAAACCATAAAATCCACTTCTTAATCTCACCCCTTAATTAAAATCCATTTAATAAAGGCTTGTTTTTTCATGAATTTAATCCCTAATCATGGATTAAGTTGAGGTATCTTCCTCAGCTTAAGTGTTCTCATCTATTATCCTTCTATTAGAATAGTGTAATGAGTTCACTAATCCTTGCTTATGGCTTAAACTCATTACTTAACACTAAACCAAAACCCAAAAACATCTAAATAATCACAAGTAGGTTAATGATCTTTATCCTACATCATCATGGTAAATAAGTTGAGGTGCTTATCTCATACTTAAGTAGGCTCATTATCCCTAATCAAGGGAGGATATAATGAGTTTGCAAGCCCTTGATTTAGGCTTAAGCTCATTAACTTATGCAAGACACCGAAAACAATAATAAAACTGAAAACACCAAAAACAAACAATAATCGTCTCCTCTGGGATTCTTTTCTCATCACACTCATTCATAAACGAGAACTTTCTTCTTCCGTCTAATGCAAGATGGTTAGCACTCGAGCCAGACGAGTCATACACTTGAGCATAGACAAGTAGGCAGGTCACAGTCAATTTATCTTTCAGTCTCTTTGAGTCGAACTACGGTGTTTTGACTTCCTCATTGCACGAAAGGATGCGTAGGCATTACTTAACGGTTATCGAACAAAAGTCTCTGTGTCTTCCCCCTCTTTCAGCATTCTCTTTTTAAGCCTCAGTTCCTGAGTATTCACCTTTTTCATTGACACTTGTATATTCTTTTTTCCAGCTTTTGCACACAGATAACACATACACTACCCCTTTAAAACACAATCTTTTAAGCTAGGATCCCGTCGAGTACGACGGACAATCTGGGTGCTAATACCTTCCCAGGTTTTAACCAACCCCCTTTCTCAGTTTCTCTAGTTCGCGACCGTCTTATCCATCTTTTCTTAGGTTTATGCAACATTACCTTTCCTTCGGGATAAAAATGCCTAGCTGGCGACTCTATTCACCTTCACCCTTCATTCTCTCCTTTTGTCGACCGTTCGCGCTTGTACCGCGATGCAAATCTCCGGGAGCGACAGCTTTTCCCCAGCACAAGTCTATTCAACAGGAGCTTCCCCAGCTGAGATCCCCACCAGAGAGCTAGATTTCTCTCATCCTCATCAAGGTTAAAAGAACTATCTCCCCACAAAGTTTCTAGCCTCTCCCCAGAAGAGCAATGCCTGAAACTCTTACACAACAAAGTGACGAAAGTTTCCTTCCCCCCAGCTGAGTTCTCCTTACGGATGGATCTACCAATGATCTATTTCCCCAAGCAGAGTTCTCCCTCCTGGAAGATCTACCAATGATCTCCCCCTAGCTAGGTTATCCCTCCAAACAGATCATCCAGAGATCTTTATCTCAAGCAGGATCCGAGTCCCAGATCGGTTTCTCTTTTGAATAATCATAGCATTTACATCATATTCACCAAATAAGCGTAACATTCCGTTTAATACGGAGCATTACGGTAAAAATCAAACATTTGCATGATCACAAGCCAGGTTTGATCCAGTCACCTGCAATCACCATCAGTATTTCATCAGCAATATACAAATACACTCCTGCACATAAAAGCCAAAGCGTCCCCTTTGCACTCTCAAATACAGATACTTATGCATATCCTTTTTGACACTCGTCCGTGTCATACTTCCCCAACAAGGTCGCCGGAACACCTTCTGCAAACAAATACTTGGTTATACACACATTTTCGACACTCATCCGTGTCATCTTATCCCCACAGGTCGCCGGAACACCTTTCGCACTCTCACATACAAATATTTGTTCATAACTTATACATATTCTTCTTTGGCACTCATCCATGTCATACGTTCCCCAGCAAGTCGAACACTCGTCTGTGTCTTGCTCATACTTCACCAATAAACCAATATTCACTCATACTTATACATAAGTCTTTGATACTTGTCTGTATCTTGTTGATATCACTCCTCAACAGATTCAATTCGTCCGTGTTCTTTGTTAACCAGTTGGTACTCGTCCGTATCATCATCATCTCTGAACACGTGTCAACGTTTGTTTCTACCGATACTCGTCTGTATCATGGTCCTAAGGATGCTCGTCCACATATTTAATCTTTACATGTTGTCAAACACTTATACCTTTTTATTCTTGAGCGTGAGCACTCGTCCATGTTTACCGTTCCCCAGTAAGTCACCAACAAAACATTTTCTTCTATTCGACATTCGTCCTATGTCGTGATACTTTCGGCAGTCGTCCCCTGCCAGGTGATCGTCCTTCACCTTTGGATGACCGTCCCTCATCCTCTTCCCCAACGGAGTCCCCGTTAGTGGAACCCTTTTCTATCAGACATTCGTCATATGTTGTGATAAAGAGCAGTCGTCCCCTGCTAGGTGATCGTCCTTCACCTTTTGATGACCGTCCCTTATCATTTTATCCGATGGCCGTCCCCATTGTTGATTTTGTTATCCGACATTCCTCCTATGTCGTGATAAACCCCGAGAGCAGCCGTCCCCAGCTAGGTGATCGTCCTTCGCCTCTTGATGATCGTCCTTCATCATGCTTATCCGATGGCCATCCTCTTTGTTGACCGTTTCTATCTGACATTCGTCCTATGTCGTGATAAAGAGCAGCCGTCCCCAGCTAGGTGATCGTCCTTCACCTTTGATGACCTTCCCTCATCATTTATTTCATTTATTCTTTGAACCGATGGCCGTCCCCATCATTGTTTACTTTAATTTCCAAGCTTGATGGCCGTCCCCGTCATTACTTTTCTCTTTACTTTAATCCCCAGAGAATCTTGTTCCTTACCCGATGGCGTCCCCGTCGTAGTCTCTTTATTTCCCTAGCTTGTCGGTCGTCCCCGTCATTGCTTTACTCACCGCTTTATCCCCAGTTTTCTTCCTCTGCACGATGGTCGTCCTCCATCGCCTTCATTTGATAATCATGCTATACTAACTTTTACAATTTATATCCCTTTTCTTCTTCTATCCAACGAGTGCAAATTTTGAACTGTCTTTGGTATTCAACCACAAGTTATCTTGTTTGTCTGATAAGCCAGGCGCTTACATCCTGCACAGCTAACTCATGCTTGAATAAGGGAAGCTATAAACACCCCAAATTTTCCCTCACTCTTTATTACACCATGGCTTGTGATCTTTCATGCTTGCATAAACATAAGCATACTACCTCATATTGCATCTTGTCTCATTGCATAGTTCAAGTTCATCTGCATCTAGGGTTTGTGATCTAAGCAATCCAAGATTCCATATGAGCCATCCCAAAGGTCTTAAAGTGTTCCAAGAGGGTACATGTGTGTTCTATCATCATATTATACTCCTCAAAGTTCATGAAAGTCAAGAGATCACAAGAACTGGCAAAGGCATGGAAGTAAAGCTAGGGTTTTCACTACACAGATGACCAAAATTAGGGTTTTGGTTTCAGAGGCCTTAACTCCAAAATTTTGGGCCATTATTATTTCTAATGTTCTCAATATGTCATAAGGATCATGTGTACCAAGTTTGATGAAGAAACTCATTGTGGAAGTCATCTGTTCACTGGGTAACTTCTTGAGCAAGTTAAGTCAAAATCAGGGCATCTGAGGCCCCCAACAATGGAACCAAAGGGGTGTTTTCATCAAATTGAAGTTATATGATATTTATTTGATCTTATAAGAGTTTGGAAGTTCACAAGATTGAAGAATTTTGAGCCATTTTCAAACTTGCCAAAAATGGAAATGACTTGAAATGCAAACTTTCCATTTTGGGAAAGTTTTTCAACCTCCTCTTTCTTAACCAAAATTGCTTCAAATAAAAAATTATTGGTCATGAAATTTGTAGATTAGGTCTTTCCCTTTTCAAAAATTACAATAACATGTCTTGATTCATCATAGGACTCATGTTATGGCCTTTCAAAGTTGGCAAAAATCCTATAATTTCAAGTTTCATGCCAAAGAGGGATTTCGCAAATTGGCATATTCAAGCATTCTAATGACTTCAAATGTACACAAACACTTCACAATATGTCAATTGGACCTCTAAACATCAGAATTGTGCATTGAACCAAGTATTTTCATGACTTGAACTTCAAGAAATCAAAAAGGGCCAAAACTTTCAAGAATTGCAAAATGCTATGAAACTCTTCATCCACTTGTGCCAGCTCATGTAATCTGATTCTATGGCTCTCCACAAAGTCAGCTGAGACAAATCCACCCTTTAGATCACCTCTGACCCGATCCCATGCTTGTGGTACACTTTCCTTGACTTTTTGCAAAACACACCATACCAATCAAACTATGCCACACCAACTCTCTGAACCAATCAGAACACCTTATACAAACATCATGGACCTAAAAGAACAGAACACACAAGCCTGAATGCAACCCTAAGCTCAGATTGCCAAAAACTTGCAAAAACTTCAAGTCTTCGAATCTCACTGCCTAGCCACTAAAAATCAAAACTTCTTCCACCAATCAACTCAAAAACATCTCAGGACCATTTCCCACCCTTCACCATAGCCAAAAACACCCCCAATCAGAAATACGATTTCTGCATATTCAGAAACAAACACCTCAAAATAGCCATCACAAGCTTGCTCTAAGCTCATCTTCATCATCAAGAAGATCATTGGGGTGGATTTGAACCAGGAGGGAGGCGAGAAAGCTCAAGAACACAAAGCTTCAACTCAGGTAGCTTCATGAACTTTTTTTCCAGAACTTTCTATTTAAGTTTCTAAATGAATCTACATGCTTCACTGATCACCCTGATATGATTTATTTTGAAAATGATTGAGAAATGAGCATTTATTGAACTTCTGAAAGTTTTGATTATTTTCACGATTTGCTTCGAATCTTGTTTTTGATGAATGATAAATGTGTTTTGATGATGGACTCTTGTTGAGGGAGGTTAGTAGATCATTTCTGGAGAGTTAGAGGGTTTGATTTAGCCTAGGGAAGAAGATAGGTGGTTTGGCTTACCGGAGAAGATGACCGGAGCTAGCTCCGGTCACCTAAAGATGATTAGAACCCTAATTAGGGTTTAGTTGCCCAATTTGAATCTCAACCCTTAGATTAGGATTAGCGCGTGTTTGAATGGTCCTGATTCATTCACTTAACCCTAATTCGTAATTAATTAATTTAATTAAGTCATTTAGCCAGAAGCAATCCCAGCCTTCCATCTGCACGCGCAGTCAACCATTCCCCCCTGAGTTTGAATCTGGGCCATCAGATGCGCATACCTTTCACTTAAATTCATTTTAAATTTCATTTTTATCCATTTATTTTGCATAATTAATTTAAAATACCAAAAAGCATCCAAAAAATATTTTCTTTTGCATTCTGACTTTAAATATTTTTCTCATTCCAAAAATGATTTTTTATTTTATTTTTTGCATTAAAAAAGCTTTTTTAAAATATTTAAATGTTATTTTTAATTAATTAAAGTCTTTTAATTAATTAAAAATACATTTAGGTTTCTAAAAATCACCAAAAAAATCATGAAACATCCCAATGCATTTAGAAACATTTTCAAACTCTTCTCACAAATTTCGTTTTAGGTATGATCATAGTTTGTGAATTTTCTTTGAATTAAGGGTTATAAAAATCATATTTTTGAATCCTAACTTTAAAAAATCATTTATGCCTAACCAAGAAGAGTTTGAAGATGATTCTTTTTGCATTGTTTTGCATATTGCATGTAGTTTATAGGTCATTTTCCTCATAAATTTATCTTGCATTTTCAAATTGATTTGCATTTTTCCCTTTGAACCACCCAAAAACCCTAGAAAACTTAGGAAAATCATAACATTTGATTGGTTAGGCTTCTGACCTTCTCCTTTGGGGTGTGACCTAGTTTGGGATTAGGGTTTGTTTGAGCTTGGTTTCAATATTTTATCATGCCATATCCTTCTGTGTTGTTCATTTGCATCTCATACTTCCATATAACCCTAATTTCTCATGTTCACTTGCATTCACCTTGCATATGCATCAATACATGAACTTGCAATGACATTTCTTGCATTTATATGTCACCTTAGACATCTTAGGACATGTTAGAACCATGCTTGATCATTTCTTCATTCATTTTCCGTGAGTAGCATTCATTTCATTTCATTAACTTTCATGTGTTTCCAACCTTCAAAGCATGCCTCCTTTGCATCTCATATTAGTATGATCATTCATATGAAATTTGTATGCCTTTGCATCATATTACATGACATTTACATTTCATAAGCACTTCTAACTTTGGTCATCTCATCTCATTTTATCTCATTTCATTTCATTTCTTTATGCTTTATACCTTATGCATTCAGGCTAACACTTTCAGGTGGTACGTTATTTTGGGAGGTGGATTTGCCTTCACCTCTCACTTCTTATTATCTCTTTCATTTGCATTCTTACTTGTCTTTTAAGTGAACTTGTTCACTTGTGTTCCACCTCTCACTTTCTTTCTTTAAGTTACTTATCTTCTTCAATGAAGTAAGTAGCTTATTATTATTCTTCTTCCTTTCATCTGCTTTCTTCTATTGGTGGCTTCCTTGAAGATCTTTCTTAAGCCTTACAAACCATAGGATATACAAGCATGATAATAATTAGGGTTGTAATTAGTCCCCCTTAGCTTTTACCTTTGAGTCTCCTTGAGTCTCTCTTCTCATCTCCATAATCAGAGACTAAACTCTTAAAGCACTATGCCAAACAAGACCTTAGACAGCGCTTTTTTTAGACTTAGACAGCGCTTTAAAGCGCTGTCTAAGCCTCCGCTTCTAAAGGTTTAGACAACGTTTTTTTAAAACTTAAAAGTTGATTCTAAGAGCTGTCTAAGGTACCCTTAGACAGCGCTTTTAGGAATACCTTAGACAGCGCTTTTGAGAAAGCGCTTTCTAAGCCCATATACCTTAGACAGCGCTTTTGGTGAAAGCGCTGTCTAATCCCCTCCTATTTTAATTTTTTTAGGTATACCAAAGACAACGCTTTTCAAAAGCGCTGTCTAAGCCCCCCCCCCTAGACAGCGCTTTTGCCAAAAGCGCTTTCTAAGCCTCCCCTTAGACAGCGCTTTTGTGTAAAGCGCTGTCTAAGGTATACGAAAATTTTTGCAGCTTTGTGTTAAACCACATTTTTTCCAGGTTTATAAACCAGAATTTCTACCTATTTTCAACCAAATTTTGGTAGACAGATATCACATTTTATATATGCCATTTCAAACCATTTTGGCCTTTTTTCTACCAATTTTTGGCTAACAAATATATATATACCAATTCAAACCAATTTTGCCTTAAATGTATCAAAATATATACAAATTTATGTACAAATTTACAAGTCATTACATATACTACAAATGTACAATATAATTACACAAATTTATGTACAAATTTACAAGTCATGTACAATATACTACAAATTTACAAGTCATTACATAAAACATTGAGCTCTATAATGAATTGACACCATTCCTCTTTGATTTCGTCCACTTGATCTTTTGTATAATATGCACACTTGAATTCATCAAAGTACTACATAATAATATAACATAGTTTGATTTAATTTGAACTATTTAATTATATGAGATATGTGTAAATATAAAAATAACTCATAAGTTAGAAATACATACATCGGTGGGAATCTCTAATCGGCCCAAAACAAGAGTATCTCGCATAAACCTCAACATGAAATACCCGCAATCTATTTGATTACGTTGCTGAGGACACTACATATGAAAAAAAAATGGATAAATCCTAAGTTTTATCAAGTGTCATCACTAATATAATAAAAAATGTGATAATTAAAAATATACTGCCACTCGAATCCATGTAATGGAGTTGGCGCCCCTCTTTGATGTTTGGATATCTCGTTGGGCTCGAAAAGCTTGTATGATGCTAATAAAATAAAAATGAAGTAATTAGAACAATTCACATAAACTAAGAAATACACAAATTTTTTTTGAACATTCTCACTTACGTGTCAATTATGACCTTCATATCCGGGTATGTTGTCCAATCATTTCCTAACGAGTCAAGATAATAAACGATTTCTATGATAGGATTGATTGCGAGCAACAACCAATGTCCACTGTAATGATTAAGCAAATGTTAGATGTCAACTTGGAAAAAAATTATAATAGATGAATTTAGAATGAAATTCTAACCCGGTATTAAACGATATAAAGAACAACTTCTCCGCATCTTTGTTGGCCATGAGGATCCTAAGAACGTACTCCGTCACGGTATCCGGTCTACTTAAGATTGAACTTAAGTTGACGGTCGCGGGTGCTAAGAATCCAAATGACACGTCCAAACCATTGGGGCGCATCAATTTGTCATACAAAAACCTAATATAAAAACATCATTAACATTAGACACCTCTTTTGAAACATAAAGTAAATAAGTTGTTCAATTAATATAACAAAGTAGACCGGATTTACCTAATATATGTATTGACAACAGTGACGCCGATTTCTTCACGACCAAAAACTTGCATGAAGTCTTCATTACCAATCATTTGGTCGTAATCAAAGCCGAAAATACCTACCTCCATATGCATAAGCCGAACACCTCCGGTCGGTATATCGGTCATCTCTAGAAATGTCTTGAGGCACGACCTATACTTGGTGGTAGGTTTTTTCCTAGCTACGGTCTTCTTAGCACCAGCACTTTTTACCCGTGCGGAGGCATTGCTAACCTCCTTTTTTTGTTGTGCGGAGGCGTTGCTAACCTCATTTTCTTGAAGCTACATATCATATAAATAGTTAGATCAAATTAAGAATGTAACAACTTCCATGAATATATGCCATATAATTGTATTGTACCTGTTTTCTTGAAACCACGGACTCGGTATGCCGCGGAATAGCATTAGCTTTTGATTTGGATTTTGTGGGAGTCTATTTAACATAACCAAGGAAAATATGTACGTAAAATGCGCGTAAAAACTTTGAATATACACATTAAAGTTAACATAGGTTTTAGGCATACCTCATATCCTACGCATATGAGGTTTGTCGGCCATGCAACAAACGAACCTACTGCTTCGTCCACCGTTGTTGCATCCGAATCATCGTTAGGATATGGTAATGATGCATTCGGCTCAACTGCAATATCAACCGATACTTTCAAACATCTAGCAGGGAGCTCTCTAGTGTGGAGTAATACTCCGCTAACGTTATGCACTTTTCCCTTGCCAACCATCTGATAGTATGGTGACGACAAATATAGCTGACAATGGGAAATGCCCTAAAACCAATAATAACAAGAAATTGTTAATGTGTATATATGTCAAATACATAATTTAAGCAAATAGTTCAATTTAAGACAATTATATGTAATTACCTCTGGAATGTTCGGCTGAAAGGTACAGTTGATACTGTCTTTGTCTGAACCACCTTTGAAACATGCTGAGGCGCTAGCCTCTCTTTCTCTCCTGAATGCATCAAGCTCAGCTTGCATGGCTTCCAATTTTGCATGAAGCTCCTGATTACTAGGAGCCTTTCCTTTTTTAACACTCAGGGAGGTCGGAGTGACTCCAAATCCCTTACCCCTCACCCGACCAGAATACTCAGGGACATCTAATGCCCGACTAAGTATGCTCCTAGTATCATCGGGAGATAAAGACTGAGATAGCGCCTCCTGAAAAATCAGATGAATACCGTATACTTGTCAAATATTTGTGTATAAAAATTTTATTCAATTAATGAAAAATTTTATACTTACACATTTCTGGTATACGTGTAAAACGTCTTCTTGAGGAACTCCAGATTTGCCCACACGGGCTTCCTTCCACAAAACATGTGCAGGAAGAGATGATTATGAACTTTTCTCCTTCTGCAGCTACACATTAAGTCATACAATTTGATCAGATAAAACTAATATATGATGAACAAATTTTTTATCGCAATTTATAAATACTTACCATGGATTGTTCTAAGCGTCCATATCCGACACGTCCTTTTCAGTACGGATATGCGGGACTTGATGCTCTTTCCCGATTTGTGGCACTTATTCTTTTAAAAACCGGGTCTTGTCGTTTGGATTTGAAAGCTTCCCATTCTTCAGCTGATATCAAACTTTCATATTTTTTAGGAAGCTCCGCATCCACATAATTACCATCCGCATCCCTAAGGAACTTGGATGATAAAAATGATCGAAACCCTCTTAAAAGCTTTCCGGCCAACTTCATACAGAAACCTCTTCTTTCTTCTTCGATGTTAAAACATCGCTAAGAAAAACATACATATTGATAATTAGTACCGGTAATTGAAAAAACATAATTGATACCGTATAATTAAGGACCAAATGATTGTACCTTTATCTCACTCCAAATTTTTTCTTTGGAGTCATTCAGCTCTTTGTTTCTCCAATCATCACAAGTAATGGGAATTTCATTCCTTACTAGTGCACCGATAAAACTAGTTAAGGTATGCCCATTAGGTTCTACAAGCTGTCCCTGGTGGCTCCAATGCACATCTAGTATGATGCCTCGAGATCTTCCTTGGACCACCCGTCTCATTACTGTTATGCCTCTTCGAATCTCTTCTTCCGCGGATACTTTTTTACTAACTTCCTCATGTTGGTTATCAGCCATGTCTAACCTGTAATAAATCAAGGAAACCATCAAATATCAAATATAACTTATAATCAAAGCAATTAAAAACAAAAAATAAAGAAATCATGCATTATCAGATATAACTTATAATCAAAGCAATTGAAAACAAAAATATAACGAAATCATGCATTATCAGATATAACTTATAATCAAAGCAATTGAAAACAAAAATATAACAAAATCATGCATTATCAGATATAACTTATAATCAAATCAATTGAAAACAAAAAAATAAAGAAACCACGCATTATCAAATATAACTTATAATCAAAGCAATTGAAAACAAAAATATTACGAAATCATGCATTATCAGATATAACATATAATCAAAGCAATTGAAAACAAAAAATTAAAGAAACCATGCATAATTTACCTCAGTCACTAACATCTCTTTCTTTTCTTTGTTGGAATATTAATCACTTGTTTCTTAGCAATGCGTATGGATGAATTGATCCAAATTCCCTCATTATGATCGTTTCTTATATATGACTCATCCGGTATAAGATCCTCAACTTCATCATTTCTATTCAACTCATTCCGTCTAATGCATGACTCATTCTCAACATCAATATCACATTGATCAACACCGCTATCATCAGTCACTTTGTTAGAGAAAAGCACTATAAACCATTTTGTACTCTTCGGGTCATTCACATAGAACACTTGTTTAGCTTAAGATGCTAGAATAAAAGGTTCATCTTTGTACCCCACCCTAGTAAGATCAACTTGCAAAAATCCAGACTTATCCATTCGTATGCCACTACTATTCACCCACTTGCAACCAAAGATAGGAATCTGAAACTTCTCGTAATCAAACACCCAAATGTGCTCAATAACTCCAAAATATGACAGATTTGCATATTTGGGGTTTAAGTCCTTCATACTTGATATATGCATTGCTTCAGCTAGCACGGTGACACCACTATTTTGCATAGTACTCTTATCATCTTGTTCTTTGGTATAAAATGTGTATCCATTAATTGAGTATGCGCTATGAGAAAACACATGCAAACTTGGACCATATGCCAAACATCTCAACCTTTCTGTTACCGAAGAAGGATCTGAAGAGCGCTTCGAATAAATATGATCCTTCAACCATTGTATGAAACTTTGATTGTGCTCTATAACTATCCAATTTTCATTTCTGTTCGGATTTAACCTTCGGAGTACATCCTTGTGCATTTCAACATATGGCTCAACCTCATTATTATTGTGCAGAACATACAAATGAACTTGATCCCGTTCATCCCTTGATATTGTCACAATTTTATTCCCAATTAATTTTTTACCTTCCATTTTTTCGAAAATCTGAGCTCTGGGGAGTCCAATCGATTGAACGTTAGACACATATTCAGTACAAAACTCAACAACTTCTTCAACAATGTATCATTCAACAATACAACCCTCTGGTCGACTTCGGGATTTCACGTACCCTTTTAATATTTTCATATACCGTTCAGCAGGGTACATCCATCTCATATAAGCTGGTCCACACAACTGTGTCTCTTTCACAGGATGAACAACTAGATGAACCATTATGTCAAAAAAAGACGGAGGAAAATACATTTCAAGCTCACACAAGGTAATTACAATCTCTTTTTGTAGTGTTGGTAAGATCTCAGGATCGATCACCTTACTACAGATTTACCTAAAGAAATAACACAATTTAGTTATGGCACTTCTTACTTTTTCTGGCAAAATAGAACGTATACCTATCGGTAGAAAATGTTCCATTATAACATGGCAATCATGTGTCTTCAAATTCTTCAACTTGAGGTCTTTCATAGAAACAAGTCTTCTGATATCTGATGAGTATCCTTCTGGAACCTTAACTTCACTCAGAGACTTACACAAATTTTTTTTCTCCTTTCTAGATAAAGTAAAAGCAGCAGGTGGTAGATATGTTCGTCTTCCTTTCTTCACGGGTTCTAATTCAGTTCTCATTCCCATTTTTAACATGTCCTCCCTTTCTTTAAGGCCATCCTTAGACTTGCCTTTTATATTGGGTAATGTACCGATAACACTTTCAAATACGTTTTCTTCAATATGCATAACATCGAGAAAATGTCTCACGTACAAAGACTTCCAATATGGAAATTCAAAAAATATCGACCTTTTCTTCCACCCACCTTTCACAACCTTATGTGCAAAAGGCTTGCCAAACGCAGTACGCACATTTTTCACCTTTTCAAAAAGTTGTTCACCTGAAAACGCGGGTGGAGCTCTACGGTGTTCGGTGTCTCCATTGAATGCTTTTCTCCACCCACGGTAGTGATGTTTAGAATGTAAGAATCTACGATGACCGAGAAACACATTCTTCTGGCAAAGTTCCAATCGAATCGTATCGGTTCTGTCTTCACAAACAGGACACGCACGTTGACCTTTAATGCTATACCCAGATAGATTCCCGTATGCTGGAAAATCATTAATTGTGCCAAACAACATCGCCCTCAAATTGAAACTTTCTTTCCTATATCCATCATAAACCTCCACACCGTTCTCCCACAAAATCTTTAAATCTTCGATCAAAGGTGTCAAGTATACGTCTATGTCATTCCCTGGTTGTTTAGGCCCAGAGATTAACATAGATAACATCATGTACTTACGCTTCATACATAGCCACGAAGGTAGGTTATAAATCATAAGAATCACAGGCCATGTGGTATGTGAGATACTTTGAAGACCATGTGGGTTCATTCCATCAGTAGATAATGCCAATCGAAGGTTTCTTGATTCTGATCCAAACTCAGGATAATCATTATCAATCTTCTACCACTATGGTGAATCAGCCGGATGCCGATACTTTCCATCAATAATTCTTTCATCTGCATGCCAAGTAAGATGTCTTGCATCGGTTTCACTACGAAACATGCGCCTAAATCTCGGAATTATCGGAAAATACCATAAGACTTTTGCGGGAGATAATCTTTTCTAATATCGAGACAAACCGCATTTAGGGCACTCAGTTAACGTTACATATTCGTTACGAAACAAAATGCAATCGTTAGGACAAGCATGTATGTTATCATAGCTCATGCCAATAGAGCACAACATTTTTTTTGCCTCATAGGTTCGATTAGGAAGAACATTATCATCCGGTAGCATTTCTCTCATAAGGGCCAACAACTCTGTGAAACTTTTATCCGGCCATCCATTGCCCGCCTTTAATTTGTACAACTTTAATACCGCAGACAGTCTTGAGAATTTAGTGCAACCTTTGTACAACGGTTTCTCTGCATCGCTTACCATCCTCTCAAACATTTCAGGACAATCATGAAGATCTTCTTCCAATGCTTCTACAATCTCTTCAACTCGATCACAATCGTATGTTTCCGTGTCTTTGTCGTATGAAGCATAGGTCGTATTACTTTTTCCACTCGATTCAACATTCTCGTTAATTTTCTCACCATGAAATATCCAACACTGATAACTTTGATCAATTCCATGCCTCAGCAAATGCGATTTCAATCCATGTGCGTCAACCTTACCAATATAACAACAACGCAAGCAAGGACAATGCATTCGTCTGGGGTTTTCAGCGTGTTGAACAACATACTTAACGAATTCCGCAACCCCACTCTCGTACTCTTTGGTCATTCGATCGGCACAGATCCATGTTTTATCCATGGTTTTCCTACTTATTAAGGTAAACAATCAATCCAGACGAAAATACATAACTAAGGTAGTATCTTTGAATATTCTAACAATTTTAAAGTTCAATTCATTTTAAACGTCAATAACGTATACATAACCAATGTTAATATAAACTTCAATAACGTATCCGATACGCCGATATACCAACTTTAATTACCTCATCACTTTCATTTTTTCTATTACAAGAATCAAACTTTTTCTATTACAATATACCTATAACTATATAAAACCAAACCAAACCTCTTACCCTATATACCTGCTTTTGATTCAGCGAATCTGCAAAAACAGTATTCTCATGTTCACATACACCTCACAACCATAAATCTACTAGTTAATAGTTATCACTAACTAAAGCATGTTATTATCTAGGTCGAAGAATTCTCATGTTATTAACTAAAGCATGTTATTCTCATGCAAAAACAGTGCTGGAAAGGAAATTTCTCTACATCTTCTATCTTCTGTGAATCACTTCTAAATTAACCTAAACTAAATCTACTAGTTAATAGTGTAGATGTTTAAGAATTGGCAGAATTTTTGACCAAACAAGAAATGCTAAATTCAGTTCAGAATGTCCTATCAGATGTTGGGACATTATCAAACAGAGTATGTGAATTTATTTCAGGATGTCTCATCAGATGTTGGGACATTGTGTGAATAAATTAAGTTCAGTTTTTCAGGATGTCCCAACAGATGTTGAGACATCTCAGACCTGCTACCAGAATTAATTATTGATTAACAGATCAGAGATATTTAAGGAGAACTATCTGGGATTAATTAATGCTGGATAAAAACAGAACAAGGCGCATCTGTAGGGAGTTTTAAATTGAAGATTCAGATTAAAACAGAAGACCTAATGCACCTAGAATATAGGAGGTAACAAACCCTAAATTCAAGGTGACAGTTGCTGCACAGTAGGGCTGGATCATTCTACAGAAAGCCCAAAATTCAGATACCTATTTAAACAACAGAAACTCATAGAATTGAGTACGAATTTCAGAATACTAAATAGGGTGTCTAGTGTTTTTAATAGCAGGTGTTTTTATATGTACCACTTTATGAGCTTTTTAGCAAAAGTGCATTTGTGACTTGATTGAAACTGTGAAGTAAGATCAAGCTGTATTGTTTGAAGGATGTCTTCAATTTCTGTAAACTTGTAAACTTGATCACTGGGTGATTGAGGGGGAGTGAGTAGGGTACTCTTATCTAAGTGAGTCTTAGGTAGAAATTGCATTGGGTAAGTATTAAGTGATAGATTAAACAGGGTGGTTTAAGTCTAGAATTAATATTACTAATAGTGGATTTCCTCCTGGCTTGGTAGCCTCCAGATGTAGGTGTGGTTATACACTGAACTGGGTTAACAAACTTCTGTGTTGTTTATTTTTCCTGCTGTTTAAGTTTTGATTAAACTTGTCAAATGTCCTATTAAGTGTTGGAACATCTCTTAGGACATCTCATTACAGAATTTCAATTGGCATCAGAGCAGGCACCCTGCCTGTTTATACTGGGTGAGATCTAGGGAAAACAAATTCTGTAACATGGACAGAGATATAGGGTCAGTAAATAGACCACCTATTCTTGATGGATCTAATTATGACTACTGGAAGCCAAGAATGATTGCATTCTTAAAATCACTTGACAACAGGGCATGGAGAGCAGTAAATGTTGGATGGAAACATCCTGTTCAAGACACCAAAGATGGATCAAAAGTTCTGAAACCTGAAGAAGAATGGAGTAAAGAGGAAGAAGATTCAGAACTAGGCAACTCAAAAGCCCTAAATGCTTTATTCAATGGCATTGATAGAAATATTTTCAGACTGGTGCATCATTGTGAGCTGGCCAAAGATGTGTGGGATACCCTCAAGACAACTCATGAAGGAACATCAAAAGTAAAAATGTCAAGACTTCAACTTCTCACCACCAAGTTTGAAAACTTGAGAATGAAGGAAGATGAATCAATTCATGAGTTCTACATGAACATCTTGGATATAGCCAATACTTCTGGAGCCTCGGGAGAAAAGATGACTGATGAAAAGCTTGTAAGGAAGATTCTCAGATCTTTGCCAAAAAGATTTGACATGAAAGTCACAGCAATAGAAGAAGCTCAAGACATATGCTCCATGAAAGCTGAAGAACTCATTGGTTCCCTTCAAACTTTTGAAATGGGAATGAATGACACACATGCTAAAAAGAACAAAAGCATAGCCTTGGTTTCAAATACAGATGAAGAAGAAGATGATGAACCAGCAAATGATAAAAGCTTATCAGAAAACCTTGCTTTGATTGGAAGACAATTCAAATAGATTCTCAGAGGAATGGAAGGAAAATCCAAACCTAGTGGAAGAAACACAAACT
Source organism: Lathyrus aphaca (assembly GCA_963966055.1). NCBI lineage: Eukaryota > Viridiplantae > Streptophyta > Magnoliopsida > Fabales > Fabaceae > Lathyrus > Lathyrus aphaca. The sequence continues at coordinate 125,599,572 of OZ014523.1, read as the reverse complement.
CTGAGAACAGAAGACCTTATGATGCTAACAAAAGATTAAAGTATGCTGAAAAGACCAGTCAAGATAAAGGAGTCAAATGCCATGAATGTGAAGGATATGGACACATCAAGTTTGAATGTCCTACCTACTTAAAGAGGCAAAAGAAAGGACTCTCTGTGACCTGGTCTGATGAAGACTCAGGAGATTCAGAAGAAGAATCAGCTAAGCACATTACTGCTTTAGCTGGACTGTGTGAATATGATAGTGATTCCAGCTGTGGAGAGCTTACTTATGCAGATCTTGAGCAAGCTTTCAAGGATCTGTACAAGAGAAGTACTGAAATATGCAGTGAGGTCATAAAGCTAAAGAAGCAGAATGAAGTACTAGAAGAGGAGAAAGCAAGTGATCAAGAAATCATTGATACCTTGAAAAGTGAAGTAACTCTTCTCAATTCTAAGCTGGAACATATGTCCAAATCTGTGAGAATGATGAACAGCAGCTCAAATACATTGGATGCTATTCTCTGCAATAATAAACATTCTGGGGACAAAAGTGGACTGGGATATAACAGAGATGAAGCCAGCTCTAGCAAAGCTACTTCAAAAATTACACAGTCAAACAAGATGTCCCAACAGATGCTTCAACATCAGAACACAAAGACAAACATAATGTTACAACAGATGTCTCAACATTCTGGAAAGAACAAGATGAAGAAGAAGTATCAAAGATGGAGATGCCATCACTGTGGAAGATTTGGACATATCAAACCTCACTGTTATAAGCTACATGGATATCCAAATCAGATGTATCAGCAACCCTCCAAACAGAAAGTAGAAGGTACCAAGAAAGTGCTTAGACATCAAAGAAATCAGCAACCTCCTAAGCAGAAGACAGAGGTCATCAAGAAGGTTTGGAGACCAAAAGCTGACATTCAGACTAATCAAAGCCACAGTCCCAAGAACCAGATCAACAATCAAGCCTTGAGATCAGCTGAACAACACACAGGGCAGAGGCATCAAAAGAAATCTCAACTCATCTGGTCAAAGAAAAGTACTGCATACATAGCACATACATCACTGAAAGTATCAGCTAAAGAAGACTGGTATTTTGACAGTGGATGTTCAAGGCACATGACTGGGTTGAAGAATCTGCTAGTGAACTTAAAATCACATTCATCCAGGTATGTAACTTTTGGAGATGGAGCTAAAGGAGAGATCAAAGGAGTTGGAACCTTGGACTGTCAAGATGTTCCAAGACTAGATGATGTATTGCTAGTTAAAGGGTTAACTGCTAACCTGATCAGTATAAGTCAACTATGTGATCAAGGATACAGTGTAAACTTTACAAAAACTGAATGCATAGTGACTAACCAAGAGCAAGAAGTTGTCATGAAAGGTGCAAGGTCAAAAGACAACTGTTACATGTGGGAGCCATTAGACTTCAGTCCCACTTCAACTTGTTCTCTAGCTAGAGAAGAAGAAGTAAAACTATGGCACCAAAGGCTAGGTCATCTTCATTTCAGAGGCATAAAGAAGATCATATCTATGGATGCTGTAAGAGGTATTCCCAAACTGAAGATTGATGATGGCAAAATATGTGGTGAATGTCAAATAGGCAAACAAACCAAGATGTCCCATCCAAAGCTCCAACATCTGACAACTTCCAAAGTTTTGGAACTTTTACATATGGATCTTATGGGACCTATGCAGGTTGAAAGTCTTGGTGGTAAGAGGTATGCCTATGTTGTGGTTGATGATTTTTCAAGATATACATGGATAAACTTCATCAAAGAAAAGTCAGATGTATTTGATGTATTCAAAGAATTATGTCAAAGATTGCAAAGGGAAAAATCCAGCTGTGTGATCAGAATAAGAAGTGATCATGGAAAAGAATTTGAGAATCAAAAGTTCTTAGATTTCTGCTCTTCAGAAGGAATCAATCATGAGTATTCTTCACCTATCACTCCTCAACAGAATGGGATTGTTGAAAGAAATAATAGAACTATTCAAGAATCAGCAAGAGCTATGATCCATGCTAAAAAGTTACCTCTGTATTTCTGGGCTGAAGCTATGAACACTGCCTGCTACATCCATAACAGAGTTACCTTGAGAAAAGGAACCCTGTCCACAATATATGAAGTCTGGAAGGGCAGAAAACCCACTGTGAAGTACTTTCATGTGTTTGGAAGTAAATGCTATATTCTGGCAGATAGGGAGCAAAGGAGAAAAATGGATCCTAAAAGTGATGAAGGAATTTTCCTTGGATACTCTATAAACAGCAGAGCATATAGAGTATTTAACTACAGAACAAATGTTATCATGGAGTCCATAAATGTGATAATTGATGATGCTCCTACAGATGTCCCAGAAGATGTTGGAACATCTGCTGATATCAAGATTGAAGCTGAAGAAAAGAATGATCAATATAACTTCACTCAAAATGATACAAGGTCAGAAGATTCAAGCAAACCTCCCTCCATCAGAATACAGAAGGATCATCCCAAAGATTTAATAATTGGTGATCCCAACAGAGGTGTGAGCACTAGATCAAGAGAAGTGATTTCAGGTTCTTGTTTTGTGTCCAAAATAGAACCTAAAAACATCAAGGAGGCTCTCACTGATGAATACTGGATTTGTGCTATGCAAGAGGAATTAGGTCAATTCACAAGGAATGAAGTGTGGAATCTTGTTCCTAGACCTGATGATATAAATGTAATTGGAACAAAATGGGTGTATAAGAACAAGTCAAATGAACAAGGAGTTGTTACAAAGAACAAAGCTAGACTTGTAGCTCAAGGATACACTCAAATTGAAGGGGTGGACTTTGATGAAACCTTTGCACCAGTAGCAAGGCTTGAATCAATAAGACTACTGTTGGGAATTGCTTGTATCTTAAAGTTCAAGCTATTTCAAATGGATGTGAAAAGTGCCTTTCTTAATGGTTATCTTAATGAAGAGGTATATGTAGAACAGCCTAAAGGATTTGTTGATCCAAGCTGTCCAAATCATGTATACAAACTCAAGAAAGCACTTTATGGTCTGAAGCAAGCTCCAAGGGCATGGTATGAAAGACTTACCACATTTCTTATCAAGCAAGGATACAGAAAAGGTGGGATTGATAAAACCCTGTTTGTTAAAGATGAAGAAGGAAATGTCATGATTGCACAAATATATGTTGATGACATTGTGTTTGGTGGGATGTCTGATAAGATGGTCAAACATTTTGTCAAGCAGATGGAATCTGAATTTGAAATGAGTCTAGTAGGTGAATTAACCTATTTTCTTGGTCTGCAAGTTAAGCAAATGGAAGACTCAATGTTCATCTCACAAAGCAAGTACTCCAAGAACATAGTGAAGAAATTTGGAATGGAAAATGCTTCTCATAAAAGAACTCCTGCTCCTACACATTTAAAGCTGACTAAAGATGAGAAGGGTGAGAATGTAGATCAAAGTTTATATAGAAGCATGATTGGAAGCTTGTTATACTTGACTGCTAGCAGACCAGACATTGCATTTGCAGTAGGAGTTTGTGCAAGATATCAAGCTGATCCAAAAGTCAGTCATCTCAATCAAGTCAAGAGAATTCTTAAATATGTTAATGGTACTTGTGACTATGGCATAATGTACTTTCATGGTTGCAAACCTATTCTCACTGGCTTCTGTGATGCTGATTGGGCAGGAAGTGCTGATGACAGAAAAAGCACTTCAGGAGGATGCTTCTTTCTAGGAAACAATCTGATTTCTTGGTTCAGTAAGAAGCAGAATTGTGTATCTTTATCTACAGCTGAAGCTGAGTACATAGCAGCAGGTAGCAGTTGTTCTCAGTTGGTTTGGATGAAGCAGATGCTCACTGAATACAATGTCCCACAGGATGTCATGACATTGTACTGTGACAACTTAAGTGCAATCAACATATCTAAAAATCCTATCCAACACAGCAGGACAAAGCATATTGATATCAGACATCATTTCATCAGAGATCTTGTAGAAGAAAAGGTGATTTCATTGGAGCATGTAGCTACAGATCTGCAGTTAGCTGATATCTTTACCAAGGCATTGGATGCTACACAATTTGAGAACTTAAGGGGAAAACTTGGAATCTGTTTATGTGATATCTAGCAGTTAATGAGATGTGCCAACATGTCATATGACATTGCATGGCATAAGTTCCAGATGGCAAAGCTAGTCTGGACTAGATCCTTGGGAATTTCATTCCTAATCATTTGGACTGTAACGGCTACTTATTTAGTAATTCCTTATAAGCAGCTATCAAGAGTCTCATCACACCATCACAAGCGAATCACATTAACTAGTAATCCTTCAGAAATCATAAACCCTAAAGCTGCACATTCATCTTCTTCAACAATGTCTCAAAACCTTAAAACTACTGATGAAGTTCTCAACCAGGAAGACGTGGTTCATGCCACTCCTATTTCTGTGGTACCAATGCAATCAACACCATTAGACGAGCTCAGGGGAAGCGCCTCTCACACTAAAAAGGCAAGAACACCAAAAAGAGGTAAAGATCAAATCAGAAGCAAAGCTAAAGACATTCCCTCTCATGCTAAATACTCCAAATATGTTGATGATTCCATCAAGGAGATTGTCAACCAAGAGTTTTCTGAACAAAGGGTGGTGAGAGGGATCTCTGTTCCTTTGAACATTATTCCTGCACCTCAAGAAGAACCAACTCAAGGTACAGAGGACACTGCTGCAGAACAAGATGTCCCAACAGATGTTGGAACATCTGAAGATAAGAAAAAGAACTCATCTGATGTTGAACAAACTGAGGATAAAACCTCAAGTGAAAGTGATAAAGAAGTTTCTGTGGAACAGGCTAAAGAATCAAATGAAGATCAAATTTCTGCTGATCAACAAGCTGATGAGGAGACTGCTCAATCCCCTCCAGTAGTCAATCTGGAGCAGGACTCTGATGCAGAAATCATAGCATCTGTCAAACCCAGCATAGCCAAAAGGCTAAGGTCCAGGAAAGGAAAGATGCAAGATGAACCTGTCATTCCTGAGAAGAAGAAGGCTAGTCCAAAGAAAGGCAAGGCTAAAGCCACTTTTGGTCCAGCAAAACCATGGAGCAAGGTTCAAACCCAGAAGAGAAAAGCTGCAACACCATCAGATTCAGATGTTGGATCAGATGTCCCAACATCTCCTCCCAAGAAGAAACCAGCACCAGCTAGAGCTTCAACTGTTGTTCCAGAAGCTCCCTTGGACAACATATCCTTCCATCATGTCTCCAGTGTCAACAGATGGAAATATGTGTACCAAAGAAGGGTTGCTTTGGAAAGAGAACTAAGCAGCAATGCACTTGACTGCACAGAACTCGTTGACCTAATCTCTGTTGCAGGACTATTCAAGACAGTCTCAGAGTTCTCTCCCTGCTATGAACTTCTTGTCAAAGAGTTCATTGTGAATCTTCAGGAGGATTGCTCAAATGGTAAGTCCTCTGAGTTTAGAAAAGTTTATGTTAGAGGTAGATGTGTGGAGTTTTCTCCCCAAATCATAAATCAGTATCTAGGAAGAGAAACAGATGGACCAAATGAGCTAGGCAAGACAGATAATCAAGTCTGTAAGGTGATAACTGCTGACCAGGTCAAGGCATGGCCTGTGAAGGGAAAGCTATCTGTAAGCATGCTTACCAGAAAGTATGCCATGCTGAACAGGATTGGTACTTCTAATTGGGTGCCTACCAACCACACTTCATCAATCTCAACTGGTCTGGCCAGATTCATCTATGCTGTGGGGACTCAAACCAAGCTGGACTTTGGAGCTTTTATCTTTGATCAAACCATGAAGCATGCCAGCTCCTCTGCAACCAAGCTACCAATAGCCTTTCCATCATTGTTGTGTGGTATTGTACTCAATCAATATCCTGGGATTTTAACTGACAAGGATACTGCATGCAAGAGAGAGAGCCCCCTGGCTTTTCACTACAAGTTATTCCTCAGTCATCATGCTGCAGATGTTGAAGCACCTTCTGGGACATCTGCTGGTCCCTCAACTGCTAAGTCTTCTATCTCCAAGGAAGAATTAATTGCTGAGCTAAAGTGCACATGCAAAGAGCTTGAAGCTAGAAAGAAGAAGCTGGAGGAAATCATTCAAATGTTGGAAAGTGAAGAAGATCAGAATGCTGCATCTGGTGAAGACAGTGAAGCTGAAAGTGAAGCTGATAAAGATGAAGACACTGAAGTGGAGGAAGCTACTGAGAGTGATGAATCTGAGTGATCTTTGTATGTGAGGCATTTGTAATGACAACAATGATTTGTAATTCTGGATAATATTTCTTTGGCCCCTAATTTTATGCCTACCAAGGGGGAGAACAACAACAAATTTATACTGCTGGTTATTTTGAATGAAATCTGTTTGTTTCTGTCTGAACTGAATCAGTGTGTATTTCTGTTGAAACAAGACTGGACACATATTTGTTTGAGGGGGAGTAATCTCAAATAAAAATCAACAGAAAAGTAATGATATACTCTGATAAAAAGAACTTCTGCTGCACTCTGAAAACCAGGAAAGATGTTAGCCAAAAATTAGCCAAAGGGGTAGTTTGTAGATGTTTAAGAATTGGCAGAATTTTTGACCAAACAAGAAATGCTAAATTCAGTTCAGAATGTCCTATCAGATGTTGGGACATTATCAAACAGAGTATGTGAATTTATTTCAGGATGTCTCATCAGATGTTGGGACATTGTGTGAATAAATTAAGTTCAGTTTTTCAGGATGTCCCAACAGATGTTGAGACATCTCAGACCTGCTACCAGAATTAATTATTGATTAACAGATCAGAGATATTTAAGGAGAACTATCTGGGATTAATTAATGCTGGATAAAAACAGAACAAGGCGCATCTGTAGGGAGTTTTAAATTGAAGATTCAGATTAAAACAGAAGACCTAATGCACCTAGAATATAGGAGGTAACAAACCCTAAATTCAAGGTGACAGTTGCTGCACAGTAGGGCTGGATCATTCTACAGAAAGCCCAAAATTCAGATACCTATTTAAACAACAGAAACTCATAGAATTGAGTACGAATTTCAGAATACTAAATAGGGTGTCTAGTGTTTTTAATAGCAGGTGTTTTTATATGTACCACTTTATGAGCTTTTAAGCAAAAGTGCATTTGTGACTTGATTGAAACTGTGAAGTAAGATCAAGCTGTATTGTTTGAAGGATGTCTTCAATTTCTGTAAACTTGTAAACTTGATCACTGGGTGATTGAGGGGGAGTGAGTAGGGTACTCTTATCTAAGTGAGTCTTAGGTAGAAATTGCATTGGGTAAGTATTAAGTGATAGATTAAACAGGGTGGTTTAAGTCTAGAATTAATATTACTAATAGTGGATTTCCTCCTGGCTTGGTAGCCTCCAGATGTAGGTGTGGTTATACACTGAACTGGGTTAACAAACTTCTGTGTTGTTTATTTTTCCTGCTGTTTAAGTTTTGATTAAACTTGTCAAATGTCCTATTAAGTGTTGGAACATCTCTTAGGACATCTCATTACAGAATTTCAAATAGTTATCACTAACTAAAGCATGTTATTATCTAGGTCGAAGTAGCCATGATTACTGTGCAGATCTTAAAGGGAAGCTTGCATTTTTTTCTAAACTCAGTTTTTACAAAAATAGCTAGAATGAATCAAAACAACTTCAACAAGAATAATGCACTAAACTCAGTCAACAAGATTATGCACATTCTCAACATTAGTAAACTACTTCTAAACTTAGTAGAAAGATTAATAACAACTTATAAAAACCATAAGAAATGAAGAACATACCGCAAGAAATGAAGAACAGTAGAAACGAAAAACAAAGTCAACACCCAAATGTCGAGACGCGTACGATTCTTCAAACACGTTCAATGATTGAAACCGAAAAATGGAAGTGTATTCATGTTCGCTATTATGGTTTTCGCTGTTAGGTTTTCAACGTACGCGGGAGGGAAAACAAAAGAACAGAGAACCAAAATAGAAATGGAGTCTGAAATTTTATTTTAATTAGACCTTAGACAACGCTTTTGTGGAAAGCGCTTTCTAAGGTATGCCTTAGACAGCGCTTTCCAAAAGCGCTTTCTAAAACCCCCTTAGACAGCGCTTTTGGTTTTAAATTTTTTTTTAATTTAAAGACTTTAGACAGCGCTTTATCAAAAGCGTTGTCTAAGGTCTATATTTAAAAACGCTTTCTAAAAGCACTGTCTAAGGGGGGGGGGTCTTAGACAGCGCTTTTGAGAAAGCGCTGTCTAAGACCCCTCCTTAGACAACGCTTTCATTATTTTTTTGGAACATTTTCCGTGTTTTATTTTAATTTTAACCTTAGACAACACTTTATTTTAAAAGCGCTGTCTAAGATGCGCTGTTAAAAGTCATTTTTGGTGTAGTGAAGTTTTAGGACTTTGGAACTAGGGTTATGCCTGCATCCTTCTCTTAGGATGGAGTGTATAACTTTAATCCTAAGTGTTAAACCTTTAATTTGTTTAAACCTCTTAATCAAATCATCTTAATAATCACCAAGACTTTATCTTGTAACTTGGGCCTTACATTAGGGTTCTAATTCTTCCTTATGGTTAAGAAGGACTAACCCTAGTGTTTAATGGACAAGTCCCCTTCAAGTTGTCTTACAAACATAAAATCCATTTCTTAATTTCATCCCTTAATTAAAATCCACTTAATAAAGGCTTGTCATCTAATGAATTTAATCCCTAACCATGGATTAAGTTGAGGTATCTTCCTCAGCTTAAGTGTTCTCATCTATTATCCTTCAATTAGGATGGTGTAATGAGCCCACTAATCTGTGATTAGAGATTAAACTCATTACTTAACACTAAACAACAAAAAAACACCTAATTAATCACAAGTAGGTTAATGATCTTAATCCTACATCATCATGGCAATTAAGTTGAGATGCTTATCTCATACTTAAGTAGGCTCATTATCCATAATCAGGGAGGATATAATGAGTTTACAAGCCTTTGATTTAGGCTTAAGCTCATTAACTTATACAAAACACCAAAAACAATAAAAAACTGAAAACACAAAAACAAACAATAATTGTCTCCTTCGGGATTCTTTTCTCATCACACTCATTCACAAACGAGAACTCGCTTCTTCCGTCTAATGCAAAACAGTTAGCACTCGAGCCAGACGAGTCATACACTTGAGCATAGACAAGTAAGCAGTTCACAGTCATTTTATCTTTCAGTCTCTTTGAGTCGAACTACGGTGTTCTGACTTCCTCATTGCACGCAAGGATACGTAGGCATAACTTAACAGTTATCAAACAAAAGTCTCTGTGTCTTCCCCCTATTTCAGCATTCTTTTTCTAAGCCTTAGTCCCTGAGCAATTCACCCCCTTTTGCACTGACACTTGTATATTCTTTTCCAGCTTTTGCACACAGATAGCACATACACTACCCTTTTAAACACAATCTTGTAAGCGTGGATCCCATCGAGTACGACGGACAATCTGGGTGCTAATACCTTCCCAGGTTGTAACCAACCCCTTTCTCAGTTTCTCTTATTCGCAACCGTCTTATCCATCTTTTTCTTTGGTTTATGCAGCATTACCTTTCCCTCGGGATAAAAATGCCTAGCTGGCGACTCTATTAACTTCACCTTCATTTTCTCCTTTCACCGACCGTTCGCGTCTGCACCGGGATGCAAATCTCCGGGAGCGACACCCGTCCAGATATGGCCATGAAGATTAAGGAGGAAGTACAAAAACAGTGGGATTCATGTTTCCTTGCTGTAACTAGTAACCTGCCGTGGGTTGCTAACATTGTACTCGTGCCTAAGAAGGATGGCAAGGTGCGTATGTGTGTGGATTACCGGGATCTGAACAGAGCTAGCCCGAAGGACGACTTCCCATTACCTCACATTGATGTATTGGTCAACAACACAACTCAGTTCTCAGTATTTTCTTTCATGGACGGATTTTCTGGGTATAATCAGATCAAGATGTCACCCGAAGACATGGATAAAACAACCTTCATCACACCTTGGGGCACATTTTGTTACAAGGTAATGCCATTTGGACTGAAAAATTCCGGTGCGACGTATCAACGGGCTATGGTAACATTATTCCACGATATGATCCACAAATAAATTGAATGCTACGTGGATGACATGATTCCCAAGTCCTTTACTGAAGAAGATCATCTGGTAAATCTGCTGAAGTTGTTCAAGTGTCTGAGGAAATATCAGCTGAAGTTGAACCCCAACAAATGCACATTCGGGGTACGTTCTGGTAAGTTGCTGGGATTTATCGTAAGTTAAAAGGGAATTGAGGTTGATCCCGACAAAGTCAAAGCCATTCAGGAGATGCCTGCACCTAGGACTGAAAAAGAAGTTCGGGGGTTCTTAGGTAGATTGAACTACATATCAAGGTTCATATCTCACCTCACCGCAACCTGTGAACCCTTGTTTAAGCTGTTAAGAAAGGAACAAACAGTCAGATGGAACGACGATTGTCAGAAAGCTTTTGACAAGATCAAGGAGTACCTACAAGAACCTCCAATTCTCATGCCTCCAATTGAAGGAAGACCTCTGATAATGTACCTGACAGTATTAGAAGGCTCAATGGGGTGTGTGTTGGGCCAGCATTACCTGACAGTATTACCGACTGTGAACAACGTTATTCACTGCTCGAGAAAACTTGTTGTGCTTTAGCGTGGGCTGCTCGCCGACTAAGACAGTATATGCTGACTCACACTACTTTGTTGATCTCAAAAATGGACCCCGTCAAGTACATATTTGAGAAGCCAACACTTACCGGAAGGGTTGCAAGATGGCAAATGATTCTGACAGAGTATGACATTCAGTACACTTCTCAAAAGGCCATCAAAGGCAGTGTGCTGTCTGACTATCTGGCTGAGCAACCCATTGATGATTACCAGCCCATGAGATTTGACTTCCCTGATGAAGACATCATGTACTTAAAAGCAAACGATTGTGAAGTTCCAATTCACACTGAGGGGCCTGATCCCGAAGAAGAATGGACTATGATGTTTGACGGGGCTGTCAATATGAATGGTCGTGGAGTTGGTGCAGTGCTCATTACACATAAAGGAGTTCATATGCCTTTCTCGACAAAACTCATTTTTGCATGCACTAACAATGAAACAGAATACGAAGCATGTATCATGGGTCTTGAGGAAGCCATTGACCTCAGGATCAAGACATTGAATGTATTCGGAGATTCAGCTTTGGTAATCAATCAGACCAACAGCAAATGGTACACTCACCAAGAGCATCTGATTCCATACTGTGACTATATGAGGAGATTATTGACTTTCTTCATAACAGTCAAACTTGAGTACATCCCTCGAGACGAAAATCAGTTTGCGGATGCTTTAGCTACCATTTCCTCCATGATCAAGGTTCAAACTGCAAATTATGTACCCCATATTTTGGTATCCAGACTAGACCGACCAGCATACGTATTCTCTGTGGAAACTGCTAAAGATGACAAGCCTTGGTTCCATGACATCAAGAGCTTCTTAGAGGATCAAACATAACTACTGGGGGCATCATCCAATGATAAGAATACATTAAGAAGGCTAGCCGGTAGTTTCTTCCTCAATGCTGATGGTTCATTATATAAGCGAAACTTTGACATGGTGCTGCTCAGATGTGTTGACAAGAAAGAAGCAAACTTGCTGATGCACAAGGTGCATGAAGGTTCTTTTGGTACCCATGTCGGAGGACATGCAATGGCAAAGAAATTGTTAAAATCAGGTTACTACTGGATCACTATGGATGCAGACTGTTGTTCCTAAGCCAGAAAATGCCACAAATGCCAGATCTACGCAGATAAAGTGCATATGCCTCTGAACCCTTTGAACGTGATGTCTTCACCTTGGCCCTTTGCCATGTGGGTCATTGACATTATTTGAAAGATCGAACCGACTGCTTCAAATGGCCATAGATTCATCCTGGTAGCCATTGATTACTTCACCAAATGGGTTGAAGCAGCTTTGTATGCGAACGTCACCAGACAAGTGGTAGCCAGATTTCTGAAAAGAGATATCATCTGTCGATATGGAGTTTCTGAGCGAATCATTACTGACAATGGTTCTAATTTGAACAAAAAAATGATGGCAGAACTGTGTCGGGACTTCAAAATCCAACATCACAATTCTTCTCCTTACAGGCCAAAGATGAATGGCGCTTTTGAGGCGGCTAACAAGAACATCAAGAAGATTGTGCAGAAGATGGTGGTTACTTATAAAGACTGACATGAAATGCTACTATTTGATTTGCATGGGTACCGAAACTCAATCAGAACGTCCACTGGGGAAACACCTTATCAGCTTGTGTATGGTATGGAGGTAGTCCTACCTGTTGAAGTTGAGCTACCCTCCTTACGGGTAATGATGGATGTAAAGCTGGAAGAAGAAGAATGAGTCCGGTCTCAGTATAATCAACTGAATTTGATCGAAGAAAAGAGGCTAGCTGCCATCTGTCATGGGCAGTTATATCAAAAGCGAATGAAGAAAGCCTTCGATCAGAAGGTCAGGCTTCGGGAATACCAAGTGGGAGACCTTATTTTGAAAAGACTTCTTCCTCCTCATACAGACCACAGGGGCAAGTGGACGCCAAACTACGATGGTCCATTCATAGTAAAGAAAGTTTTTTCTGGCAGAGCACTGATGCTCACTACTATGGATGACGAGGATTTCTTATCCCCTGTGAATTCAGATGCAGTTAAAAAATACTTCGCATAAAATGACCCGCTGGACATAAAAACAGAATGTACGTCCAGGCAAAAATAGGGCAACCTGGCGAGTAAAAAACAGAATTAAAGACTCGGCTAAAAATAAGGGAAAAATTAAAAAAAAATGTACACCCGCTGAGTTGAAAAGCCGTATTGGACATCTCAGGCAAAAATGGGTATCCCGGTGGATTGAAAACCCGAAAGGGCGATCGGCGCAAAATCAGGGAATAAGCGAACAACTACATTCTGAATTCCTTTGTATGACTCATAACACGACAAGCTTCGAAAGGACAAAGCATCGGTCATAATCAACCTTCTTCAGAAAGCAAGATAAGAAGAACGTCGAGGTCATACAGGTCATAGCAAAGGAAGTTCACTGGAACATCGTCGTCAACATTGCCAACACTTTTATTTTCTCAATTTACAACAATCTCCTCATTTCAGGGGATTTGTTTCTTTAACTGTATTTTCCAATTCAGGGCACCCAAATTAATAAAATCAGAGTTTTCAGTCACACCTCGTTTTGTACATTTTTGTTTCATTTGCAAAATGTCCAATATTCATAATGCAACACTTGCATAAAACAAATGAGCCACTGTTAAAATAAATGCTTGCAGGAAATATATTACTTTCAGGAAAGTCTAACTCCGATGACGAAATCCGGTAAGGAATGCCTCGGGATACTTGTGCGTTTACTTTTGTGTTAACAGGTTGCAGATATTCAATATGCAGCAGGGGGCATGTCAAGCATTGTATCCCCAACATGCTACTTCCAGAAGTTATCTCCTCCCCAAGCAGTGCCTGACAACTGTTTTACAGCAAGATGAGCAAGGAATTTCCTATTCCCCACCAGAGTGCCAGATCTCTCTCATCCTCAGCAAAGTTAATGGGACTGCCTCCCCACATAGTTTCCATTCTCTCCCTAGAAGAGAAATGCCTGAAACCTATCCCCAACAAAGTGGCTGAGGTTTCCCTCTCCCCAGCTGATTTCTCATTACGAATAGATCTACCAATGATCTATTACCCCAAGCAGAGTTCTCCCTCCTGACGGATCTACCAATGATCTCTCCCCCAGCCGGGTTATTCTTCCAAACAGATCAGCCAAAGATCTTCATCCCAGCAGGATCCGAGTCTCGGATCAGTTTCTCTTTTGCATAATCATAACATTTGCATCATATTCACCAAATAAGCGTAGCATTCCGTCTAATACGGAGCATTACGGCAAAAATCAAACATTTGCAGGATCACAAGTCAGGTTCCAGCCAGTCACCTGCAATTACCATCAATATTTCATCAGAAATATACAAAATACATCCCCTGCACATAAAAGCCAAAGTGTCCCCTTTGCACTCTCAAATACTTGTTCATAACACACTCTTTTTGACACCCGTCTGTGTCACCCTATCCCCATAGAAAGCCAAAGCGTATCCTTTGCCCTTTCAAAACAAATGCCTGTTTATGTTTATACATGTTTGACACTCGTCCGTGTCATACTTCCCCAGCAAGTCGAACACTCGTTCATGCCTTGCACATACTTCACCAACAAATCAATACTCACTCATACTTATACAAAAATCTTTGATACTCGTCCGTATCTTGTTTATATCACTCCTCAAATGATTTGACATTCGTCCGTTTTCTTTGTTAACCAGTTGGTACTCGTTTGTATCATCATCTTTGAACACGCGTCAGCATTTGTTTCTACCGATACTCGTCTGTATCATGGCTCTAAGGATGCCCGTCCGCATCTTTAATCTATACACATCGTCAAACATTTATACCTTTTATTCTTGAGCGTAAGCACTCGTTTGTGTTTACAAGTCCCCATTAAGTCGCCAATAAAACAACTTTCTCCTATCCGACATTCGTCCTATGTCGTGATACTTTCGGCAGCCGTCCCCTTCCAGGTGATCGTCCTTCACCTTTGGATGACCGTCCCTCATCCTTCCCCCAGTGGAATCTCCATTATTGAAACCTTCTATCCGACATTCGTCCTATGTCGTGATATTTTAGAGCAGCCGTCCCCTGCTAGGTGATCGTCCTTCACCTTGTGATGATCGTCCCTCATCATTTTATCCAATGGCCGTCCCCATCATTGATCTTGTTATCCGACATTCGTCCTATGTCGTGATAAACCCCGAGAGCAGCCGTACCCTGCTAGGTGATCGTCCTTCACCTCTTGATGATCGTCCTTCATCATGCTTATCCAATGGCCATCCCCATCGTTAACCATTTTTATCCGACATTCGTCCTATGTCGTGATATTTTCGGCAGCCTTCCCCTGCTAGGTGATCGTCCTTCACCTTTGATGACAGTCCCTCATCATTATTTCATTCATTAACCCGATGGCCGTCCCCGTCATTGTTTACTTTACTTTTCAATCCTGATGACCATCCCCATCATTGCTTTTCTCATTACTTTAACTCCCAAGAGAGTCTTATTTCTTTACCCGATGGTCATCCCCATCATGATCCCATTATTTCCCCACCTCTTCGGCCGTCCCCATCATTGCTTTTCTTGATACATTCCCCAGCAGTCGTCCTCTGCTCGATGGTTTTCCTCCATCGCTTTCATTTGATAATCATACTATACTATCTTTTACAATTTATATCCCTTTTCTTTTTCTCCCCAGCGAGTGCAAATTTCGGACTGCATTTGGTATTCAACCACAAGTTATCTTGTTTGTCTGTTATGCCAGGCGCTTACACCCTGCACAGCTAACTCATGCTTGAATAGGGGCAGTTGTAAACACCCTAAATTTTCCCTCACTCTTTATCACATCATGTCTTGTGATCTTTCATTTTGTTTTAACATAAGCATTACATCTCATATTGCATATTTTCTTCACTACATAGTTCAAGTTCATCTGCATCTAGGGTTTGTGATCTGAGCAATCCAAGAATCCATCTCAGCCATCCCAAAGGTCTTAAAGATTTCCAAGAGGATCCATGTGTGTTCTATCATCATATTATGCCCCTAAAAGTTCATGGAAGTCAAAGGATCACAAGAACTGGCAAAGGCATGGAAGCAAAGCTAGGTTTTTCACTTCACAAATGACAAAAATTAGGGTTTTGGTTTCAGAGGCCTTAACTCTAAATATTTGGGTCATTCTTGTTTCTAATGTTCTTAATATTTTATAAGGATCATGTGTACCAAGTTTGATGAAGAAACTCATTGTGGAAGTCATCTGTTTACTGGGTAACTTCCTGAGCAAGTTAAGTCAAAATCAGGGCATCTGAGGCCCCCAACAATGGAACCAAAGGGGTATTTTCGTCAAATTGAAGTTCAATGATCTTTATTTGATCTTATAAGTGGTTGGAAGTTCACAAGATTGAATAATTTTGAGCCAATTGCAAACTTTCCATTTTTGGAAATGACTTGAAATGCAAACTTTCCATTTTGGGAAAGTTTTTCAACCTCCTCTTTCATGACCAAAAATGCTTCAAATGAAAAATTCTTGGGCATGAAAGTTATAGATTAGGTATTTCCCTTTTCAAAAAGTACAAGAACATGTCTTGATTCATCTTAGAACTCAAGATATGGCCTTTCAAAGTTGGCAAAAATCACATATTTTTCAAGTTCATGCCAAAGAGGGAATTTTGCAATTTCACTTGCCAAGCATTCTAATAACCTCTAATGTGCACAAACACTTCATAACATGCCTATGTAACTTCAAAAGATCAGAATTGGCCCAGGGACTGAAGCATTTCATGACTTGATTCACAAGAAACACCAAAGAGGGAAAGTTGCAAAATCTATGCAATCTCTTCATCCACGCCTTCCAGCACATCAAATTCAATCCCATGGTCCTCCATGAACCAAGCTGAGGCCAGACACCCCTCCAAACAACCTCTGACCCGTGCCCATACCTCATAGTATACAATCTTGACTTTTTGCAAATCCTCCCATACCAATCAACCTGTGCCACAACAATTCTCTGGCCAATCAACATTGTTTATGTGGACATTAAGCAACTCATTTCATACAACACACAAGCCTGAAAGTCTCTCAACATTCAGATTACCAAAAACCTCAAGAAACCTCTGTCGCTCCTCGGATTTCTATCCTGGTACAAACGTGAAAGTGGCGCAGAAAAGAAAAGAGTCGCCAGCCAGGCATTTTTATCCCGAAGGAACGGGAATGGTAATGCTGCACAAACCAGAATAAGAAAAAGGAAGGACACAGGTCCCGCGAACCAAAGAAACTAGGTTCGGGAGTCGGTTACGACCTGGGAAGGTATTAGCACCCCAGATCGTCCGCCGTACCCGACGGGATCCACGCTTGCAAAGAAATCTGTTTCAAAGGGTGAGGGGATGAAAGCTGCTGCAAAACTGAAACTGAAACTGAAATGAGAAAAAGAAATGAAAATAAAACAAAGAGGAAAAATGTAGGGAAAATAAAGATTGTGCTCGAACGGGCCCTACCCCGCTGCCTACATACCTCATCTGGACAATGAGGATCAGAGTCGCCATAGTTCCCCTAACTAGGGGTGGAAAAGATTGCTTGTGTCTTAAGGCTTGAACTGCCTATGTCAATGCTCAGGTGTTGCAGGCTCGGACGACAAGTGCGTAACCATCTTGCATAATGACAAGAAGAAGCAAGTTCGCGGACGGAGTGAAGGAGATGAGAAAAGAATTCCCGAAGGAAATACGATTTGTTTGTTTGTGTTTTTTTAGAGTTTTTTATTTGTGTGGCATAAGAGAATGAACTCAAGCTCTTTTCTATGGAATGTGGACTTGTACTACATTCCAAGATGGAATAATAGAACAAGCACACCAAGCAAGGAGAACGTATTCAAGACTTGTTTCCAAAGGCAAGGGCCTAAATTCATTGACTTGTTAAATTTATTAAGTGTTTTAGCGATTAAAATTGAAGAAGTGTTTTTTAGGGTTTTTCTTGATGAAGATGACTTCATGATCCGACTTGTGCATCATGTTAGACAAATGCACTATTCCAAGATGGAATGAATACATATTCCCCATGGAATAAGGCTATTACACAAGAAGTCACTTCTTTTTATTAATGTTTTTAGGTTTTTGTTTTGAGATGAGAAGAGAAAGAAACCAAAGGAGCAAAAAGGTAAAAGTCTAAAAATGGGGAAAGACTAATCCTAATATTAGCATGCAAAAGAGGTCCTAAGGTTAGTGAGGTTTCAACTATCCTAATGAAGAAAGAAGGAAGGAAAGAAACCAAAGAAAAGAAAGAAGAAGAGGAAGCAAGAGCTAGCAAGCAACTTACTCCTCTAAAGGAGATAAGTTGCTCCTAGAGGGGGAAGAAAATAATTGCAACACATGATGGCATAAGGCACATCAAAAGCACAAAGAGAAAGCACTTAAAAAAGAGAGAAGAGTGAAGAATTGAAATGTGGATGAACATCCACACTTCACTTACCATCAGCCCCTGCAAGTGTTAGCAAAATTCCAGCAAGTAACTCATCAATAGAATCATGGCAATGGCATGTTCAAAGCCCATGAACCAAGATCAAAGAAACATATCAAACATAGCACAAACAAGCATTTACGTGTCGAGAATATGGAAGCATGCATCAATCAGCAAGAAAATCACCCAAACAATCATATTCAATGATCATATAATGATCCATGGCATTTAGGACAAGTATGGGGATCAAACATGCTCAAAATAAGGCAAAAATGGCTTACTGCTTCAGTGTTAACCGGTTAACCAATCCGTTAACCGGTTAACCATGCCAAAACCTGCCTAAAATAGCAAAATTCATGTGCGTTAACTGGTTAACCAATCCGTTAACCGGTTAACGTTGTTAAAACAGCAGCAAAAACCTGCAAAAACCAGCTCACAAACAGCTTATTCCAAACAATCCCATTCCAGTCCAGCAAGAATTTGAACATGAAAATAGTGCATCAATTCACATTAAATGGCATCATGAAGCTTATGAACATTAATACACAGATCCGGTCACAAATCAATCAATCAATTCAAACAACACAAGCAAATACGCAAACACATGGCGGATCTAAAACGCAAGCATGCAAATAAGCTAAAACAGAGCTAGATATGAAATTAACCAACCTACAAAGCTGAGGTATGCTTTGGTAATTGTTGATCAAACTGAAAATGATAGATCTCGCGTAAATCCTTGAAGATCCGGTGCTAAACTTCAAACTCCGTGCAAAATAAATGCAAGAACAAGCTCTTGATGCAGAATTTTTGATCCAAAAGAACTTCTAGATCCCAAACCAGATCTGAATCACCACTAAAACCAGCAAAAAGATGTAATGAAGCTATGGATGGAGGTCTAGTTCCAAGATCTACACACCTCAAGGCAAGGTTATGTGATCTTCAAAGAGGAACTTTGAGTGATTTGGAAAATTGGTAGAGAAAAGTGAGAGAATTGTGAGTGAGAGGAGTGAAAATTCAGAAAATGAGAGTGAAAAATGAGGGAGAGGTCCTTTTGGTTTGGAGAGAAATGATTAAATATGGTTTAGGTTTGGGGCCCAAAAATTAGGCTTGGGATCCAAAATTATGGTTTGGGTAGTGTGATTAGGATGTAGCAATGGGATTAGGCTTGGACAAGTGCTCTAGATCCTTCCTTTTAATTTCCAATTAAATCAAGATGAATAAAAATCAGAAAATTAAAATTGGAGCAAAAATCACACATGCCGAATTGCTGCTGAAAATTCAAAATTCGTGGCCGTTAACCGGTTAACCAATCCGTTAACCGGTTAACCAATCCGTTAACTGGTTAACGCCAGTGAATTTTGAAATTTCCCTCCTTTTGGTGGGAACCTTCAGGAATTACCCGGTGCCAACCGTTTTGATCTGATTTTGATCCTCAATCCTTTCTAATGCCTTGACCATGATGTCAACCTTGTAATAAGCACTGAGAGCTCTGAATTTCCCTGATGATTGATCACATGCCTTATGTCGGACATGACATGCTGATGATGATTATGATATGATAATGATGCTAAATAGGAGAGGATAAATTTTGGGTGTTACAGCTGCCCCTATTCAAGCAACTGTTAATCTGAAAAGGACGGTAGCACGGCTATCGACCGTTCAAGATGAACTGTGGTTGAATACCAAGAAGACCTGAAATTTGCACTCTGCTGGAGAATGCAAGCAATGGGAAATAAACCCAAACAAATGACACTTTGGCGACTGAAATGGGGAGAAAGCAGACGAGCTCCTTCCAAGTTGAATTGTTACTTCGGATAGAAAAACCTAGACAGAAGAGTCTTCTTCGAACAAACCTGTTACGTCAGGCGCTAGACATACGAGCCCTCTTCAAATGAACTTGTTACGCAAGGTGCTGGACATATGAGCCCTCTTCAAATGAACCTGTCACGCCAGGTGCTGGAAATACAAGCCCTCATACATTTTGCAATATATGACCTGAGATAGACGAACCTCCTTCGGGTAAACCTGTTACGCCAGGACCGAGGATGCACTTAAGTCTGTGGGATATACATGCATAATCAGGATAGACGAACCCTCTTCATATGTTATCCGTAGACATATGGTCTAAGACAGACTAGCCTTCTTTGAGCAAACCTGTTACGCCAGGTGTAACATTAGGATTTGACGAACCCTCTTCACAAATCTTGCGTAGATAAGTGGTCTCTGAGACAGACGAACCTCCTTCGGATAAACCTGTTACGCCAGGACCGGTAACTATTTCGACGTTTAAATCCCACCGTCAGGACTTCAAACCTCTTCAATACAACGAGAATTGGATGATCATCAAGAGAACATAGACGAGTGCCAGAAGTCAATGATACAAACGAATATCGGACGATGACCTAAGAAACACAGACGAGTGCTTCAAGCGATGATACAGACGAATATCAACCACTAATACGGACGAATATCAGAAATCCAACACATACGAGCATGGAGGATGATACAGACGAATATCCAAACAATGTGAACGAGCTTCAAACAGATAACAAACACAGACGAGTGTTGGGGACTGCAGACGAGCAACAAGCAAATATCCAACATAGACGAGTGCCGAGAATCAAACGGATGTTACACACAGACGAGTGCTGGGAAGTGCGGATGAGCATCAACCAGGTGTCACACACAGACGAGTGTCGACGAATGCAGACGAGCAATAAGAAAATATCACATACGAACGAGTGTTTGGCGGTACGGACGAGCATCAGTATTTACCAATCATAGGTGACTACTGGGGAAAGCAAACGAGCAATGACATCCCAGTAATAAGCACGACTCTGTCGGGGATAAAACTAACGACCGAGCGAGTGCTGGGAAGTATGGACGGACCTCCGACAAATATCAAACATAGACGAGTGCTGAGCAGAATGCGAACATGGACGATTGTTGGGGCAATATGGACGAGCAATAAATAGATGTCAAACACATACGAGTGCTGAAGAAAGCAAACAAGCAATCAAATGCCTAGCAAGAAACACGACCATGCTAGGGAGAATATACTTCACAAACGAGTGAGTGCTGGGAAAAGCATACGAGCAACTAACAGATATCAAAACACTGACAAATGCTGGAGTATGCAGACGAGCAATGAGCAAAATGTGAACACGAATGAGTGTTAAAGGGGATGCGTACGAGCACAAAATGGATACCCAACATAGACGTGTACTAGGAGATGCAGACGAGCACAAAACGGATACCCAACACAGACGAGTGCTAGAAGATGCAGACGAGCATAAAACGGATACCCAACACAGACGAGTGCCAAAAGATGTAGACGAGCACAAAACTGATACCCAACATAGACGAATGCTAGGAGATGCAGACGAGCACACTTCTGATACCCAACATAGACGAGTGCTAGGAGATGCAGACGAGCACAAAACGGATACCCAACATAGATGAGTGCCAGAAGATGCAGACGAGCACACTTCAAAATGCCCTGATTGGCAACAAATAATCCCGACTCTGCAGGGGAACTCTGGTCAAAGGACTTGACGATGCCTAAACCTGACTGGGGACATGAGGGATGTCTTGGTATCATCACATGGCCAACATAGACTGACAGCTTCTCTGGGGAATACTCCAATGACGGGAGTGAATCTTGATTATGACTCCGCGGGGAAATGACGACCTTCCGACCTGGATGAGGATGATGCTTGGTCAGACCCTAGGTAGGGGCTCCACTGGGGAAAAAAAGCATCCAGTTGCTCGCTAGGGAGACTGCTTGGTTAAATAACCCTTGCTGGAGAGAGAATTCTGACAATTCTAACTCTGTGGGGAAGTAAGGCCTTCAGCTGCCTATTAGAAATTTACTGTGAAAAAGAACTCGCTTGGGGAGAAGAACTGTTCTATTAACCTTGAAGCTTCGCTGGGGAAACAATCAAGATCTCTTGGCAACACTTGGTTGAGGAATTAAATGTGAACAAATGTCTGCAGTACCCTGTCTTCACCGGCCAAAAATAAATTGGCGGACTTGCTGGGGATACTTCAATGATGGTTGCATACCGCTCATGAACTCTGAGGAAGAGACGACCTTCTAACCCGGCTGGGGAATATCTGGTCAAATTATCCTCTGACCTCCACAACTCTCTCCAGTTGGGCTTAAAACTCCACTGAGGATCCCACCTGCTTTAGCTCAGTTGGGGATGATTCCCCCTGAACTCTACTGGGGAAAACACATCCTTCTTGTGACGGAATATCAACTTTGACTAGATTTAAAAATCTTCTAAGGAATCCACTGCCATGGCTCACTCGGGGAGCATTCTCTGCTTGGGGAAATGCAAAACAGCCCTGCAAAACCTGCAACAACAGTATACACACATGTGCCCCGGGGATTCGCATGGTATGATATGTTCATCCATTGTCACCCGACACTCAAAGATTTTAATTGTTTTCCCTTCCATGTCAATTTTGTTTCAGAAAAATCAACATGTTTCATATGCAATGTTCTTTTGCCAAACATTCAGGACATTTTTGCAAACAAAGAAACACAACGCAACACGGCTTTGGACTGAATATTCATTTATTGAATGGCCTCTGAATAGGAGAAGTTTTACATCTGGAAGCGACTACCTGGAAAGAGGTAGCTACCATAAAAATGAGAAAAGAAACTATCCTAATGGCAATGTACACGACATTCCAATGAGTTTCCTTCCTACTATGACCAGCATGTCTTCAAGACTTTATGTTCTTGCCTTTGCTTTCTGAAGAAGATGAGGGGACTGATTCCCATCCTTCTGATATTGTCAGACTACATGAAACAGTGCTTTGGTTCAGATTACCCGGATCGCAGTTGTTCGCTTTTTCCCTTGGTTTGCGTGGATTTCCCTTTCGGGTTTTCAATCCACCGGGATACCCTTTTTTGCCTGAGCTGTCCGATGTGGCTTTTCAACTCAGCGGGTGTACATTTTTTATTTATTTCCCTAACTTTTGCCCGAGCTTTTTATTCAATTTTTAGCTCGCCAGGATGCCCTTTTCTTGCCTGGACTTTAATTCTATTTTTGTGTCCAGCGGGTCTTTTTATACGAAGTATTTTTTAACTGCGTCCGAGTTAATAAGAGACTGGAAATCTTCTCCATCCATAGTAGTGAGCATCAGTGCCTCACCTGAGAAAACTTTCTTTACTATGAACGGGCCTTCGTAGTTTGGGGTCCACTTGCCCCTGTGATATGAACCTGGAGGAATGATCCTCTTGAGCACAAGCTCGCCTACTTGATACTCTCGAGTACGTACTCGTTGGTCGAATGCTCGCTTCATTCTCCTCTGATAAAGCTGACCATTATTGTATCAGGCACGTACCCACTTAGCCTCATCAAGCTTGACGTCCATCATCACACGCAATGAAGGAATTTCTACCTCAATAGGCAAGACCGCCTCCATGCAATATACTAATGAGAAAGGAGTTGCCCCAGTTGACGTCCTGACTGATGTTCGGTACCCATGCAGCGCGAATGGTAACATCTCATGTCAATCTTTATAGGTGACAACCATCTTCTGCACAATCTTCTTAATATTCTTTTTAGCCACCTCTACCGCGCCATTCATCTTTGGTCGGTAAGGAGAAGAATTGTGATGTTGAATCTTGAAGTCCCGGCACAGTTCTGCCATCATCTTGTTGTTTAAGTTGGAACCATTATCAGTAATGATTCGCTCGGGCACTCCGTATCTGCAAATGATGTCTCTTTTCAGAAACCTGGCTACCACTTGACGAGTGACATTGGCATAAGATACTGCTTCAACCCATTTGGTGAAATAATCAATCGCAACCAAGATGAAACGATGACCGTTTGAAGCAGTAGGCTCTATCTTCCTGATCATATCAATGCCCCACATAGAAAAGGACCACGGAGATGACATGACGTTGAGCGGGCTTGGAGGAACATGCACCTTATCTGCATAAATTTGGCACTTGTGGCACTTACGGGCATACGAACAACAGTCTGCATCCATTGTTAACCAGTAATACCCTGATCTCACTAACGTTTTAGCCATAACATGTCCTCCTGCATGAGTGAAATTCTGTGATCAGGTATGAGATGTCCTATGAGATGTTCCAACACTTGACAGATTTAACCAAAACATAAAGTGCAAGAAAATTAAACAACACAGTAGTTTGTTAACCTAGTTCAGTGTATAACCACACTTACATCTGGAGGCTACCAAGCCAGGAGGAAATCCACTATAAGTAATATTAATTCTAGACTTAAACCACCCAGTTTAATCTTTCACTTAATATCTACCCAATGCAATTTCTACCTAAGACACAACTTAGATATGAGTACCAACTCACTCCCCCTCAATCACACAGTGATCTTGTTTACAAGTTTAATGAAATTGAAGTCATCCTTCAAACAAAACAGCTTGATCTTACTTCACAGTTTCAATCAAGTCACAAATACACTTTTGCTTAAAAGCTCATAAAGTGGTACAATAAAAACAACCTGCTATAAAACACACAACACCCTATTTTGTCTTATGAAATTCATACTCAATTCTGTGAGTTTCTGTTGATTAAATAGGTGTTTGTATTTTGGGCTTTCTGTAGGTTAATCCAGTCCTAAAACGCATGCAACTTCCACCTTGAATTAGGGTTTGTTACTTCCTAGATTCTAGGTGATTTAGTTCTTCTGATTATGCTGAAGCCTCATAACAATACTCCCTACAGATGCGCCTTATTCTGTTTTTGTCCATCCATAATTAATTCCAGATAACTTTCCTTAAATATCTCAGATCAGTTAGTCATTAATTAATTCTGGTAGCAGGTTTGAGATGTCACAACATCTGTTGGGACATCCTGAAAAACTGAACTTAAATCATTTACACAAATTTCCCAACATCTGGTTTGACATCCTGAATTAAGTTCTTATACTCTGTTTGATAATGTCCCAACATCTGATAGGACATTCTGAACTGAATTCAATATTTCTTGTTGGTCAAAAATTCTGCCAATTCTAAACATCTACAAACTCCCCCTTTGGCTAATTTTTGGCTAACATTATTTTTTGATTTTCAGAGTGCATCAGAAGTTCTTTTATCAGAGTATAGCATTTATTTTCTGTTGAATCATGTGTGAGTTTACTCCCCCTCAAACATACATGTATTCAGTCTTGTTGTAATAGAAATATTTTACAGATTTAGTTCAGAAGCAAACAGAGATTTTTCATTCATAATCAAACAGCATTATACATTGTTGTTGTTGTTGTTCTCCCCCTTGTTAGACATAAATTTGGGGCCAAAGATACTAATTCAAAATTACAATGCAGAAGCTGTCATTACATAATCCTCACATACAATTTTCACTCAGATTCCTCACAGTCAGTTTCTACATCTTCCTCAGTCTCCTCATCAGAAGAAGCAGCTTTCTGAGCACTTTCAATCTCCAGCCTTTGGATAATCTCCTCAAGCTTCTGCTTCCTTGCTTCCAGTTCTTTGCAAGTGCTCTTCAGTTCAGCAATCAATGCAGCTTTGGAGATTGGAGATTTTGCATTTGAAGGACCAGCAGATGTCCCAGAGGGTGCTTCAACATCAGCTGCATGATGACTCAGGAACAGCTTGTAGTGGAAGGCCAGAGGGCTGTCTCTTTTGCACATTGTGTCCTTTTCAGTGAGGATCCCAGGGTACTGACTCAGCACTATTCCACATAGCAAGGAAGGGAAGGCAATTGGCAGCTTTGTTGCAGATGATCCAGCATGCTTCAATGTCTGATCAAAGATGTAAGCTCCATAATCCAGCTTTGTTTGTGTGCCTACAGCATATATGAACCTGCCCAGGCCAGTGGATATTGAGGATGTATGATTGGTAGGTACCCAGTTTGTTGTACCAATCCTGTTCAGCATGGCATATTTCCTTGTCAGCATGCTCACTGAGAGCTTTCCTTTAACTGGCCAAGCCTTGACCTGGTTAGCAGTGATAACCTTGCAGACCTGGTTATCAGTCTTCCCTAACTCATTTGGACCATCAGATTCTCTTCCAAGGTATTGGTTGATGACCTGAGGAGAGAATTCTACACACCTACCTCTTACAAATACTTTTCTAAAGTCAGCAGACTTACCATTGGCACAATCTTCTTGGAGGTTGACTATGAATTCTTTGACAAGCATCTCATAGCAGGGAGAGAAGTTGGAGACTGTTTTGAAGAGGCCAGCAGAAGAGATGAGATCAATTAACTCTGTGCACTCAAGTGCATTACTGCTCAGCTCTCTTTCAAGTGCTACCCTTCTTTGATAAACAAACTTCCATCTATTCACACTTGAAACATGATGAAAGGAGATGTTGTCCAATGGAGCTTCTGGAACAGCAGTTGATGACCTTGAGGGTGCTGATTTCTTCTTTGGAGGAGATGTTGGGACATCTTCTTCAACATCTGAATCTGGAGGAGTGACAGCTTTCCTCTTTTGTGTTTGCACCTTGCTCCATTGTTTTGTAGGACCAAAGGCAACTTTAGCTTTGTCCTTCTTTGAGGTAGCTTGCTTCTTCTCAGGAATTGCATGTCCTGCATGCATCTTTTCTTTCCTAGTCCTAAGCCTTTTGGCTATGCTAGGTTTTACAGAAGCAATGATTTCTGTATCAGAATCATGCTCTAGGTTTACAACAGGAGGAGATTGAGCAGTCTCCTCTTCAGCTGGTTGATCAACAGAGATGTGCTCTTCAGTGGAGACCTTGTGCTGGTCCTCAGATGCTTCTTCATCACTATCAGTGGAGGCCTTTTTCTGGTCCTCAAATATATCATCAGCAGTATCAGATGATACCTTTTGCTGGTCTTCAGATGCTTCAACATCTATTGGGACATCCTGTTGAGCAGGAGTGTCCTTTGCAGCCTGAGTTTGTTGGTCTTCTTGTGGAGCTGGCATGGTGCTCAGAGGGATAGAAATTCCACTTACCACTCTTTGTTCAGAAAGGATCCTGTTTACCAACTCCTTTATGGAATCATCCACATATTCAGAAGATTTTGGAGTGATGTTTGCTGGTGAAGGTATGCCTTTGGATTTGCTGCAAACTTGATCTTTTGTTCTTTTTGGAGTTCTTGGCTTTTTAGCAAGAGGAACACTTCCTTTGATTTCGTCCATTGGAGTTGAATCCATGGGTACCACAGAAATGGGGGTTGCATGCACCACATCTTCCTTGTTGAGGATTTCTTCAGGAATGTTAGGGTTTTGAGACATTTTCGAAGAAGGTGGATGAAGAGTTTTAGGTTTGATGATTTCTGAAAAACAGTTAGAGAATGCAATTCGTTTTTGAGAGTATAATGAGAAGATGAATAACTGAAAGCAAGCTGATGTTATATAAGTAGCCGTTACTTTGAGACTTTTTAGGAGAGGAATACTCAAGGTGCTTGACCAGACTGGTGTTGCCATCTGGTGCTTATGCCACACAATGTCATATGACATGTTGGCACATCTCCATAACTGCTAAATTTCACATAAGCAGATTCCCAATTTGCCCCTTAGGTTTTCAAATTGAGTAGCATCCAAGGCTTTGGTAAAAATATCAGCCAACTGCAGATTTGTAGCTACATGTTCCAGTGAAATTACTTTTTCTTCTACAAGATCTCTGATGAAATGATGTCTGATATCAATATGCTTGGTCCTGCTATGTTGGATAGGATTCTTTGATATGTTAATAGCACTTAAGTTGTCACAGTACAATGTCATGACATCTTGTGGGACATTGTACTCAATGAGCATTTGCTTCATCCAAACCAACTGTGAACAACTGCTTCCAGCTGCTATATATTCAGCTTCAGCTGTAGATAAGGATACACAATTTTGTTTCTTACTGAACCAAGAAATCAAATTGTTTCCTAGAAAGAAGCATCCTCCTGAAGTGCTTTTTCTGTCATCAGCACTTCCAGCCCAATCAGCATCATAGAAGCCAGTGAGAATTGGTTTGCATCCATGAAAGTACATTATGCCATAGTCACAAGTACCATTAACATATTTCAGAATTCTCTAGACTTGGTTAAGATGACTAACTTTTGGTTCAGCTTGATATCTTGCACATACACCTACTGCAAATGTTATGTCTGGTCTGCTAGCACTCAGATATAACAAGCTTCCAATCATACTTCTGTATAGGCTTAGATCTACATTCTCACCCTTGTCATCTTTAGTTAGCTTTAAATGTGTGGGGGCAGGAGTTCTCTTATGAGTAGCACTGTCCATTCCAAATTTGTTGACTATGTTCTTAGCATACTTGCTTTGGGAAATAAACATGGAGTCCTCCATTTGCTTTATTTGCAGTCCAAGAAAGTAGGTTAATTCTCCTACTAGGCTCATTTCAAATTCAGATTCCATCTGGTTGACAAAATGTTTGACCATCCTATCTGACATCCCACCAAAGACAATGTCATCTACATATATTTGAGCAATCATGACATTTCCTTCTTCATCTTTAACAAACAAGGTTTTGTCAATTCCACCTTTCTTGTACCCTTGCTTGATAAGAAAAGTAGTCAGCCTTTCATACCATGCTCTTGGAGCTTGCTTCAGACCATAAAGAGCCTTCTTTAGTTTGTATACATGATTTGGATAGCTTGGATCAACAAATCCTTTAGGCTGTTCTACATATACCTCTTCATTAAGATAACCATTTAAAAAGGCACTTTTCACATCCATTTGAAATAGCTTGAACTTTAAGATACAAGCAATTCCCAAAAGTAGTCTGATTGATTCAAGCCTTGCTACTGGTGCAAAGGTTTCATCAAAGTCTACTCCTTCAATTTGTGTGTATCCTTGAGCTACAAGTCTAGCTTTGTTCTTTGTAACAACTCCTTGCTCATTTGACTTGTTCTTATACACCCATTTAGTTCCAATCACATTTATGTCATCAGGTCTAGGAACAAGGTTCCACACTTCATTCCTTATGAATTGACCTAATTCCTCTTGCATAGCACAAATCCAGTATTCATCAGTAAGAGCTTCCTTGATGTTTTTAGGTTCTATTTTAGAAACAAAACAGGACCCTGAAATTACTTCTCTTGATCTAGTGCTTACACCTCTGTTGGGATCACCAATTATCAAATCTTTGGGAGGATCCTTCTGGATTCTGATGGAGGGAGGTTTGCTGGATTGTTCTGTCCTTGCATTAGTTTGAGTGAAGTCATAATGATCACTCTTTTCTTCAGCTTCAGTCTTGATATCAGCAGATGTTCCAACATCTTCTGGGACATCTGTAGGAGCATCATCAATTATCACATTTATGGACTCCATGATAACCTTGGTTCTAGAATTAAATACTCTATATGCTCTGCTGTTTATAGAGTATCCAATAAAAATCCCTTCATCACTTTTAGGATCCATTTTTCTTCTTTGCTCCCTATCAGCCAGAATATAACAGTTACTTCCAAACACATGGAAGTACTTAACTGTGGGTTTTCTGCCCTTCCAGACTTCATAGATTGTGGACAAAGTTCCTTTCCTTAGAGTAACTCTGTTATGGATGTAACAAGCTGTGTTCATAGCTTCAGCCCAGAAGTACAAAGGTAACTTTTTAGCATGGATCATAGCTCTTGCTGATTCTTGAATAGTTCTATTCTTTCTCTCAACAATCCCATTCTGTTGAGGAGTGATTGGTGAAGAATATTCATGATTGATTCCTTCTGAAGAACAAAAATCTAAGAATTTTTGGTTCTCAAATTCTTTTCCATGATCACTTCTTATTCTGATCACACAGCTGGCTTTTTCCCTTTATATTCTTTGGCATAAGTCTTTGAATACATCAAATACATCAGACTTTTCTTTGATGAAATTTATCCATGTATACCTTGAAAAGTCATCAACCACCACATAAGCATACCTCTTACCACCAAGGCTCTCAACCTACATAGGTCCCATAAGATCCATATGCAATAGTTCCAAAACTTTGGAAGTTGTCAGATGTTGGAGCTTTGGATGGGACATCTTGATTTGCTTGCCTATTTGACATTCACCACATATTTTGCCATCATCAATCTTCAGTTTAGGAATACCTCTCACAGCATCCATAGATATGATCTTCTTTATGCCTCTGAAATGAAGATGACCTAGTCTTTGGTGCCATAGTTTCACTTCTTCTTCTTTAGCTAAAGAGCAAGTTGAAGTGAGACTGAAGTCTTGAGGTTCCCACATGTAACAGTTGTCTTTAGATCTGACTCCTCTCATGACAACCTCTTGTTCTTTGTTAGACACTATGCATTCAGTTTTGGTAAAGTTTACACTGTACCCTTGATCACATAATTGACTTATGCTGATCAGGTTAGCAGTTAAACCTTTAACCAGCAGCACATCATTTAGTCTTGGTACATCTTGACAGTCCAAGATCCCAACTCCCTTGATTTCTCCTTTAGCTCCATCTCCAAAGGTTACATATCTGGATGAATGTGACTTTAAGTCTACTAGCAGATTCTTCAATCCAGTCATGTGTCTTGAACATCCACTGTCAAAGTACCAGTCTTCTTTGGCTGATACTCTTAGTGATGTATGTGCTATATATGCAACACCTTTCTTTGACCATTTGAGTTGAGATTTCTTTTGATACCCCTGCCCTGTGTATTGTTCATCAGTAGAGCTCCAAGGTTGTTTGTTGATCTTGTTCTTGGGTATGTAGCTTTGATCAGCATGAAGACTAGCTTTTGGTCTCCATACCTTCTTGATGACCTCTGTCTTCTTCTTAGGAGGTTGCTGATCTCTTTGATGTCTATGCAGCACTTTCTTGATAACTTCTATCTTCTGCTTAGGAGGTTGCTGATACATCTG
This sequence comes from Lathyrus aphaca, assembly GCA_963966055.1. Lineage (NCBI taxonomy): Eukaryota > Viridiplantae > Streptophyta > Magnoliopsida > Fabales > Fabaceae > Lathyrus > Lathyrus aphaca. The sequence goes on along the minus strand of OZ014523.1, from coordinate 125,568,703 downwards.
ATTTGGATATCCATGCAACTTATAGCAATGAGGTTTGATATGTCCAAATCTTCCACAATGATGACATCTCCATCTTTGATATTTCTTCTTCATTATGTTCTTTTCAGAATGTTGAGACATCTGTTGGAACATTATGTTTGACTTTGTGTTCTTTTCATGATGTTGAAGCATCTGTTGGGACATCTTGTTTGACTGTATGGACTTTGAAGTATTTTTTCTAGAGCTAGCTTCATCCTTATGAACTTTGTTAAATCCCAGTCCACTTTTATCCCCTGAATGCTTATTGTTGTTGAGAATAACATCCAGTGTACTTGAGCTACTGTTCAGCATTCTAACAGATTTGGACATGTGTTCCAACTTGGAGTTGAGAAGACTTACTTCACTTTTCAAGGTGTCAATGATCTCTTGATCACTTGCTTTTTCATTCTTTAGTGCCTCATTCTGCTTTTTTAGCTTTATAATCTCACTGCATATTTCAGTGCTTCTTTTGAATAATTCTTTGTATGCTTGCTCAAGTTCTTCAAAAGTAAGCTCCCCATCACTGGATTCACTTTCAGATTCACATAATCCAGCTAGAGCAGTGATATGCTTAGCTGATTCTTCTTCTGAATCACCTCCCGAGTCTTCATCAGACCAGGTTACAGAGAGTCCTTTCTTTTGCCTTTTTAAGTAGGTAGGACATTCATTCCTGATGTGTCCATATCCTTCACATCCATGGCATTTAATTCCTTTTTCTTGACTGGTTTTTTCATCATAATTTGACCTTCTATTATCATCATAAGGTCTTTTGTTCTCATAAAATTTTGTGTATCTTCCACTGGGTTTGGATTTGTCTTCCATCTTTCTGAGAATCTGTTTGAATTGTCTTCCAAGCATAGCAATGTTGTCTGATAAGCTTTCACCAGTTTCTGATTCATCATTTTCTTCTTCTTCATCAGTATTTGTCACCAAGGCTATGCTTTTGTTCTTCTTTACATTTGTGTCATTCATTCCCATCTCAAATGTTTGAAGGGAACCAATGAGCTCTTCAACTTTCATTGTACATATGTCTTGAACTTCTTCTATTGTTGTGACTTTCATGTCAAATCTTTTTGGCAAAGATTTGAGAATCTTTCTTACAAGCTTTTCATCAGTCATCTTTTCTCCCAAGGCTCCAGAAGTATTGGCTATTTCTAAGATATTCATGTAGAATTCATGAATTGTCTCATCTTTCTTCATTCTCAAGTTTTCAAACTTGGTGGTGAGAAGTTGAAGTCTTGACATCTTTACCTTTGATGTTCCTTCATGAGTTGTTTTGAGAGTATCCCAAACATCTTTGGCCAGCTCACAGTGATGCACAAGTCTAAAGATGTTCCTATCAATGCCATTGAATAAAGCATTTAAGGCCTTGGAGTTGCCTAGTGCTGAATCTTCTTCCTCCTTACTCCATTCTTCTTCAGGTTTCAACACTTTTGATCCATCTTTGGTGTCTTGGACAGGATGTTCCCATCCAATGTTGACTGCTCTCCAGGCCCTGTTGTCAAGTAATCTTAAGAATGCAATCATTCTTGGTTTCCAGTAGTCATAATTAGATCCATCCAGTATAGGTGGTCTATTTACTGATCCTATATCTCTGTCCGTGTTTCCAGAATTTGTATTCCCTAGATCTCACCCAGTATAAACAGGCAGGGTGCCTGCTCTGATGCCAATTGAAATTCTGTGATCAGGTATGAGATGTCCTATGAGATGTTCCAACACTTGACAGATTTAACCAAAACTTAAAGTGCAAGAAAATTAAACAACACAGTAGTTTGTTAACCCAGTTCAGTGTATAACCACACTTACATCTGGAGGCTACCAAGCCAGGAGGAAATCCACTATAAGTAATATTAATTCTAGAATTAAACCACCCAGTTTAATCTTTCACTTAATATCTACCCAATGCAATTTCTACCTAAGACACAACTTAGATATGAGTACCAACTCACTCCCCCTCAATCACACAGTGATCTTGTTTACAAGTTTAATGAAATTGAAGTCATCCTTCAAACAAAACAGCTTGATCTTACTTCACAGTTTCAATCAAGTCACAAATACACTTTTGCTTAAAAGCTCATAAAGTGGTACAATAAAAACAACCTGCTATAAAACACACAACACCCTATTTTGTCTTATGAAATTCATACTCAATTCTGTGAGTTTCTGTTGATTAAATAGGTGTTTGTATTTTGGGCTTTCTGTAGGTTAATCCAGTCCTAAAACGCATTCAGCTTCCACCTTGAATTAGGGTTTGTTACTTCCTAGATTCTAGGTGATTTAGTTCTTCTGATTATGCTGAAGCCTCATAACAATACTCCCTACAGATGCGCCTTATTCTGTTTTTGTCCATCCATAATTAATTCCAGATAACTTTCCTTAAATATCTCAGATCAGTTAGTCATTAATTAATTCTGGTAGCAGGTTTGAGATGTCACAACATCTGTTGGGACATCCTGAAAAACTGAACTTAAATCATTTACACAATGTCCCAACATCTGGTTTGACATCCTGAATTAAGTTCTTATACTCTGTTTGATAATGTCCCAACATCTGATAGGACATTCTGAACTGAATTCAATATTTCTTGTTGGTCAAAAATTCTGCCAATTCTAAACATCTACAATGAGTACCGAAAGATCCCTCATGGACTTCTTGCATTAACAGGTCTGCTTCGTGTCTATCCACGCATCTGAGCAAGACCATGTCAAAGTTTCTCTTATACAAAACCCCATCTGTATTCAAGAAGAAGCTAGCAGCAAGTCGTCTCAAAGTCTTCTTGTCGTTGGATGATGCCCCAGCTGGGTATTCTTGTTTTTCTAGGAAACGCTTGATATCAAAGTACCAAGGTTTCTTGTCAGACATTGCGTCTACAGAGAAAGCATAAGCTGGTGTGTCAAGCCTGGAAATGTCAATCCTGGGTACATAATTCCAACACAAGACTTTGATGGACGAAGAAAGAGTAGCCAATGCATTGGTGAATTGATTCTCATCTCGGGGTATATACTGTAGCTTAACTGTTGTGAAGAACGTCAACAGTCTTCTGGCATAATCCTTATAAGGAATTAAGTGTTCTTGATGTGTATACCACTTGCCGGTAATCTAATTTATAACGAGGGCTGAATCTCCAAATATATCGAGGGTCTTAATCCGAAGATTAATAGCCTCCTCTATTCCCATTATGCACGCCTCGTATTCCGCTTCATTGTTTGTGCAGCCAAAAGTAATTCTAGCAGCGAAGGGAAGATGAACACCTTCGGGAGTGATAAGAACGACACCAACTCCACGTCCGTTGATATTGATTTCCCCATCAAACATCAACTTCCATTTGGATTCAGGGTCTGGCCCCTCCTCCGGAAGAGGTTCCTCGCAATCTCTTGTTTGGAGGTATACGATGTCCTCATCAGGGAAATCAAACTTTATTGGCTGATAGTCGTCTTCAAGCGGTTGATGTGCAAGATAATCTGACAGTACACTTCCTTTGATGGCCTTCTGGGAAGTATATTGTATGTCATACTCTGTTAAGATCATTTTCCACCTTGCAACTCTTTCGGTTAACGCCGGTTTCTCGAAAATGTACTTGACGGGGTCCATTTTTGAGATTAGAAATGTGGTATGGGTCAACATGTACTGTCTCAGTCGGCGAGCAGCCCATACCAAAGCGCAACAAGTTTTCTCGAGCAGTGAATAACGGGATTCACAGTCGGTAAACTTTTTGCTAAGGTAGTAAATTGCATGCTCTTTTCGACCAGACTCATCATGTTGGCCTAGAACACACCCCATTGATCCTTCTAACACAGTCAAGTACATGATAAGTGGCCGTCCTAGAACTGGAGGCATTAGAATTGGAGGCTCCTACAAATATTCTTTTATCTTTTCAAAGGCTCTTTGACAGTCCTCATTCCACCTGACCGTTTGTTCTTTTCTCAACAGTTTGAATATTGGTTTGCATGTGGGAGTTAGATGATATATAAACCGTGAAATGTAGTTCAATCTCCCTAAAATCCCACACACTTCTTTTTCTATTTTCGGTGCAGGCATATCTTGTATTGCTCTTACTTTTGCAGGATCTACCTCGATTCCTCTTTGACTAACAATGAAACCCAGTAATTTACCAGAACGCACTCCGAAAGTGCACTTGTTTGGATTCAACCTCAATCCATATTTTATCAATCTATCAAACAGCTTTTTGAGATTGACCAGATGCTCTTCTTCATCCCGGGACTTGGCAATCATGTTGTCCACATAGCACTCAATTTCCTTATGTATCATATCATGGAACAATGTTACCATAGCCCATTGATATGTTGCCCCAGCGTTCTTCAATCCAAAGGGCATAACCTTGTAGCAGAATGTACCCCACGGGGTAATGAACATCGTCTTCTCCATGTCTTCCGGCGCCATCTTGATCTTATTATACCCGGAGAAGCCATCCATGAAGGAAAATACTGAGAACTGAGCGTTGTTATCTACCAGCACATTAATGTGAGGAAATGGAAAGTCATCCTTTGGACTTGCTCTGTTTAGATCCCGATAATCGATGCACATCCGGACCTTGCCATCTTTCTTCGGCACTGGCACAATGTTAGCTATCCAAGGTGGGTAACTAGTCACAGCAAGGATCCCAACATCCCACTGCTTCTGAACCTCCTCATTGATCTCCATAGCCATATCAGGGCTAGTTCTTCTCAGCTTTTGTTTCACGGGAGGACAGTCTTCCTTTAGTGGCATCTTGTGTACAACAATGCCAGTATCCAGCCCTGGCATGTCCTGATACGACCAAGCGAAGATATCCACATATTCACGCAGCATACCAATCAACTCTTTCTTTACCTCGGGCTGCAGACTGGATCCAATCTTTATCTCTCTCCTTACATCTTCGGTCCCGATGTTGATGATCTCTATTTCTTCCTGATGAGGCTGAATGACCCTTTCCTCTTGTTTCAACAACCTGACCAATTCTTCCGGGAGTTCACAGTCATCCTCAACCCCTTCATCAGCTTGGTAGATAGGATTGTCGAATTCATGCATAGTCATAGCAGGAACGTTGTCACAGGAATCCAAATGATCAACACTGCACAAGATGTGCTTATTTCAGAATCTGAAGGAGACACAAACACACAAAAACACAAGAAAGAAAAACATTGCCATTTTATTTGCTTTGTGAAAAATTTAAAAACGAAAGAAAGAGAACACAATTTGCTTGAAAAAATGTCCATTATTTCATGGAAAAGAAATGCATTAAAAACATGGTGGCCCTACATATGGATCCTTGCACCTTGGGCAGAGTACAGGATTTGACATGCAATATGATAAAAATGGAAACAAAGAAAATTACTTTGACTGCCAGGTAACTTGAACAAAATCTTCAGCAGACCAGTTCTGGAGCTCCTCCCCAGGTACGCATGGGCGAATCCAGTCATCCAAGTTGCAGTCACTATCCCTGTCAGCATCTATTGCGCAAACATGGTTATAGTCGAGCATTCCAACGCTTGTGAATGCTATGGGCTTCCCGCCATGAGACCATCTGGATTGACCAGGTTGATATCCAAGACCGAACTTGTCATCATTATTTTCCATTTCCAACAGTTTGCCCCAGCCCTGGCCATTTCCGGATCGAACTACCTCCTTAGCTTGCTTGTAGGAGTAGATAGGAGTCCCTTTCTTCTCGCTGTTCTGAACTGTTGGAGACAGAGTACTGACATTGACCGTCTCAAAAGCTTGACAAAACGTCTCATGGATTTCCCCATCCATTTATACATACTTGAAGGTTGCCAGATGGCTCACGAAAATGTCTTGTTCTCCGCACACAGTGATAACCTGGCCGTCTACCACATACTTCAACTTCTGATGCAACGTGGATGTCACTGCTCCAGCAGCATGAATCCAGGGACGTCCCATCAAACAACTATAAGCGGATTGAATATCCATAACATAGAATGTGCTTTTGAATACCTGAGACCCAATATTTACTGGTAACTCTACCTCACCAAACACAGATCTTCGGGACCCATCAAAAGCTTTTACAATCAAATCACTAGGTTGCAAGACGATGCCATCAACGTTCAGCTTCATTAAGGCCTTCTTGGGGAGCACGTTGAGAGAAGAGCTTGTATCTACCAGGACGTGTGATAGAACATCACCCTTGCACTCCATGGTGATATGCAAGGCTTTGTTGTGATTGCGGCCTTCAGGAGGGAGATCTCTATTTGTGAAACCCAACCCATGACTGGCGTTTACGCTGCCTACTGTAACACCCCAAATTTGCCCTCTCATTTTCATAGCATTTTAGCATATCATTTTTCATATTTTGTACTGCATCATTAGCATAGAAAGACGAAGCATAACATCCATATCATAGCATGAAACTGGCAGTGATTTCAGTTCGGTGAGGCTATTCAGTTCGCGATTTGATTCAGATGGATATTTAACCTAGCTTGGTAAAACTGGCAGGATGCCTTTAATTGCAAGTCATCTGCGTTGGTGATTATTTCTCAGGCAACGTGTTTCAAGGTCGGGTTATGTTGTGTGCAGAGGTTGTCAGTTTTCCAGGCAGTGGATCATGAGATGGTTTTGGATTCAATGATTCAGGCTAGTCATGATTATATATTCAATTGTGTGCATTTGCGGATCTATTTTCCCAAGGAATGTGAAGTGATTCTGGTCAGATGCTCAGAGACTGATCTATTCAGATGGTTGTTGTTTCACCTGCGAATTGTTCAGTGGTAGTGGTGTCCTCTTGAATTAAATGGTTACTGTGGAAGTGATGCAAGGTGATTGAGTTGAATGAACTGATCGAGTGCGATTTCGGGGTTGTGTGCGTGATTGGTGGCAATTGGTTTGGTTCACAAAAAATATCTAAGTCCATATCCATTTCTACTTATTTTTATCATTTGATCCATAAACCATTTTTCAGTTGATTATTCTAATTACCATTTTCTTTTAGTATCCAATGATCCATTCATATTCCATATTAGACCGTCATTACTTCCCATTTTTGTATTTTTCCCTTTTTCTTATTTTTAACACTTCCAATTTTCATGATATTCGTTAATTTTAATTAAATTTCCTTTATCCAATATTTCCCAAATTCAAATCCTTTTTTTTAATCCATTTCATTTCTTTTCCAAATTTCTACTTTGTTGGCAAAACTATGTTCCTTTTTCACTAGTGCCATATACATCTTTTCCCAAGTATGAGATCACCTGCTTTTATGTTGTTACAATACACATCATTTTTCAATACACACCATTTTCAAAAATAAACAAAAGATAATAATAGAGAAAAGAGGAGGAAGTTTTTTTTCACGAAATGCTCAGCCAATTACATCAAGAATTGCATTTTTCTTGCCACGTCATCGTTCCAAAACTCAGCACACATGCTTCCCTCGCATACTCTCCTGCACTCACCACACTATCACGCAGCAAGCAATAAGGCAAAATGCATGATCCAATTACCGAAAGCGAAAAATCGAAAAATGAAAATATCCATAACAAAAATTGCAAGAAAATATCCATAACAGAAATTGTAAAAAAAATTAAATTAGAAAAAAAAGAGAGATCATAACAGAAAGGATCACACCGAAAAAATAACAAGAAAATCTCTCTGAATTCTCTCCAACTTTCGCAATCTCGCATCACTCTTCACACTTTGAAAGGGCTGATCCATTTTTCTTCGCCAACAACAAAAACCAGTGATAGAATTTTCATCACAACAAAATCTCTATTCTTCATCACCAATAACAGAAAAGATAGAAAAATTCACAACAGAACCGAATAGCAATCTTCATCAAACCAGAAAAATTCTCGCCTCTTTCGATTCGTTTCACCTTCATCGACGATCAAAGTAGCGTCCTATTCATCAACAAACAGCAGATTCGATACCATTTTCATCAACAAAATTGAGCTCATTGATCTTTCACTCTTCATCAATTTCACACGGATTCAACAGGTTTTCGTCAAACATCTTTCCCTTCATCCTCTTCAGTTCACAACACTCATCGTATCGACTTCTCCATCCTCACTGAAACTACATCCATACCTTTCTCGTTATTATTCTGGATGAAGAGAAAAAATAGAAAACCGAGAATACTCTTCATCAACAGTAAGAGTGAAGTCGTCATCCTCATCACCATTGAAATTATAGTTCATCATCAGTAGACATTCATTGCTCGTGGTTCTTCTTCAACGAATCTTCGTCGTTCGTCATTTTCCCCAACCTTCATCAACAGCGAATTTCGTCATCGTGGAAGAAAAGCAGAGAAACTCTGCGAAATCGTCATCACGAGCTCATCGTCTTCCCGTGCTCTTCAGCGACAGGTACGCTTCGAATCCATTAAGGACTTTTTGCTTCGTCTAGTGTTGTGGTAGTCATCTGGTTTTGGTTAGGTTTTAAAGATTAGTTTCGGATTCGGTTAGAATGTGAGAAGCAGGTTAGGGTTTGTGTAAGTGGTGGCGGTTTAAGGTGTCCAGTTGAGATGAGGTTTCGCCGGCGAGATGGACGATAGTGTTTAGAGGCTAGAGGAGCTTCGGCGGCGGTTTAGGGTAAGCAAGGAAGGAGAAGGAGAGGCGTATGCTTCGTTTTTGTTTTTTTATTGTTTATTTAATCTGTTTTGTTTAAGAAGAATAAGAGGTATAAGAGATTTTATGGATTTTGAATTGTAAGAATGCTATAGAAGATTGTTAAGAGATTTGTATAGCTGATGCGGATTCCAAGGAGATAAGATAAGATCCATAGCTTTTGAGATTTCTGTCCATACCGGCGGTGACACTTGTCACCGTCCGGTAGGACCTTCTCCTCCAATCATGCGTGTGCACTTCCACCATAACAGCAGGTCCAACGCGTCATCTGGGCCTATCCACTTGCTGTTCGCACCACCATCCTCCGGCCCATTCCATGTTTCCACGCGTCCATCATTACTTCATACACCCTTCCTTCTATTCATTTTATTTCTTTCTTTCCTTTTATTTGCATTTAATCCAGTTAGCTTTTAATTCATTAAAAATAGTTTTATTCATCCAAAAATTACCAAAAAAATCCTGAATGTCATTTTATGTCTCTAATATTTTGTCATATTTTTATTTTTTTTTTTATTGATCCACGTGTCAGAATTAATTCTCCATTGTAAATAGCTTCTTTTTAAGCTTTTCTTGACCAGTCTGCCTTGTCTAATTTCCATAGCCTTCAATATTTTGAGTTTTTATCACATTATTTTTGCTTTGTGTTCCTAAGATTTTGTACTTGTCATGTGATTTTTCAATGAATTTTTAGAAACTTATTTCTTGAGTCTTGGTCTGGAAACTTGTGATGTAAGTTTTCTGTCTTAACTTGTGTTCTTGCCTCCATTTGACTTAGTTCCTTTCTGAATCTTTGCAAATCCTTTTGGCTAGTTGATATAACATGTTTGAAGGTAATTTGGTTTCAGTTGTGGAATTTTTATGTGCTGGTTGGTTTATTGTGGATTTTATCTTGAACCTTGTCCCGTTTTGCTTCCTTTGAACCTTTAAGCCTCTCATAAGCCTAAAAGCACTTGTGCCTATTTATTCTTGTCATTTGGGGTTCCTTTGGGGTGTGGATACCTTCCTGGTCCTAGGATAGGTCTTGTGTCTTCTGAATTTTTGAGTTTGCTTCTTCTTTAAGTCATTTGCTTCTTTAAATGTTTTAACTTCATCTTTTGTTTTCTTTTGCTTCCATTTTGATATTGTTTGGTCTTGTGTCTTGTTTCTCTTCATCTTGCTGGCTTTCTAAGCCATTCTTCATCTCATTTTGGTTCTGGTCTTGAGCTTTGTGTTTTTATTTTGTGCATTTTGTTTTGCATATTTCATAAGTGTGCATTTGTTTCCATATGTATTCATGTTGCATCCTTTTAAGTCATAAGTCTCTTATCTTCATTTCTTTGAGTTGCATTGGCATTGTGCATTTGTTCATAGCATGTCACTTCTGATTGTATGATATTAGCATCCCATTTGCTTCATTTTGTTTCATGTATGTGCATACTAACCTTGCAGGGGGCTATGGTAAGTGTGAGATGTGGGAATTGAGTTCCACATCTCCAATTCTCATCTTTCCCTCTTATGTTTGTGTGAACTAACCTTTTGTTGTTGGGCTTAGGCCTTTCTCATCCCTTCTTCTATCTTCTTCTCTTCTTCTTTCCTTCTTCATTATGATAGAAACCTCACTAACCCTTAGGACATCCATGCATGTTAACACTTAGGATTATTTTAGTCCCCCTTTAGAATTTTTCCTTTGAGATCCTTTGGTGCTCTCTCTCCTCATCTTCAAACTTAATTCTAATTCACTTAATAAAGGTTGAGTACTTTCATGTGACATGAGACTTTTCTACGAGATGCGTGCACGCGTTCCGTTTCGGGGCGAGGTGTGAGTCATCACTCGTGGTGGATAGGTCTTAGCATGAGTACTTCACAAAGAAAAAGCTAAAAAACACTTCTTAACCAAAAAACCACAAAAACACTTAATAATGGTAATAGGCCAGTGTGCTTAAGCCTTCACTTGTGGGACTAGCTTTGGGGATTTCCTCCATAGATAGGTGTGCCTCTTGCGCATTCTATTTCGAGATGATGTGAGACGTACACATCCCATTGAGTAAGACTTAGGTACACTTACCTATGCAAACTTTCACTCATAAAAGCTTCTAAAAAACACCAAGCAAACAATAAGCGTCTTTCCTTCGGGAATTATTTTCTCACCTCATTCGCTCCGTACGCCAACTTGCTCCTACTTGTCACTTTGCAAGACGGTTACGCACTCGTCGTCTGAGTCTGCAACAGCTGAGCAATGGCATAGGCAGTTCAAGCTTTAATTCACAAGCAATTTTCCTTTGGTACCCCTAGTTAGGGGAACTACGGCGTCTCTGATCCTCATTATCCTGATGAGGTACGTAGGCAGCGGGGTAGGGCCCGTTCGAGCACAATCTTTATTTTCCCTACATTTTTCCTTTTGCTTTCTTATTTCAGTTCTTTTATCAGTCCCTTTTCCAGTTCGTATTCATTTCTTTTTGCTGCAGCTTTCATCCCTCACCCTTTGAAACAGTTTCTTTTGCAAGCGTGGATCCCGTCGAGTACGGCAGACGATCTGGGTGCTAATATCTTCCCAGGTCGTAACCGACTCCCGAGCTTAGTCTCTTTGGTTCGTAGGACCTGTGTCCTTCCTCTTTCTTTCTTTTGGTTTGTGCAGCATTACCATTCCCTCTCTTCGGGATAAAAATGCCTGGATGGCAACTCTATTCTTCTTCCGCGCCACTTTCGCGTTTGTACCAGGATGGAAATCCGGGGAGCGTCAGCTGGCAACTCTGCTGGGGACTGCACACCAGATGATCTCTGGTTCCCCTGTGAGTCTCTCCTAGCGCTTGTGTGTTGCTTTTTCATTGGGTGATGTTTGTTTGCTGTGGCTTGTTGTATTTTATTGTTGTTTGTTTACAGCTTTATTTACAGTTTTCAGTATTTATTTTCCGCATCATGTATCATACTGGACTGTTTGGACTAGTTTTCTGTTTGGCGGGCTTGGGGGATATTGTTTCTGAGAGATAAGCTAAGTACCCGGCTTGAGTGCACCCTAGGATTAGAGTGGACATATTGTACTCGCATGTGACATGATGAGTGGCGATGTGTTTCACGCCCAGAATGCGACCGTCTTGGAAATATCTTGTGTTGGGATTTCCTCCACTTCGGGATAGGACCTTGATGGTTATGTGCATCTGGGGACCGATCATTGAGAACCTTTGTGGAAACAACCCTCTCTAGTGGTGGCAGTGGCAGACCATATTTTATGGCAAACCCATTCGCACCCGAGGGTCCACTGGGGACTCGCATAGGATGGCCTGGTTCTCTTATAGGAACTCAGTCAAAGCATCTGGTCGTATGACATTAGTGTTGTATCCTACGGGCTGAATGTACTATTGTTTCTCGATTTCAGAGCTTGAAGCTGGGGACTTATAAGGGATGCTTGTTTTTCCCGGACTCAGCTGAGGCCTCCCTGCATAGTACATAATGCCTAACCGATTCCCTGATTTGGTCATGAGCCATTTCTCGGAAAGGGTGAAAGTATTATTGCTATTCGGCTTTGAGAGTCCGTGATGTTTGACCCGGAGCACACCTGTGAGATTGGGAATGGGTTTACAGGTTTGCAGGAACCCTTGACCTCATCATACCCTTGTTACCAGTACAGTTCATGTTATGATACAATTACTTTGGTTCCGGAGTTCTGGTTTTCTTGTTCTGGTATTCTTGATGTTGTGGTCCTGAGATCTTCTTCAGAGAGTTGTGATTATTAGAGAGTGTGACTCAGTGGATTTTTGGTTTGCCAGTTATTCAGAGGGGCCCTTGTCAGTGTCCAGTTTCCAGACAGTCCCAAATGACCATATGTCTTTGCATTTGCATCTGCATTGCATCATTGCATCATTAATCATGTTTTGTTTTTCATTCACAGGTTCATATCTTTGCTTCCGGTTCCGGTATCCTCTTCAAGATGGAAGATCCTCGCAAGCAGAATATTCACTTCTAGTTCTTTGACACCAAGGTTGGCTTGCTGAAGAAGATGGTAAAGCTGATTACACCCAACCAGTTGGAGAGATTCAGGAAAGCTTACGGGAGTATTCTTGATGTGGTGATAGAGATAGATCCTTCTGAGAGGAGTGCCATTCATACCCTGCTTCAGTATTATGATCCTCAGCTCCGTTGCTTCACGTTTCCTAATTTTCAGCTAGGTCCTTTACTGGAGGAGTATGCTCTGATCCTGGGTGTGCCTGTTCGAGACCAGGTTCCTTTCAATTCTGAGATGAGTAGACCTGCACCTGAGGCTATTGCTAAGGCTCTTTATTTGAGCCCTTCTGCTGTGAAGTCTTTGACCATCATTAAAGGAGGTGTGCCTGGGTTTTCTTTGGAGGCTCTGGTGAAGAAGGTGGAAGAGTTGGCTATGGAGGAAGAATGGGATGCTGTCTGTGCTATCTTGGCTCTTTCTATCTATGGCATTATCTTGTTTGATGATATGGAGAAGTTCATAGATATGAATACCATACATCTCTTTTTGCTGAAGAATCCTGTGCCTACCTTGCTCGGGGATTTGTATTACTCAGTTCACTACAAAACTAAGAAGAAGAGGGGAGGTTTGGTCCGTTGATGTGCTCCCTTATTTCACATGTGGTTCATGAGGCATCTGCCTAGTACGGGAGTGTTTAGTGATCACATCTTGGTATGGGCTCAGAAGCTGGAAAAGTTGCTTGCCAAGGATGTCAGGTGGTTTACTCAAAGGCTGCAAGGTGCACGTTTCATCACTAGCTGCGGAAGTTATCTTAGTGTACCTTTATTGGGAGTAACTGGAGGGATTAATTACAATCCAATCCTGTTAAGAAGACAATTGGGATATGCCTTGAGAGAGGTGCCTGAAGATTTGAAGCTGACCCCTATTTTCTACTTCTCGGTGAAAGATAATATGCCCTTAGTGAGGAAGGTGGCTAGAGCTTGGAAGTGCATTAAAGGAGAAGGGATAGCTAGCTTTGGAAAGTGAAACAATCAGACATTCCCGGAGTATGAAGCTTGGTTGAAAGACAGAGCCAGAAGATTTTTGTTGCCATTCTCACCACCAGTTCCTCCAGTTGCTGAGTCCATTGATACTGTGTCTTTGGAGGAGTTCAAGAAGTTGGAAGCCCAGCTACATGCAGTTAGAGTTGAAAATACTGAGATGGTAAGTCTGTACCATCAAGCCAACAGGGCCAAGATTTAAGCTGAAGAAAAGTTGTTGAAGATGCCGACTACCTTGGAGGCCAAGGAGAAGGACTTTGCTGGTAGAGAAGCCCATTTCCACACGTTAGGGATGATGGAAGCCCAAAGAGAAGCTGAGCGCAAGAAGAATTCAAAGACCCTCAAAGATGCTCGTCAGTCTATTGTCTAGTTGCGGGAAAAGAGAGAGCAAGAGTTGAAGCAATATAAGGAAAAATTAGAGTTCTTTGAAGTCCAGATGGCTTACAAAAAAGAAGAGGTGGAGCAGGTCCACAAGATTCGCAGAGAGAAGACTCAGCAGCTAGCAGATAGTCAACAAGCCCTCGAAGCAGCACTTAAAGATATTGAAGACCTCAAGTTGATGGCTGAAGTCAAGAGGGTCAGGTCTGATATGGGGTTTAGTGATGGAGCTTCAGGGTCCTCAGGCAGTGGTTTTGCTTCTTAGTTTGTTTTTCTTGTATCCGGATTACCTACAGGCATGTTGTAGGAGTCCTGGCTGTTTGTTTTTCCTTTGTAAGAACTTGTACCCTACGGGGAATTCTGTTTTATTTGCCTAATAGGCTGATTTATGTTATGACTTTTCTTTTCATCATTTCTTGGTTTGCCTGCTGTTATGGTTTGAATGTGTGTTTTCGCGAAGGTTTCTGAAAGTCGAGGATCAGTGCCCATCTGGTTTTCTTTGCTAAATACCAGAACCGGGGCACGAATGACCTGGGATTGGAAACATAAACAACTGCATTGCATACATAAAACATGTTTGTTGTTTTGCAGGTAATGTCTCAGTTACTAACGTGTTTTGTGTTACAGGCACTATAGCTCCCCATAAAGTTCGGGAACAACCAGTTGCTCATCGGTATCCGACAAAGATTAATAGAGAACGAGCCATGGACCAGATGCAAGCGGACTTGGCAGATCTGAGACTGAGAATGGATAACTTTATGACATTGATGGCCGGAATGGGGCAGAACCAAGAGCGTCTGCGGGAGATGATTGAGAATCAGACCAGGAACACTGCTGTTGCTGCTAATGCTGACAATCGTACCGGTGCGGGCGCACGTCAGGTTGAAATTCTTATTGCTCAACCAGGAGTGACTATCATCAATGATGGGTTGAACAACATTCAGATGCATAATCATGACGACCAGTTCACTCTACTTGACGAAGCTGAGGGTCAAGGAGCAGAGTTGAACAAGAGGTTCGGAGAGATGGCTGAGCAAATCAAAGCTATTCAGTCCCAGAGTTCCTTGGGATTTGACATAACAGATTTGGGTTTGGTTCCTGGGGTCAGGATCCCGTACAAGTTCAAAGTTCCAACGTTTGAGAAGTATAATGGCACTGCTTTCCCGAAGACCCATCTGCAATCATTTGTTGGGAGAATTGTCGCTCACACAAATGATGAGAAACTCTGGATGTATTATTTTCAAGACAGCTTGGTGGGAGCTTCTCTTGAATGGTACATGAAGCTCAGTAGGGTCAATATCAAGAGTTGGAAGGATCTAGCTGAAGCCTTTGTGAGGCAATATCAATATAACTTGGACATGGCTCCGAACCGCACGCAGTTGCAACATATGGCTCAGACGGCTAAAGAAGGTTTTAAAGAGTATGCACAGAGGTGGTGCCAGCTCGCTGCCAGGGTTCAACCACCACTGCTAGAGAACGAAATGGCTGACATGTTTATGGGTACTCTGCAGGGTGTTTTTCTTGAAAGGTTGGCGTCCAGTTCCGCCACTAAATTCAACGATATTGTTATTGCGGGTGAAAGAGTTGAGACATTGCTGAAAATGGGGAAGATACAAGACCCTAGTGCTAGCAGCTCCAATGGAGCGAGGAAAACTTTCAGTGGACCTCCTAGAAGACGAGAGGGCGAGACGAACGCTGTATTTGGCCGAGGCCGGGGCCGTGGCTATAAAAGACCCTATGAACATGTGGCTGCTGTCACCATTCCTGCAACTCCAGTACAACAGATGCTACCTCCTCCACAACAACAACATCAACAACAACAATCTCGTACCAATTATCAGCAGAGACCGTATCAGCCTAGGTAGACTCGCCCGGCTAATAGGGTGATTGAGGCTATCCCAATGACGTATGCTTCCTTACTTCCAAGACTGTTAGATTTGAACCTGATTCAACTGAGAACTTTGGCACCACCACCTCCTGGAGAGCTTCCAGTTGGTTATGATGTCAACGCACGATGCGCTTTCCACTCTGGAGCACCCGGGAACTCGACTGAGAAGTGCAGGGCTTTGCATCACAAGGTTCAAGATCTTGTAGACTCTAAGGAAATCAACTTTGCGCCTCCGCCGAATGTTAACTCGAACCCTATGCCTAACCATGGAGGGGCAAAAGTTAATGCTGTTGAGGATGGGGAAAAGTTGAGTCTTGTGCTGAGTATTGATGAGGTGAAGACTCCCTTGAGGGTAGTGAAAGAGAGACTGTTGAAGGGTCAAGTGTTTCCTGGTTGCTGTCTTGATTGTGAAGACTGTTTGAATGCTGAGAATGGCTGTGAAATGTTGAAGACGGGTTTGCAGGGTTTGATTGATAATGGATCCTTGCAGTTCAGTAAAGTTGGTAGTGAAGAGGTTGATGATGTGTCAACCA
The DNA here is from genome assembly GCA_963966055.1 of Lathyrus aphaca. NCBI lineage: Eukaryota > Viridiplantae > Streptophyta > Magnoliopsida > Fabales > Fabaceae > Lathyrus > Lathyrus aphaca. The sequence goes on along the minus strand of OZ014523.1, from coordinate 125,552,354 downwards.
TTACCATTTTCTACGATGAAGCTGACATGCCTGTCAGAAGAGAGCCGGTTACAATCTATGCTCCTCAGATTAGTCCCGTAACTATGACCGTACCTGGGCCGGTTCCGTACACAGACGATAGAGCCATTCCTTGGCATTATGGCTCAGAGGTATTTGTTGCTGGACAGAAGATTGAGAGCAGATCTATTATTGCTGACCCGACTGTAGAGAATGTCGGAGGTGTTGGGGGTTTCACTCGAAGTGGTAGGTTATTTGCTCCCCCTGTGCTGAGAGGGGACCCTGAGGCTGAGGCTTCGTCCAAAGCTAAAGGAAAGCAGGTTGTGAATGATGAGTCAACTACTCCTGTAGCTGGGCAGGGTACGTTTGAGAAAGAAGTTGAGGAATTCATGAGGATTATTAAAAAGAGTGACTACAAGGTGGTCGATCAACTGAACCAAACGCCTTCTAAGATTTCCATCTTGTCACTGCTGATGTGCTCTCCCGCACACCGAGAAGCCTTACTGAAAGTCCTGCAAATGGCTTACGTTCCTCAGGAGATCACAGTCAACCAACTTGAGGTTGTTGTAGGAAGCGTCAATGCAAGCCATGGCCTAGGCTTCACTGACAGAGACCTAACGTCGGAGGGCAGAAACCACAACAAAGCACTACACATCACGATGGAGTGCAAGGGCGTTGTGCTGTCTCATGTACTTGTAGACACAGGCTCTTCCTTGAATGTGCTTCTGATGAAGCCACTGATGAAGCTAAATGTTGATGGGATAATCCTGAGGCCAAGAGATCTGATTGTTAAGGCTTTTGATGGTTCGAGAAGATCAGTTTTTGGAGAGGTTGAGCTGCCCGTCAAGATAGGCTCTCAAGTCTTCAAAAGTATTTTCTATGTTATGGACATCCAGCCTGCATATAGTTGTCTGTTGGGAAGGCCGTGGATACATGCTGTTGGAGCCGTCATTTCAACCCTGCATCAGAAGCTTAAATACGTGGTTGACGGCCAGGTCATCACGGTTGTCGCTCCCAAAGATTTGCATCCCGGTACAAGCGCGAACGGTCGGCGAAAAGAACAATGAGAACACACAGCCGTGAACTCACTGGAGATGAAAAGAGTCTCCAGCTAGGCATTTTTATCCCGGAGGAAAGGCAATGCTGCATAGACCTAGAAAAAAGATGGATAAGACGGTTGCGAACCAGAGAGACTGAGAAAGGGGGTTGGTTACAACCTGGGAAGGTATTAGCACCCAGATTGTCCGTCGTACTCGACGAGATCCACGCTTAAAAGATTTGTGCTTTAGAGGGGTAGTGTCGGTGCAATTTGTGTGTAAAAATAGCTGAAAAAGATGTACAGGTGTCAGTGTGAAGAAATGCAAAGTGTGATATATACAGTGTCAGTGTAAGAAAGGGAATAAGATGCTCAATAGTTCCTGAGCATCACAACAGAGTTAGTGGCAGTAAAACAAAAACCTACAAAACAAACAAAAGGGTTAGCATGCAATGCAGTATGCTTATTTGTCCTCAAGGTATCCGGCTTGGCCTTCAGTTTTGACCCTTCCAGACCCTTGGAGATGCTGTTGTTGTTGCTTGAAGAAAACTCAGATGAAGCACACTAACACAAATATATTACAGAAGGTGAAATAATACAACTTGTTTACTTTTACAACACAAGCCCTCTAAGGGGTCTAAATACATTACAAGAAAATAAAAGTACATGGAAAGAAGGCAACAACAAACAAATGGTCAAACACCAAGACCAAACTCATCCTCACGAACTTCCTTGAGAAGTGCTTCGGTCACAGGATCAGCTGGACGCTCCGTGAGATTCCTGATAAGGAGATTCCGGGTTGTAACAGCTGCTGTTAGCTTCTTGTGCTGAGTTTGTTCTTTGGACCTCTTCACCCCTGCTTTGATCTTCAGCTCTGATATCTCCCTCTGGGCTGCTGCCAGGGCTTCTTGCTGCTCTTTTGCATTAGCTTCCAGTTGCTCCATCTTGTCTTGAACTCTCTTGTCTTCCAAAGTACGAGCTTCGGTGATTCTGACCCACCGAGCCTGACTCTCCTTCAGATACAAGTCTGTCCTTGCTCTCTGGAACTGGGCTTCCTTGCAAGCATTCTTCAGAATTTGTTCTCCAGCTTTAGACTTTTTGATATAATCTCCAGACCTCTCAATCTTAACCAGATGCTCCACTCTCAACTTCTCCAATCTCTCAATCTCCCTCATACCCTCACTCCTCTCCCGGAGGGTCTTCTGCAAAGCTTGAGTTAACTTCTCATTTCTTTCCTTCAAACTCTCATACTCCTCCAAACTGATAGTGGCAGGGGGTGGTGCTGAAGATGACTCAGGCATATCTTCTATAGTAAAGGGCATTCCAGAGAATTGAGCCCTGGCACGGGACCATTCATAATATTGTGCTGATGCCACATTATTGCACTTCCCCAAAATGGTTATTCCCTTGGTTTGAACATTATCCCAGGCCCAGGCTGCCTGCCTAACAATAGCCAGACTAATCTTGTTTTCACAATAAAGAGTCTCAACCAAGTCCTGTGCCTTAGGAGTATGGACCAGTGCATAGCCCAGTTGTCTTCTAAACAGCAGAGGGTTGTAATTGATACTACCCTTAACTCCTATTAGGGGCACATTGGGGAAATGCCCACAGCTGGTGATGATATCCCTACCCTTGGTGCTTTGAGTGCACCACCTGATATCAGTCGAAGTTAGAGTAGTGAGTCTCTTAGCCCAGTTGCTCTGCTGATGGGGGTTCAGAAATGCATCTGTCCTGGGCAAATGCCTGAGAAGCCAAGTGTGGAACAATGGAGCACAACACCTCACTAATCTTCCCCTCTGCTTTTCATTCCTCTGATGCACTGAATAGTAAAGATCCCCCAATAAAGTGGGCACTGGGTTCTTCAGGATGAACAGATGGATTGCATTCTTGCTAATGAATCGAGGCTCGTCTGCAAATAATACCATCCCATATATACTCAAAGCCAATAAAGCACAGACAGCTTTCCACTCTCCTAAAGAGGCTTTCAGGGTAGCTTGAGAGATCAAGAAATCCAGATGCAGGCCTGGGATTCCAGCCTTAGAAGTCATATGTTGCCCAATCAAGACTGGTTCCAGATGCAATGCTTTGGCTATCTCCTCATTACTTGGGAAAACCATCTCAGGGTTGAAAGGGATTTCTCTCCTGATAGGTATGCCAACTAATGATGAGTATTCTTCTAATAAGGGGCCCAACTGAAAGTCTTGAAAAGTGAAACATCTCAGTGGGGGATCATAGAACTGAATGCAAGTGTGAATGAGGCTCCTCTGTGATGGGTCCAGATCCATAACCATGTCAAGTATATCTCCATAATGTTCCCTGAACAAAGGTATGTGGTCTGGAGTGATCAGGGTCTGAATCCTCCTGATATCTGATAGCTCTGGCTGGAAGAAGTGATAGGTGATGTTGCTCTTTTTAGGAGCCATGATGCTGAAGACTGAGTAGAGACAGGTGCTGATGATAATGCTGAAGTAATGAGCCACTGATTAGCTGATGCTGGTGATAACTGAAGCAGATGCTGGTGAAGGTAGGTCAGTACTGAAGATGGGGTCAAAACCAAAACCAAATGAAGATGGATACCCTGAAACAAATAAGCAAATGTCAATATGATGCAATGATTATGTATGCAAATGAAATGCAAGGGTTTGTGACTGAGCTGGATCTGATCAAAATGCTCTGATATAGGTCCAAGTATGTTCAAGAATTCCAGATGGAGGTCTACAAATCCAGTAACCAAGGTAGGGGGACTCAAATAAAGAGTCACATGTCCAGGGTTTTAGAATCACAAGAACTGTCCCAACATGGAGTATTCTTAATCAAGTCAAAGTAACAGGGTATTCTGAGGTCAAGGTACCTGCAATCCTGTAAACAGCCCAACCCCCTCACAGGTGGTGTTCTAGAACAAGGATCCTCAGACTCGGATCAGTTATGAGAAGTGTAAACACTTCTAACTCGGAGGTACAGTGTTTACAATAACCATAAAAGTTCCTCCTCTAATTCACCTCAGTTTCTGAAGGTCGATACTAAAAGGTCATCCAGACTTAGCAGGCTTCCCAGATAGCCCTAGTACTGCAGGAAATCTGCAACACAGAGTTCTCAAGAAGAAACCCATATCTGAACCGTGTTTCATATTCCCGCACCAGACCGAGATGGAATGGGAAAGAATATGATTCACTCTAGCCTAGGTGTCACTCAGGTCCCAAGTATAGGACCTTAACTCTCAATGAATCACCCACCCACCAAAACAAAAACCAGATCCAGCCAGCAGCATGATAGTATGATATATACAAAAGCAATAAAGAAAGCAGTAAACAACTGTACATAAAGCAAAAATAAATACCAATATACAAACACAAATAAGCACATAACACCCCAGTAAACACAAATCAAACAAGCGCTAGGAGGAACCCACAAAAAGAACCAGAAGCCCTGGTTGCAAAATAAGGTTCCCCAGCAGAGTCGCCAAGCTGTCGCTCCCAAAGATTTGCATCCCGGTACAAGCGCGAACGGTCGGCGAAAAGAACAATGAGAACACACAGCCGTGAACTCACTGGAGATGAAAAGAGTCGCCAGCTAGGCATTTTTATCCCGGAGGAAAGGCAATGCTGCATAGACCTAGAAAAAAGATGGATAAGACGGTTGCGAACCAGAGAGACTGAGAAAGGGGGTTGGTTACAACCTGGGAAGGTATTAGCACCCAGATTGTCCGTCGTACTCGACGAGATCCACGCTTAAAAGATTTGTGCTTTAGAAGGGTAGTGTCGGTGCAATTTGTGTGTAAAAATAGCTGAAAAAGATGTACAGGTGTCAGTGTGAAGAAATGCAAAGTGTGATATATACAGTGTCAGTGTAAGAAAGGGAATAAGATGCTCAAGATCACGAGGCCAAAAGAATGAGGCTAGAAAGAGGGGGAATATACAGAGACTTTTATTCGATAACTGTTAAGTTATGCCTACGTATCCTCTCGTGCAATGAGGAAGTCAGAACACCGTAGTTCGACCCAAAGAGACTGAAAGGTGAATTGACTTGTGAACTGCTTACTTGTCTATGCTCAAGTGTATGATCTGTCTGGCACAGATGCAAACTGTCTTGCATTAGACGGAAGAAGCAAGTTCTCGTTTATGAGTGAAGATGATGAGAAAAGAATCCCGAAGGAGACGATTATTGTTTGTTTTTGTATTTTCAGTCTTTTATTGCTTTTTGAAAGTTTGTCATAAGTTAATGAGCTTAAGCCTAAACCAGTGGGTTAGTAAACTCATCACATCTTCCCTCTGATTAGGGGTAATGAGCATACCTTAAGTGTGAAGTCAGATTCTCACACTTAATCACCTTTGATGTAGGATTAAGATCATTAACCTACTTGTGATTAATTAGATGTTTTTTGTGGTTTTTGTTTAGTGTTAAGTAATGAGGTTAAGCCATAATCAGGGATCAAACAGATCCATTACACCATCCTAATAGAAGGATAATAGATGAGAATGTTTAAGCTGAGGAAAGCTCCTCAACTTAATCCATGATTAGGGATTAAACTCATGACAAAACAAAGCCTTTATTAAGTGGATTTTAGTTAATGATAAGATGATGAAGTGAGTTTTATGGTTTGTAAAACAACTTGAGGGGGACTTGTCCATTAACACTAGGGTTAGTCCTTCTTAACCAATCAAGGAAGAATTAGAACCCTAATACAAGGCCCAAGTTACAAGTGTGATGTCTTGATGATTATTATATGGATTGATTAAAGGAGTTAAACACATTAAGGGTTTAACACTTAGGATTAAAGTCATGCACTCCATCCTAAGATAAGGATGCAGGCATAAACTTAATCACAAAGCCTTAAAGCCTTTAGGGTTTAGTCCCTGATTATGAGATGAGAAGAGAAGACTCAAAAGAGACACAAAGGTAAAACTAAGAGGGGAGACTAATCAAAACCCTAATCATTGTCATGCTTGGTTGTTCCTAAGGTTTGTGAGGTTTTCAAGAGAAGTCTTCAATGGAACCACCAGGAAGCACATGAAAGGATCAAGAGAAGCAAAGTAACTTGCTTCATTCAAGAAGTCAAGTCACTTGAAGAAAGAAGGTGGGAAGAAGAAGAATGAGCAAGCTCAAACTCAAACACATATAAAAATGCAGCAATGGATGCAAGAGAGATGAAAAGAAGAGTTATGAGAAGTGAAGGCAAATTCACTTCTCAAAGTTACTTACCACCTGAAAAGGTTAGAAAAGAAATGCTATGCAATGCAAGATGAGATGAGATGACATGATGAGAAACAAAACCAGAAGCATGTTGATGATGAAAATGATGCTATGAGATGCTACAAACATGAGGCAGCACATGGATATGATCACATAAGTTCATGGATGCAAATGATGCAAGCTAGGAAACAAGGACATACATGAAAAGTTATGTGATGCCAATGACATACAACATGGCAAATACATGATGAAATGATCAAACATGCTTCTAATATGTCTTAAGATGTCCAATGAATCAAATGGATGCATAAAATGCAATGGCAAGTCATGTTATGCAAGAGAATGCAAGAGGTATGCAAATGAAAGCCCAAATTAGGGTTTATGAACCAAACATCAAACAAAAACCAAAAACAGAAGCAAACCCTAAGATAAAAAATGGAAAATGCCACTCAAAAGACCCCTAATCTTATACTAAACCAATTCCCAAAGGAGAGGTCTCAACTCTTAACCAAATTCAAGTTATGATTTTTAAAAGTTATTAGGGTTTTTAGGGTTCCTAAACAAAAGAAATACCAAACAAATTAAAAATGAGGAATCAACTCATGGCCATTTAATCCTAGAAACTACATGCTAAACACAATGCAATGCAAGAAGAATCAATGTCCAACTCTTCATAGATAGGCAGAAATGATTTTTTGAACTTAGGATCAAAATAATGCACAAAAATGATTTTAATTCAAAGAAAAATTCTCAAAGTACATCAAGATCCAAAAAGAAATTTGGTTTGAAGGTTGGACAATGTTTCTAAATGTCTTAGAACATTTCATGAATTTTTTGGTGATTTTTAAATACCTAAAAGTATTTTTAATTAATTAATTTCCATTAATCAATTAAAAATAACCTTTTAAATATTTAAAAATACTTTTTTAATGATAAAAATAAAAACAAAAATATTTTTGGGTCATAAAAATTATTAAAAATCATGAGAAAAAGTTTCATAATTTTTAAGCAATTTTTACTATTTTTAACAAATTAGAGAAAAGAAATGATATTAAATGAAAAATAAAATAGGATAAAATGAAAGTAATTAGAAGGGAAGGCCAGGATTTGATCTGGGCTTGGTCTGGTTGACTGCGCGCCAGATCCAAGGGACCAGATTCAAATCTGGCTAATTAAACTTATGAATTAATTAAACAGAAATTAAATGAATAATCAGGGATTAGGGCTTCTAATGACTCATCTCAGCCATTCATTCACGCGCGGGAGAGGCCATCCAACGATCCTCATTCAAACCTCATTAATCACTCAGATTAGGGCTAATGACTTACAGGCGGCCGGAGAAGACTTCCGGTCGTCTTCTCCGGCGAGCCAAAACCCTAGTTTCTTCTATAGGTCACCAAACAACAAATTTCTTCCACCAAAATGACCCTCTCATCAATCTAAACCTAAACCCTCAACCTAAATTCATTTATTTTCTCTCTCAAGCCAGAATCGAAACAAAATGCAAAATACGGGCAAATGTTCAGAAGCCTCATACATGCTGGTTTCTTCACTATTTTCAAAAGTAAGCATACATTCATGATCAGAGGAACACATAGCATCATAAAAGAACTAAAAAACTAGTTTCTGGGAAAAATGTTCTTCATGTCACCTGAAATGAAGCTTCTCTGTTTATGAGCTCTCTGGACTTTTCTTTTGCGCAGGCTTGCTTCCTTGAACCTCCTGAGGATAGAGTGAAGCTTAGAAAGCTTGGGGAATGGCTGGTTTCAAAGATTCAGCTCTGGTGTAGCAGCAATGGGGATCTTTGTATGTGATGTTTCAAGCTACTTTTAGGGGTGGTTTTTGTTCTAGGGACAATTTATGATTTGTTGGGGAAAGAGAAAATGGATTTTGATGGCTGTGTGTGGAGATTCGAAGAGGAGAAGTTTTGACAGTTTTTGTGATATCCTGAGTTCTGGCCAGCTTCAATGCTTAATGCTTAGCTATATCATCTCCAACTTGTGTGGATAGACTGTGAGGCAGGTTAGTAGGGTGGCTGGGCACTGTGCCAAGAGTATGGGAGCCTTTTGCAAAAAGGTCAAGTTTGTGTCCTTGAGAGCATGGGTCATGGCAGCAGCAGGTTCAAGTCTTGTCTTGCTCCAGCTGGGGTTAAGGAGAGCCCTTGGATTGTTTGTAGCTGACTGCAACATGTGGATGACAAGCTATGCTAGCTTTTGCAACTTGACAACTTGTGTTTTTCTCATGAGTGCATGCTAAGTACATGAAACAATGCTTGCTGAATTTTGTCACATGATGTCTCAATTGGTCATGGCAATGTTTAGAGATCAGCTAGTGGTCACATAATTCCTTGAGGCATGAATTTGCCAAGAATCCTCTTTTTGCATACTTATGAAAATGCTTTATGGAATTTTGAGAATCAAGGCAAATCATCCAAAATTCCTTGGGCCAAAACTGTTCTTGGGGTCATGTGTGATCATGCAATGCAGCTTTGAAGTCATTTTGAAGTTACTAGAATACTTGGTTCATGAAATTGCAAGTTTTCCCTTTAGTGCATAACTTGAAAATCAATGATTTTTGCCAACTTTGTCACACCATAACTTTTGATCCAAGAAGAATTTGATCATGTTCTTGTACTTTTTGAAAAGGGAAAAATGTGTTCTACAACTTTCATGACCAAGGTTTTTCCATTTGAAGCATTTTTGGATCAAGAATCAAGGCTTGAAAAGTGACCTAAAATGGAGCATTCTTGAAAAGTCAACTATGCCCAAAAAGTCAACACTTGCAAAAACTCCAAATTCTTGATTTTTGTGAACTTCAACCTTCTTCCATGATCAAATAAAGACCATATACACTCAAAATGATGAAGATCACCCATTGATTGGGTCATTGGGGGCCTCAGATGCCCTGATTTTGCACTGACTTGTCCAGAAAGTCAACCCTTGATCAGATGACTTCCCCATGGAATTTCTTCATGAAACTTGATATGCATACTCCTTATACCATATAGAGACCAATGGGAACAAGAATGACCAAAAAATTTGGGGTTATGGCCTCTGAAACCAAAACCCTAATTTTAGGTCAACTGTGCAGTCTAGCCTGGCTCTGCTTCCATGCAAACCTCAGTTCTTGTGATCCTTTGGCATTCTTGACTTTGAGAGGATGTAATATGATATAAGAACACACATGGATCCCTTTGAAGTGATTGATGACCCTTGGAGTGGCTCAAAAGGCTCTTGGATTGTTCAGATCACAAACCCTAGATGCAGAGGACTTAGAAACTATGCAGTGAATCAAAATTGTGATATGAGATGGTATGATTGTGTTTATGCATATGAGAAGATCACAAGCCATGGTGTGAATGGATGAGGGCAAATTTGGGGTGTTTACAGCTGCCCCTATTCAAACATGAGTTAGCTGTGCAGGTTGTAAGCGACGGCTTAACAGGCGAACAAGATAACTTGTGGTTGAATACCAAAGACAGTCCAAAATTTGCACTCACAGAATGAAGAAGAAAGGGGATATAGATTGTAAAGGAAAATAAAGTATATTGTAAAGTGTGGGCGACGGAGGACGACCGTCGAGCAGAGGACGACCGCTGGGTAAAGAGCAATGACGGGGACGGCCGACATGCTGGGAAAGTGCCGAAAATAAAGCAATGACGGGGACGGCCGACATGCTGGGGATAAAAGGTAAAGCCAAGACGGGGACGGCCGACTAGCTGGGAAAAGTAAGAAATTATGATGGGGACGGCCATCAAGGTAAAGCTGTAAAAATCTCTGGGGATTAATGAAACATGACGGGGACGACCATCAAGTTCATAAAGCAAGGTAACCGACGATGGGGACGGCCATCGGGTTAAAAGAAAAGGGAAAGGGACCACGACGGGGACGGCCATCGGGTTAAAGAATAAATGAAATAAACAGATGATGGGGTACGACCATCAAAGGTGAAGGACGATCACCTAGCAGGGTACGGCTGCTCTGTTGGGGAATGAAAGAAAAATGATGGGGACGGCCATCAAAGGTGGAGGACGACCACCTGGCAGGGTACGGCTGCCGAAAATATCGCGACATAGGACGAATGCCGGATAAAAAGGGTCAACGATGGGGACGGCCATCGGACGAGCATGATGGAGGACGACCATCAAGAAGTGGAGGACGACCACTCAGCAGGGTACGGCTGCTCTCGAGGTTTGTCGTGACATAGGACGAATGTCAGATAACCAAAATCAACAATGGGGACGGCCATTGGATAAAATGATGAAGGACGATCATCACGAGGTGGAGGACGACCACCTAGCAGGGGACGGCTGCTAAAATCAACGATGGGGACGGCCATCGGACGAGCATGATGGAGGACGACCATCAAGAAGTGGAGGACGACCACTCAGCAGGGTATGGCTGCTCTCAGGGTTTATCATAACACAGGACGAGTGTCAGATAAAAAGAAAAAGCTTACTTGGCGATCTACTGGGGATATAGTGAACACGGACGAGTGTTCACAACCAAGAAAGGAAAGTATAAGTGCTTAGATGTTGTGTATAGATTAAAGATGCGGACGAGCATCCTTAAGATTATGATACGGACGAGTATCATGTAGAAACAAATACTGACACGCGTTCAGAGATGATGATACGGACGAGTATCAACTGGTTAACAAGGAACACGGACGAGCGTTGAATCTGAGAGGATTCTTCTGGGGAATAGTAGATACAGGCGAGTATCTATATTCAAGAAGAACAAAAGTATTTGACACAGTGTATGGATTAAAGATGCGGACGAACATCCTTAAGACTATGATACAGACGAGTATCATGTAGAAACAAACACTGGACGCATATTCTGAGATGATGGTACGGACGAGTACCAACTGGTTAACAAAGAACATGAACCAAAGTCGAATCTGTGGGGATGTAACTGGTATATACAAGATACGGACGAGTATCTGTATAAGTATGAGTAGTATGAGTAGTATTGTATAAATGAGTATTTATCCGCTGGGGAGGGTGACACGGACGAGTGTCAAAGTATAATAATATTAACAAGTACATGGATTGTAAAAGTATAAGCGACTGCGCTGGGGAAATGACACGGACGGGTGTCAGGAAAGTGTATATAGGTATGTGTGAGTGCAAAGGGGACGTCTTTGGCTTTCTGCTGGGGTATGACACGGACGGGTGTCAAGAAGTATCTGTAATACGGGTGATATTGTTGTAAAGAGTGTTCAGGCGGCTTTACTGGGGAAAGATGGCACGGACGGGTGCCAAAAGGAGTATATACTGGTGTTTGTGATTTGTGAGGCAACTGCTTTTGCTGGGGTCTTTGGGGGATTTTTTTTTTTTTTGTACGTTGATGGACTGTCATTATTCACAAGTGTTGGTTCACAACATGGCTTATGATTATGCTATAAGTTGGATTTTTGCCGTAATGCTCCGTGTTAAAACGGAATGCTACGCTTTGTGGGTGAATATGATGCGAATGCTATGATTGTGCAAAGATACCAAACCGGGATTCGGGTCCTGTTGCTGCGAAGATCTTTGATCGACCTGTATGAAGTGGACATCCCAGCTGGGGATAAGATCACTGGTAGACCTGGTGAGATGTATCTGCTTGGGGATACAGGTCACTGATTGACATATCCCTGCAATGAGGGACCCAGCTGGGATGTAGAAGTCTTCTGTACTCTGTTGTGATCTTCATGCATTGCTCTTCTGAATAGAGGTTGAGACTCTGTGGGGAGATGGTTCCCTGACTTTGTACTCGGCTGAGGGTGAGACGGCAACTCGGCTGGGGAGAAAGAGATCCTTGACTCAGTCGGGGATGTAGGCGCCTTCCGCGATACCTAGCAACTCTGATGGAGATAGGTAGTAAATGGCAACTCCACTGGGGAAGTTATGAGAGGCAACTCAGCTGGGGAGAGAGCACTTTGGGTGCTAGAAACGAGTGTCGATTTGCCAGCTTGCTGGAATGAAGCCTCATGCCCCAAGTTGCGCTCTGGATACCTGCAATCCTGAAAAAGATAGAGAGACGCACAAGATAATCCCGAGGTATCCCCTACTGGGTCCCGTCATAGGAGTTTAAATATTTCTGAGAGTAAGCAAAATTTCCTGCAAGCATGTTTTTTTTATTTGAAAATAAGCATCTGTATTCTTATGCAATCAGTGTTTCTTTAAGATATCAGACCTTTTTGCAAAATGAAAATGTACAAAACGAGACATGACTAAAAATCTGATTTTATTAATTCATATGCCCTGAATCGGCGAAACACAGTCAAAGAAACGTATCTCCTGAAATGAGGAGATTGTTACAAATTGAGAAACAAAATGCTGGCAGTGTTGATGACGCTTTGAGGAGCTTCCCCTTCACTATGACTCGTATGACTTTTGACGTTCTTCTCATCTTGCGTTCTGAAGAATGTCGATTCTGTTTGAAGCTTGATCCTTTTAAAGCTTACCAAGTTGTAGGCGATACAGACGAATTCAGAATACAGTTGTTCGCTTACTCCCTTATTTTGCATGGATCGCCCTTTCGGGTTTTCAATCCATCGGGATACCCATTTCTGCCTGAGTTGTCCAATGCGGCTTTTCGACTCAGCGGGTGTACATTTTGTATTTATTTTCCCTTATTTTTGCCCGAGTCTTTTATTCTGTTTTTGACTCGCCGGGATGCCCTATTTTTGCCTGGACTTACATTCTGTTTTTGTGTCCAGCGGGTCATTTTTATGCGAAGTATTTTTTAACTGCATCTGAATTCACAGGGGACGGGAAATCTTCACCATCCATGGTGCTGAGCATCAGTGCTCCACCAGAGAAAACTTTCTTTACCACAAATGGTCCTTCATAGTTTGGAGTCCACTTGCCCCTGTGGTCTGTATGAGGAGGGAGGATTCTTTTCAGCACAAGATCTCCTACTTGGTACTCTCGGTGCCTGAATTTCTGATCGAAGGCCTTCTTCATTCTTTTCTGATATAACTGCCCATGACAGATTGCAGCCAACCTTTTCTCTTCGATCAGACTTAGTTGCTCGTATCGGGCCCTAACCCATTCTGCTTCGTTCAGTTTAACATCCGTTAATACCCGTAGGGAGGGTAATTCAACTTCAACTGGTAGGACTGCTTCCATACCATACACAAGTTGATACGGTGTTGCCCCAGTGGATGTTCTTATTGACGTGCGGTACCCATGCAAGGCAAACGGTAGCATCTTATGCCAGTCTTTGTAGGTGACTACCATCTTCTGCACAATCTTCTTAATATTCTTGTTTGCCGCCTCAACAGCGCCATTCATTTTTGGCCTATAAGGAGAAGAATTGTGATGTTGAATCTTGAAGTCCTGACACAGTTCTGCCATCATTTTGTTGTTTAGATTGGAACCATTATCAGTAATGATTCGCTCGGGAACTCCATATCGACAGATGATATCTCTCTTCAGAAATCTGGCTACCACTTGTCTTGTGACGTTTGCGTATGAGGCTGCTTCGACCCACTTAGTGAAATAGTCAATGGCGACCAGGATGAATCTGTGGCCATTTGAAGCAGTTGGCTCAATCTTGCCAATCATATCAATGCCCCACATGGAAAAGGGCCATGGAGAAGACATGATGTTCAAAGGATTGGGAGGCACATGCACCTTATCTGCATAAATCTGGCATTTGTGGCATTTCCTGGCATAAGTACAACAGTCTGCATCCATTGTGATCCAGTAATAGCCTGATCTTAGCAATTTCTTAGCCATGGCATGCCCTCCAGCATGGGTACCAAATGATCCTTCGTGCACTTCATGCATCAACAAATCTGCTTCCGTCTTGTCAACACATCTGAGGAGTACCATATCAAAGTTCCTTTTGTATAAGGACCCATCAGTGTTCAGAAAGAAACTACCAGCAAGCCTTCTCAAAGTCTTCTTATCATTGGAAGATGCCCCAGGTGGGTATGTTTGACCCTCTAAGAAGCATTTAATGTCATGGAACCAAGGCTTATCGTCTTTGACAACTTCTGCTGCGAACACATATGCTGGTCTATCAAGTCTGGACACTGAAATCTGAGGTACAAAGTTAGCAGCTTGAACTTTGATCATGGATGAAATGGTAGCAAGAGCATCTGCAAACTGATTCTCGTCCCGAGGGATATACTCAAGCTTGACTGTTGTGAAGAAAGTCAATAACCTCCTTGTATAATCCCTGTAAGGTATCAGATGATCTTGGTGGGTGTACCATTTTCCGTTGGTTTGATTAACTACCAGAGCTGAATCCCCGAATACAGTCAAAGTTTTGATCCTGAGGTCAATGGCTTCCTCAAGACCCATAATGCAAGCTTCGTATTCAGCTTCGTTGTTAGTGCAGTTGAAAGTGAGTTTTGCCGAGAAAGGCATGCGAACTCCTTTAGGTGTAATGAGTACTGCACCAATACCACGACCATTCATGTTAACAGCCCCATCAAACATCATAGTCCATTCTTCCTCCGGGTCAGGCCCTTCAGTGTGAATAGGCTCTTCATGATCTTTTGCTTTAATGAACATGATGTCTTCATCAGGGAAGTCAAATCTCATAGGCTGGTAGTCATCAATGGGTTGCTCAGCAAGATATTCAGATAGTACACTGCCCTTGATGGCTTTCTGAGAGGTGTATTGGATGTCGTATTCTGTGAGAATCATCTGCCATCTTGCAACCCGTCCGGTAAGAGCTGGCTTCTCGAAAATGTACTTAACTGGGTCCATTTTGGAGATCAATAAAGTAGTGTGGGTCAACATATACTGCCTTAGTCGGCGAGCAGCCCACGCTAAAGCACAGCAAGTTTTCTCGAGCAGTGAATGACGCTGTTCACAGTCGGTAAACTTTTTGCTTAGGTAGTATATTGCATACTCTTTTCGACCAGACTCGTCATGCTGGCCCAGCACACACCCCATCGACTCTTCTAATACTGTCAAGTACATTATCAGAGGTCTTCCTTCAACTGGAGGCATAAGGATTGGAGGTTCTTGCAGATATTCTTTGATCTTGTCAAAAGCCCTTTGGCAGTCTTCATTCCACCTGACCGTCTGTTCCTTTCTTAACAGCTTGAACAAGGGTTCACAGGTTGCTGTCAGGTGAGATATGAACCGTGAAATGTAGTTCAATCGACCTAAGAACCCTCGAACTTCTTTCTCGGTCTTCGGTGCAGGCATCTCTTGAATGGCTTTGACTTTATCAGGGTCAACTTCAATCCCTTTTTCGCTTACAATAAATCCTAGCAGCTTACCGGATCGCACCCCGAATGTGCACTTGTTGGGGTTCAGCTTTAGTTGGTACTTCCTCAGACGCTTGAATAACTTCAGCAGATTCACCAGGTGGTCTTCTTCAGTAAGGGACTTGGCAATCATATCATCCACATAGCATTCTATTTCTTTATGAATCATATCGTGGAATAATGTTACCATAGCCCGTTGATATGTTGCACCAGCATTCTTGAGCCCAAATGGCATTACCTTGTAACAGAACGTGCCCCAGGGTGTGATGAATGTTGTCTTCTCCATGTCTTCGGGTGACATCTTAATCTGATTGTATCCGGAAAATCCGTCCATGAAGGAGAATACCAAGAACTGAGTCGTATTATCAACCAATACATCAATGTGAGGTAAAGGGAAATCATCTTTCGGGCTGGCTCTGTTCAGATCCCGGTAATCAACACACATTCTTACTTTGCCGTCCTTTTTAGGCACAGGTACTATATTAGCCACCCACGGCGGATAGCTAGTCACGGCAAGGAACCCGGCGTCCCATTGCTTTTGTACCTCTTCTTTGATCTTCATTGCCATGTTTGGACGAGTACGGCGCAGTTTCTGTTTAACCGGTGGGCACTCTTCTCTCAAAGGCAGCTTGTGCACAACAATGTCGGTATCCAACCCCGGCATATCTTGGTAAGACCAAGCAAACACATCTACATACTCTTGAAGCAGGTCAACCAGTTGTCTCTTCACTGAGTCTTGCAGGCAGGCCCCGATTTTAACTTCTTTCACGTCTTCATCTGTACCAAGATTGATCACTTCAACCTCCTCCTGGTGAGGAGTAATAACCTTTTCCTCTTGTCTTAACAACCTGGCTAGCTCTTCAGGAAGCTCATATTCTTCTTCAACCCCTTCATCAGCTTGATTGATTGGATTGTCAAAGTCATACGAAGTCATAGCCGTGCTGTTGTCGGTGCTGTCTGGAAGGCATCCTCTGCAAGGGTTAAGTTTGTTCATTTTAGTGATCTGATTTTAATCTTGCTTTAGAAAAGTGAAATAAAAGTTGTCATTTTGAAAACACTGCCATTTATTTTTTTGTACAAAAAGAAAAATAGAAAAACAGTGAACGGAAAAGAAAAAGACTCGTTTGCAAAAAGATGTCTGATATTTCATTGATTAATCTTGTTTGCACAAAAAGTACAGATGGCCCGATTACAAAATGAGTCTTGTCATCTTGGGCAAGATGCAAGACTTTGATGCATGCTTATAAAAATACAGGAAATAATAATTACTCTGCATGAGTAACTCTTATAATTTCCTGGGAAGACCAGTTTGAGATACTGCTCCCCGGGATCTTTGGACGAATCCAGCTTTCCAGGTTGCGTTCCTCTTCCAGCTCGTCTTCCAGACAGTTGATAGCATCAGGGGTAAGCATCCCCCCACTCACAAAATTGGGCTCTTTCGCAGCCGCTGCTTGATCTTGTTGAGTTGGTTTGTAACCCAACCCAAATCTGTCTTCTTTCTTCTCCACCGGTAGTAGCTTGCCCCAGCCTTGGGCAGTTCCTTCCTCAACAACCTTCCGGGCTTGTTGGTATGATGATATTGAAGTACCAGGCACAACAGATGTTTCATTCACATTCAAAGCTTCAAATCCCTGGCTCATTGTTTCATGGATCTCTCCGTCCATTTCAATGTACTTATAAGTAGCCAGGTGGCTGACAAAAATGTCCTCCTCTCCGCAGATTGTAACGATCTGACCCTCCCACTCATATTTTAACTTCTGGTGAAGGGTGGAGGTCACGGCGCCAGCAGCGTGGATCCATGGCCTACCCAACAAACAGCTGTAGGCAGGCTGAATGTCCATCACATAGAAGATAGTTGTAAAGGTCTGCGGGCCAATTGTTACGGGTAACTCAATTTCTCCCAGGACCGATCTCTTTGAACCATCAAAGGCTCTTACCACCAGGTTGCTGGGTCTCAACGCCAATCCGTCATATTCTAACTTCACCAGGGCCTTTTTGGGTAAGACGTTGAGGGATGACCCCGTGTCTACCAGCACATGGGAAAGGACAACACCTTTGCATTCCATGGTTATGTGCAAGGCTTTGTTATGGCTGCGGCCTTCCGTTGTCAAATCAGTATTGGTGAACCCTAGTCCGTGACTAGCATTAACATTTCCCACTACTGCTTCCAGCTGATTGACAGTGATCTCTTCAGGCACGTAAGCTGCGTGCAGGACTTTGAGTAGTGCATTCCGATGGGCTTCGGAGCACATAAGCAATGATAGGATTGAGATCTTGGAAGGCGTCTGATGAAGCTGATCCACTATTTTATAATCACTCTTTTTGATGATTCGCATGAACTCATCAACCTCTTGATCGAATGGTGTCTTCAAAGCTTCCTTAACAGCTTGATCTTCCTGCACAGGGCTCTTCCCTTTTGCCTTGGCAACAGCTTCTGCTTCGGCTGTGGGTCTCTGAATTTGTGGAGCGAAAAGACGTCCGCTTCGAGTGAAGCCTCCGCCTCCGCCCACATTGTCTACTTGTAGTGCAGGGGTTGATGATTCAAAAGTGATTCTTTGTCCTTCACAGTACAAGTCAGAGTCGTAATGCCAGGGGATGGCATTACTGCTTTCATAAGGTACGGGTCCAGGCACCGTGACGGTGACTGGACTGACTGCAGCTGTTGAAGGAACTGTGATAGTCTGTGGATCATAATAAATTGTCACTGGTGCCCTGATGGGAGCAGCACTTTCTGAGTTGTAGGCGGAGTTGTTTTCAGGATCGTAGAATATGGTGACAGTTGAGACATCTTCATGATTTGTTGCTGGTGTTGTAGGAGACATTGTCGGGAGTGTGGATGTTGTTGTTGTAGGAGCTTCATAATGGAGTGGTGCTGGAGTTGTAGAAGGAACATTCATTGATATCTGATCAGTTGAAATGACAGATGAAGTACTCATTGATGAAACCGAAGAATTGTCAGGAACAATAGTTGTTGCAGTTGTAGGAGGTTCTGAAGCCGTTGCTGATGAGATTGATGGATTTGTTGGAAATGATGTGGTGATCTGAAGCTGGCCACTCTGAATTAGGCCATCTATGCCATTCCTCAAATTTTCGCACCCATTTACCGAGATATTGCAGTAAGCACAACCCAACTCACACCCCGGGAACATTTGACATTCCAGGAGTTGAGCCTTGATTTCTACCAACGGTGTCCAGATCTGACCCACACTGGTTATTAAATAAGACGGTTTGTCTTCTTCAATAGCGTTAATTCTAGGACCACCGTGGTTCGGCATCGGGTTCTTATTGACATTGGGTGGAGGTGCGAAATTCAGAGATTTTGAGTCTACCAGGTCTTGTACCTTCATATGCAGGGCTCTGCACTTTTCTGTACTGTGGCCAGGTGCGTTTGAATGAAAAGCACACCTAGCATTGGAGTCATAGTTCCTGGGTAGAGTGTTGGGATCTGGAGGTGCCAGCGTCCTTAGCTCAACTAGGTTGAGTTTCAGGAGTTGTGGCAGCAAGGTAGCGTACGGCATAGGGATCGGATCGATCACCCTGTTAGCTTGAGAAGGCCTCTGTTGAAATGGCCTTTGTTGACTGTTGTTATTGGTGTTGCTGTTGTTGTAATTCCTTGGAGGATACTGATTTTGCTGATGGTACTGGGGTTGCGGCTGATAGTTTTGCTGTGGAGGTTGATAGACGGGTTGAGGATGAGTTGGAGCAGGAATGGTGACTGCTGCTACAGACCTGTGGGCATATTGGGGCCTGCCCCTGTTGGTGTGGATGGCATTGGTCTCGCCAGTTCTTCTCGGGCCTGCAAAAGGCTTTCTTGTACTACTGGACGAGCTGGCACCATTGTCGGAAATCTTGCCCATTTTTAACAGACTCTCAATTCTCTCCCCAGCTATGACAACATCTACAAAGCTAGTGGAAGAGAAGGCGGCCAGCCTGTCAATATATGTCCCCTGAAGGGTGTTCATGAACATATCTGCCATTTCCCTTTCAGACATAGGGGGCTGAACAGCAGCAGCCAGTTGCCTCCATCTCTGGGCATATTCTCGGAAACTTTCCCTTGACGACTGTGACATTCCCATTAGGAGGGTCCTGTTGGGTGCCATGTCTAAGTTATACTGATATTGTTTGATGAAGGCCTCTGCCAGGTCCTTCCAGCATCTAATAGTTGCCCTTGTCAAGTGAGAGTACCAATCTCTTGAAGCCCCTGTCAAGCTGTCTTCGAAATAGAACATCCAGAGCTTCTCATCCATAGTATAGGCCTTCAGCCTTCCCAGAAATGACTGCAAATGAGTCCGGGGGCATGAAGTCCCGTTGTATTTTTCAAAACAAGGAGGCTTGAACTTATGGGGAATCCTGACCCCGTCTACCAAGCCCATGTCCATGACATCGAAACCCAAAGAATTTTGAGACTCTAAGGATCTTAACTTCTCAGCTATTTCATCCAACCTTCTATCATAAGCTTCCTCCCCAGCACCCATTACTGTGAACTGGTCCTCTTGGGGGTCTTCTTGAAGTACCCTAGCTGTGGTGGCTGTCCCTTGAACATTTGCAGGGATGTTGATCTCAGGATGGAGGTGCGGTCCAAATACTGGGGGGTTAACATGAGGTTGAACCCTTTCGTTGTTGCTGGTGCCAGCAGTCCCTATATGTGGATCCTCTTGATTTTGCCTTTCCACCATGGCCCTCAGTCTTTCCTGGCTCTGAGCCATGTTGTTCATCACTTCCATGAACTGCGTCATCTGCGTTCTCATTTCCAATCTTTCGTTTGCCATTTGATTTCTAACCTCTGCAAGGTCCTGCTGTACCTGATCCATTTGAATTCCCGGAAGGTTGTTTCGGGTCGGATAACGGTGCGGACGGTTGAGGGGAAATACCCGGCGCCTAGCAATAGTTCCTGAGCATCACAACAGAGTTAGTGGCAGTAAAACAAAAACCTACAAAACAAACAAAAGGGTTAGCATGCAATGCAGTATGCTTATTTGTCCTCAAGGTATCCGGCTTGGCCTTCAGTTTTGACCCTTCCAGACCCTTGGAGATGCTGTTGTTGTTGCTTGAAGAAAACTCAGATGAAGCACACTAACACAAATATATTACAGAAGGTGAAATAATACAACTTGTTTACTTTTACAACACAAGCCCTCTAAGGGGTCTAAATACATTACAAGAAAATAAAAGTACATGGAAAGAAGGCAACAACAAACAAATGGTCAAACACCAAGACCAAACTCATCCTCACGAACTTCCTTGAGAAGTGCTTCGGTCACAGGATCAGCTGGACGCTCCGTGAGATTCCTGATAAGGAGATTCCGGGTTGTAACAGCTGCTGTTAGCTTCTTGTGCTGAGTTTGTTCTTTGGACCTCTTCACCCCTGCTTTGATCTTCAGCTCTGATATCTCCCTCTGGGCTGCTGCCAGGGCTTCTTGCTGCTCTTTTGCATTAGCTTCCAGTTGCTCCATCTTGTCTTGAACTCTCTTGTCTTCCAAAGTACGAGCTTCGGTGATTCTGACCCACCGAGCCTGACTCTCCTTCAGATACAAGTCTGTCCTTGCTCTCTGGAACTGGGCTTCCTTGCAAGCATTCTTCAGAATTTGTTCTCCAGCTTTAGACTTTTTGATATAATCTCCAGACCTCTCAATCTTAACCAGATGCTCCACTCTCAACTTCTCCAATCTCTCAATCTCCCTCATACCCTCACTCCTCTCCCGGAGGGTCTTCTGCAAAGCTTGAGTTAACTTCTCATTTCTTTCCTTCAAACTCTCATACTCCTCCAAACTGATAGTGGCAGGGGGTGGTGCTGAAGATGACTCAGGCATATCTTCTATAGTAAAGGGCATTCCAGAGAATTGAGCCCTGGCACGGGACCATTCATAATATTGTGCTGATGCCACATTATTGCACTTCCCCAAAATGGTTATTCCCTTGGTTTGAACATTATCCCAGGCCCAGGCTGCCTGCCTAACAATAGCCAGACTAATCTTGTTTTCACAATAAAGAGTCTCAACCAAGTCCTGTGCCTTAGGAGTATGGACCAGTGCATAGCCCAGTTGTCTTCTAAACAGCAGAGGGTTGTAATTGATACTACCCTTAACTCCTATTAGGGGCACATTGGGGAAATGCCCACAGCTGGTGATGATATCCCTACCCTTGGTGCTTTGAGTGCACCACCTGATATCAGTCGAAGTTAGAGTAGTGAGTCTCTTAGCCCAGTTGCTCTGCTGATGGGGGTTCAGAAATGCATCTGTCCTGGGCAAATGCCTGAGAAGCCAAGTGTGGAACAATGGAGCACAACACCTCACTAATCTTCCCCTCTGCTTTTCATTCCTCTGATGCACTGAATAGTAAAGATCCCCCAATAAAGTGGGCACTGGGTTCTTCAGGATGAACAGATGGATTGCATTCTTACTAATGAATCGAGGCTCGTCTGCAAATAATACCATCCCATATATACTCAAAGCCAATAAAGCACAGACAGCTTTCCACTCTCCTAAAGAGGCTTTCAGGGTAGCTTGAGAGATCAAGAAATCCAGATGCAGGCCTGGGATTCCAGCCTTAGAAGTCATATGTTGCCCAATCAAGACTGGTTCCAGATGCAATGCTTTGGCTATCTCCTCATTACTTGGGAAAACCATCTCAGGGTTGAAAGGGATTTCTCTCCTGATAGGTATGCCAACTAATGATGAGTATTCTTCTAATAAGGGGCCCAACTGAAAGTCTTGAAAAGTGAAACATCTCAGTGGGGGATCATAGAACTGAATGCAAGTGTGAATGAGGCTCCTCTGTGATGGGTCCAGATCCATAACCATGTCAAGTATATCTCCATAATGTTCCCTGAACAAAGGTATGTGGTCTGGAGTGATCAGGGTCTGAATCCTCCTGATATCTGATAGCTCTGGCTGGAAGAAGTGATAGGTGATGTTGCTCTTTTTAGGAGCCATGATGCTGAAGACTGAGTAGAGACAGGTGCTGATGATAATGCTGAAGTAATGAGCCACTGATTAGCTGATGCTGGTGATAACTGAAGCAGATGCTGGTGAAGGTAGGTCAGTACTGAAGATGGGGTCAAAACCAAAACCAAATGAAGATGGATACCCTGAAACAAATAAGCAAATGTCAATATGATGCAATGATTATGTATGCAAATGAAATGCAAGGGTTTGTGACTGAGCTGGATCTGATCAAAATGCTCTGATATAGGTCCAAGTATGTTCAAGAATTCCAGATGGAGGTCTACAAATCCAGTAACCAAGGTAGGGGGACTCAAATAAAGAGTCACATGTCCAGGGTTTTAGAATCACAAGAACTGTCCCAACATGGAGTATTCTTAATCAAGTCAAAGTAACAGGGTATTCTGAGGTCAAGGTACCTGCAATCCTGTAAACAGCCCAACCCCCTCACAGGTGGTGTTCTAGAACAAGGATCCTCAGACTCGGATCAGTTATGAGAAGTGTAAACACTTCTAACTCGGAGGTACAGTGTTTACAATAACCATAAAAGTTCCTCCTCTAATTCACCTCAGTTTCTGAAGGTCGATACTAAAAGGTCATCCAGACTTAGCAGGCTTCCCAGATAGCCCTAGTACTGCAGGAAATCTGCAACACAGAGTTCTCAAGAAGAAACCCATATCTGAACCGTGTTTCATATTCCCGCACCAGACCGAGATGGAATGGGAAAGAATATGATTCACTCTAGCCTAGGTGTCACTCAGGTCCCAAGTATAGGACCTTAACTCTCAATGAATCACCCACCCACCAAAACAAAAACCAGATCCAGCCAGCAGCATGATAGTATGATATATACAAAAGCAATAAAGAAAGCAGTAAACAACTGTACATAAAGCAAAAATAAATACCAATATACAAACACAAATAAGCACATAACACCCCAGTAAACACAAATCAAACAAGCGCTAGGAGGAACCCACAAAAAGAACCAGAAGCCCTGGTTGCAAAATAAGGTTCCCCAGCAGAGTCGCCAAGCTGTCGCTCCCAAAGATTTGCATCCCGGTACAAGCGCGAACGGTCGGCGAAAAGAACAATGAGAACACACAGCCGTGAACTCACTGGAGATGAAAAGAGTCGCCAGCTAGGCATTTTTATCCCGGAGGAAAGGCAATGCTGCATAGACCTAGAAAAAAGATGGATAAGACGGTTGCGAACCAGAGAGACTGAGAAAGGGGGTTGGTTACAACCTGGGAAGGTATTAGCACCCAGATTGTCCGTCGTACTCGACGAGATCCACGCTTAAAAGATTTGTGCTTTAGAAGGGTAGTGTCGGTGCAATTTGTGTGTAAAAATAGCTGAAAAAGATGTACAGGTGTCAGTGTGAAGAAATGCAAAGTGTGATATATACAGTGTCAGTGTAAGAAAGGGAATAAGATGCTCAAGATCACGAGGCCAAAAGAATGAGGCTAGAAAGAGGGGGAATATACAGAGACTTTTATTCGATAACTGTTAAGTTATGCCTACGTATCCTCTCGTGCAATGAGGAAGTCAGAACACCGTAGTTCGACCCAAAGAGACTGAAAGGTGAATTGACTTGTGAACTGCTTACTTGTCTATGCTCAAGTGTATGATCTGTCTGGCACAGATGCAAACTGTCTTGCATTAGACGGAAGAAGCAAGTTCTCGTTTATGAGTGAAGATGATGAGAAAAGAATCCCGAAGGAGACGATTATTGTTTGTTTTTGTATTTTCAGTCTTTTATTGCTTTTTGAAAGTTTGTCATAAGTTAATGAGCTTAAGCCTAAACCAGTGGGTTAGTAAACTCATCACATCTTCCCTCTGATTAGGGGTAATGAGCATACCTTAAGTGTGAAGTCAGATTCTCACACTTAATCACCTTTGATGTAGGATTAAGATCATTAACCTACTTGTGATTAATTAGATGTTTTTTGTGGTTTTTGTTTAGTGTTAAGTAATGAGGTTAAGCCATAATCAGGGATCAAACAGACCCATTACACCATCCTAATAGAAGGATAATAGATGAGAATGTTTAAGCTGAGGAAAGCTCCTCAACTTAATCCATGATTAGGGATTAAACTCATGACAAAACAAAGCCTTTATTAAGTGGATTTTAGTTAATGATAAGATGATGAAGTGAGTTTTATGGTTTGTAAGATAACTTGAGGGGGACTTGTCCATTAACACTAGGGTTAGTCCTTCTTAACCAATCAAGGAAGAATTAGAACCCTAATACAAGGCCCAAGTTACAAGTGTGATGTCTTGATGATTATTAGATGGATTGATTAAAGGAGTTAAACACATTAAGGGTTTAACACTTAGGATTAAAGTTATGCACTCCATCCTAAGATAAGGATGCAGGCATAAACTTAATCACAAAGCCTTAAAGCCTTTAGGGTTTAGTCCCTGATTATGAGATGAGAAGAGAAGACTCAAAAGAGACACAAAGGTAAAACTAAGAGGGGAGACTAATCAAAACCCTAATCATTGTCATGCTTGGTTGTTCCTAAGGTTTGTGAGGTTTTCAAGAGAAGTCTTCAATGGAACCACCAGGAAGCAGATGAAAGGATCAAGAGAAGCAAAGTAACTTGCTTCATTCAAGAAGTCAAGTCACTTGAAGAAAGAAGGTGGGAAGAAGAAGAATGAGCAAGCTCAAACTCAAACATATATAAAAATGCAGCAATGGATGCAAGAGAGATGAAAAGAAGAGTTATGAGAAGTGAAGGCAAATTCACTTCTCAAAGTTACTTACCACCTGAAAAGGTTAGAAAAGAAATGCTATGCAATGCAAGATGAGATGAGATGACATGATGAGAAACAAAACCAGAAGCATGTTGATGATTAAAATGATGCTATGAGATGCTACAAACATGAGGCAGCACATGGATATGATCACATAAGTTCATGGATGCAAATGATGCAAGCTAGGAAACAAGGACATACATGAAAAGTTATGTGATGCCAATGACATACAACATGGCAAATACATGATGCAATGATCAAACATGCTTCTAATATGTCTTAAGATGTCCAATGAATCAAATGGATGCATAAAATGAAATGGCAAGTCATGTTATGCAAGAGAATGCAAGAGGTATGCAAATGAAAGCCCAAATTAGGGTTTATGAACCAAACATCAAACAAAAACCAAAAACAGAAGCAAACCCTAAGATAAAAAATGGAAAATGCCACTCAAAAGACCCCTAATCTTATACTAAACCAATTCCCAAAGGAGAGGTCTCAACTCTTAACCAAATTCAAGTTATGATTTTTACAAGTTATTAGGGTTTTTAGGGTTCCTAAACAAAAGAAATACCAAACAAATTAAAAATGAGGAATCAACTCATGGCCATTTAATCCTAGAAACTACATGCTAAACACAATGCAATGCAAGAAGAATCAATGTCCAACTCTTCATAGATAGGCAGAAATGATTTTTTGAACTTAGGATCAAAATAATGCACAAAAATGATTTTAATTCAAAGAAAAATTCTCAAAGTACATCAAGATCCAAAAAGAAATTTGGTTTGAAGGTTGGACAATGTTTCTAAATGTCTTAGAACATTTCATGAATTTTTTGGTGATTTTTAAATACCTAAAAGTATTTTTAATTAATTAATTTCCATTAATCAATTAAAAATAACCTTTTAAATATTTAAAAATACTTTTTTAATGATAAAAATAAAAACAAAAATATTTTTGGGTCATAAAAATTATTAAAACTCATGAGAAAAAGTTTCATAATTTTTAAGCAATTTTTACTATTTTTAACAAATTAGAGAAAAGAAATGATATTAAATGAAAAATAAAATAGGATAAAATGAAAGTAATTAGAAGGGAAGGCCAGGATTTGATCTGGGCTTGGTCTGGTTGACTGCGCGCCAGATCCAAGGGCCCAGATTCAAATCTGGCTAATTAAACTTATGAATTAATTAAACAGAAATTAAATGAATAATCAGGGATTAGGGCTTCTAATGACTCATCTCAGCCATTCATTCACGCGCGGGAGAGGCCATCCAACGATCCTCATTCAAACCTCATTAATCACTCAGATTAGGGCTAATGACTTACAGGCGGCCGGAGAAGACTTCCGGTCGTCTTCTCCGGCGAGCCAAAACCCTAGTTTCTTCTATAGGTCACCAAACAACAAATTTCTTCCACCAAAATGACCCTCTCATCAATCTAAACCTAAACCCTCAACCTAAATTCATTTATTTTCTCTCTCAAGCCTGAATCGAAACAAAATGCAAAATACGGGCAAATGTTCAGAAGCCTCATACATGCTGGTTTCTTCACTATTTTCAAAAGTAAGCATACATTCATGATCAGAGGAACACATAGCATCATAAAAGAACTAAAAAACTAGTTTCTGGGAAAAATGTTCTTCATGTCACCTGAAATGAAGCTTCTCTGTTTATGAGCTCTCTGGACTTTTCTTTTGCGCAGGCTTGCTTCCTTGAACCTCCTGAGGATAGAGTGAAGCTTAGAAAGCTTGGGGAATGGCTGGTTTCAAAGATTCAGCTCTGGTGTAGCAGCAATGGGGATCTTTGTATGTGATGTTTCAAGCTACTTTTAGGGGTGGTTTTTGTTCTAGGGACAATTTATGATTTGTTGGGGAAAGAGAAAATGGATTTTGATGGCTGTGTGTGGAGATTCGAAGAGGAGAAGTTTTGACAGTTTTTGTGATATCCTGAGTTCTGGCCAGCTTCAATGCTTAATGCTTAGCTATATCATCTCCAACTTGTGTGGATAGACTGTGAGGCAGGTTAGTAGGGTGGCTGGGCACTGTGCCAAGAGTATGGGAGCCTTTTGCAAAAAGGTCAAGTTTGTGTCCTTGAGAGCATGGGTCATGGCAGCAGCAGGTTCAAGTCTTGTCTTGCTCCAGCTGGGGTTAAGGAGAGCCCTTGGATTGTTTGTAGCTGACTGCAACATGTGGATGACAAGCTATGCTAGCTTTTGCAACTTGACAACTTGTGTTTTTCTCATGAGTGCATGCTAAGTACATGAAACAATGCTTGCTGAATTTTGTCACATGATGTCTCAATTGGTCATGGCAATGTTTAGAGATCAGCTAGTGGTCACATAATTCCTTGAGGCATGAATTTGCCAAGAATCCTCTTTTTGCATACTTATGAAAATGCTTTATGGAATTTTGAGAATCAAGGCAAATCATCCAAAATTCCTTGGGCCAAAACTGTTCTTGGGGTCATGTGTGATCATGCAATGCAGCTTTGAAGTCATTTTGAAGTTACTAGAATACTTGGTTCATGAAATTGCAAGTTTTCCCTTTAGTGCATAACTTGAAAATCAATGATTTTTGCCAACTTTGTCACACCATAACTTTTGATCCAAGAAGAATTTGATCATGTTATTGTACTTTTTGAAAAGGGAAAAATGTGTTCTACAACTTTCATGACCAAGGTTTTTCCATTTGAAGCATTTTTGGATCAAGAATCAAGGCTTGAAAAGTGACCTAAAATGGAGCATTCTTGAAAAGTCAACTATGCCCAAAAAGTCAACACTTGCAAAAACTCCAAATTCTTGATTTTTGTGAACTTCAACCTTCTTCCATGATCAAATAAAGACCATATACACTCAAAATGATGAAGATCACCCATTGATTGGGTCATTGGGGGCCTCAGATGCCCTGATTTTGCACTGACTTGTCCAGAAAGTCAACCCTTGATCAGATGACTTCCCCATGGAATTTCTTCATGAAACTTGATATGCATACTCCCTATACCATATAGAGACCAATGGGAACAAGAATGACCAAAAAATTTGGGGTTATGGCCTCTGAAACCAAAACCCTAATTTTAGGTCAACTGTGCAGTCTAGCCTGGCTCTGCTTCCATGCAAACCTCAGTTCTTGTGATCCTTTGGCATTATTGACTTTGAGAGGATGTAATATGATATAAGAACACACATGGATCCCTTTGAAGTGATTGATGACCCTTGGAGTGGCTCAAAAGGCTCTTGGATTGTTCATATCACAAACCCTAGATGCAGATGACTTAGAAACTATGCAGTGAATCAAAATTGTGATATGAGATGGTATGATTGTGTTTATGCATATGAGAAGATCACAAGCCATGGTGTGAATGGGTGAGGGCAAATTTGGGGTGTTTACAACGGTTTGTGGGGAGGAGGACATTTTCGTCAGCCACTTGTCGACATTTAAGTATGTAGAGATGGATGGAGAAATCCATGAGACTTTATGCCAGGCCTTTGAAGCAGTCAACGTCAGTATATTGACTCCTGCGGAGAAGAGCATTGAGAAGGAGGGAACGTCCATCCATTCCTACAGGGAAGCGAAAGAGGTTGTGCAATCAGGCAGTGCCCAGGGCTGGGGCAAGCTGTTGGAGCTGGAAAAGAAGGATGATAAGCCTGGTGGTTCTACTCCAAGTGGTAAGGCTGTCACGTTTACAAGTGTTGGGTTGCTCAACCACGATCAGATCTGTACAGCAAGCCAAGATGGGGATAGTGACGGAGACTGGGACAATTGGATCCACCCGTGTTCGCCCGGCGAGGAGCTAGGAAATTGGTCTGCAGAAGACATTGTTCAAGTCACCTGGCTCTCAGAGTAATTATTTTGTTTCTTTTTATTAGCATATTGCATTGTCAAATCCAGCATTCTGCCCAAGATGCTTGGATCCATTGTATTGGGCCACCATGTTTTTTATTGCATCGTTATTTTGCTATGAAATAAAAGGACATTTTCAGACAAACTGTGTTCCCTGTCTTTGTTTTTAAATTTTTTCACAAAAAATATAAAAAAATGGCAATGTGTTTTTCCTTTTTGTTTTTGTGTTAGCGTCTCTTTTTCAAAATAAGCAGATTCTGAATAAGCACATCATCTGTACAGTGTTGATCATCCGGATTCCATGGATAACGTTCCTGCTATGACTATGCATGACTTTGATAATCCAGTCTACCAAGCTGATGAAGGGGTTGGGGAAGACTGTGATCTCCCTGAAGAATTGGTCAGATTGTTGAAACAAGAGGAACGGGTTATTCAGCCTCATCAAGAGGGGATTGAGATTATCAACATTGGCAGTGAAGATGCAAAGAAGGAAATCAAGATCGGGGCCAGTCTGCAGCCCGACGTCAAGAAAGAGCTGATCAGTATGCTGAAAGAGTATGTGGATATTTTTGCTTGGTCATATCAAGATATGCCAGGATTAGATACCGACATCGTGATGCATAAGCTGCCTCTGAGAGAGGATTGTCCTCCTGTGAAGAAGAAATTGAGAAGAACTCGTCCTGACATGGCGATGAAGATTAAAGAGGAGGTTCAGAAGCAATGGGATACCAGTTTCCTTGCTGTGACTAGTTACCCACCTTGGGTAACTAACATTGTACCTGTACCGAAGAAGGACGGCATGGTCCGGATGTGCGTTGACTACCGGGATTTGAACAGAGCAAGCCTAAAAGATGATTTTCCGTTGCCACACATTGACGTGTTGGTAGACAATACTGCTCAATTCTCGTTGTTTTCCTTCATGGATGGCTTCTCCGGTTATAACCATATTAAGATGGCACCGGAAGACATGGAGAAGACAACGTTCATTACCCCGTGGGGTACATTCTGCTATAAGGTCATGCCCTTTAGTTTGAAGAACGTCGGGGCAACTTATCAACGGGCGATGGTCACATTGTTCCATGACATGATCCACAAGGAGATTGAATGTTATGTGGACGATATGAGTGCGAAGTCCCGAGACGAAGAGGAGCATCTGGTCAACCTGAAGAAGCTGTTTGATAGACTGATCAAGTACAAGCTGAGGTTGAATCCGAACAAGTGCACTTTCGGAGTGCGTTCCGGGAAACTGCTGGGCTTCATTGTTAGTCAAAGAGGAATTGAGGTACATCCTGCTAAAGTAAAAGCTATTCAAGATATGCCTGCACTGAAGAAAGAAAAAGAAGTGCGCGGGTTTTTAGGGAGGTTGAACTACATTTCTCGGTTTATATCTCATCTAACGGCCACGTGCGAACCTATATTCAAACTTCTAAGAAAAGAGCAAACGGTCAGGTGGAACGATGACTGCCAAAGAGCTTTCGACAAAATAAAAGAATATTTGCAGGAGCCTCTAATTCTAATGCCTCCAGTGGAAGGAAGACCATTAATCATGTACTTGACCGTGCTAGAAGGGTCAATGGGGGTGTGTGCTAGGCCAACATGATTAGTCTGGTCGAAAAGAGTACGCTATTTATTACCTTAGTAAAACGTTTACCGACTGTGAATCCCGATATTCACTGCTCGAGAAAACATGATGCGCTTTGGTATGGGCTGCTCGCCGACTGAGGCAGTACATGTTGACTCATACCACACTGCTTATTTCCAAAATGGATCCTGTCAAGTACATCTTTGAGAAACCAGCGTTGACCGGAAGGGTTGCTAGGTGGCAGATGATTTTAACTGAATATGAAATCCAGTATACTTCTCAGAAAGCCATCAAGGGAAGTGTATTGTCGGATTACCTTGTGCAACAACCTCTTGAGGATGATTATCAGCCAATGAAGTTTGATTTCCCTGATGAGGACATCATGTACCTAAAAAAAACGTTTATGAGGAACCGCTTCCGGAGGAGGGGCCAGACCCTGAATCCAAATGGAAGTTGATGTTTGAAGGGGCCGTCAATATCAATGGTCGTGGAGTTGGTGTCGTACTCATTACTCTCGAAGGTGTTCACTTACCCTTCACTGCCAGAATTACTTTTGGTTGCACCAACAATGAAGCGGAATACGAGGCATGTATAATGGGAATAGAGGAGGCAATTGATCTTCGGATTAAGAACCTTGATATATTCAGAGATTCAGCCCTCGTCATTAACCAAGTTACCGGCAAGTGGTATACGCATCAAGAGCATTTAATTCCATACAGGGATTATGCTAGAAAACTGTTGACGTTCTTCACGACAGTTAAACTTCAATACATACCACGTGATGAAAATCAGTTTGCCGACGCATTGGCCACTCTCTCTTCGTCAATCAAAGTCTTGTGTTGGAATTATGTGCCCAGAATCGACATATCCGGGCTTGACGCTCCAGCTTATGCCTTCTCTGTAGACGCCGTGTCTGACAAGAAACCTTGGTATTGTGATATCAAGTTATTCCTGGAAAAGCAAGAATACCCAATTGGGGCATCTTCCAATGACAAGAAGACCTTGAGGCGACTTGCTGCTAGCTTCTTCTTGAACACAGACGGGGTCTTGTACAAGAGAAACTTCGACATGGTCTTGCTCAGATGCGTGGATAGACACGAAGCAAGCCTGTTGATGCAGGAAGTCCACCAAGGATCTTTCGGTACCCATGCAGGAGGGCATGCTATGGCAAAGAAATTGATGAGATCAGGGTATTACTGGATGACAATGGATGCAGACTGTTGTTCATTCGCTCGTAAATGCCACAAGTGCCAAATATATGCAGACAAAGTGCATGTTCCTCCAAGCCCGCTCAACGCCATGTCATCTCCTTGGCCCTTTTCTATGTGGGGCATTGACATGATCGGGAAGATAGAGCCAACTGCTTCGAATGGTCATCGCTTCATCTTGGTCGCGATTGATTACTTTACCAAATGGGTGGAAGCAGCATCTTATGCCAATGTTACTCGTCAAGTGGTGGCAAGATTTCTGAAAAGAGATATCATATGCAGATACGGAGTGCCCGAAAGGATCATTACTGATAATGGTTCTAATCTCAACAACAAGATGATGGCAGACTTGTGTCGGTACTTCAAGATACAGCATCACAATTCTTCTCCTTACCGACCAAAGATGAATGGTGCGGTAGAGGCAACTAACAAGAATATCAAGAAGATTGTGCAGAAAATGGTTGTCACCTACAAAGATTGGTATGAGATGTTACCATTTGCTTTGCATGGGTACCGAACGTCAGTCAGGACGTCAACAGGGGCAACTCCCATCTCTCTGGTATATGGCATGGAAGTAGACCTGCCTGTTGAAGTAGAGATTCCTTCACTGCGAGTGATGATGGATGTCAAGTTGGATGAGGCTGAATGGGGAAAAGAGATTAGCGACTATCTGTCATGGTCAGCTTTATTAGAGGAGAATGAAGCGAGCATTCGACCAACGAGTACGTACTCGAGAGTATCAAGTGGGAGAGCTTGTATTGAAGAGGATCGTTCCTCCAGGTTCAGATCACAGGGGCAAGTGGACCCCAAACTACGAAGGACCATTCATAGTGAAGAAAGTCTTCTCAGGAGGAGCACTGATGCTCACCACTATGGATGGAGATGACTTCCAATCCGCTGTTAACTCGGATGCAGTTAAAAAATACTTCGCATAAAAAGACCCGCTGGACACAAAAACAGAATTATAGTCCAGGCAAAAAAGGGGAATCCCAGCGAGCTATAAACAGAATAAAAAGCTCGGGAAAAAGTTAGGGAAATAAATAATAAAAAATGTACACCCGCTGAGTTGAAAAGCCGCATTGGACCGCTCAGGCAAAAAAGGGTATCCCGGTGGATTGAAAACCCGAAAGGGCGATCCACGCAAAATAAGGGAATAAGCGAACAACTGCGATCCGAGTTATCTGAACCACGTCATCATTTCGTACAACTTGACAATATCAGAAGGATAGGAAATATTCCCCTCATCCTCTTAGAAAGCCAAAGCAGAATGGAGAGTCTCGAAGACATGCAGGTCATAGCAGAAATGGAACTCCTTGGAATGCCGTGTACATTGCCATTAGGATAGTTTCTTTTCTCAATTTTATAGTGGCTACCTCTTTCTAGGTGGTTGCTTCGTGTTGTAAAATCTTTGCCTATTCAGAGGCCATTCAATAAAAAGAATATTCAGTCAAAAAGCTGTGTGTGTTTATTTTTGTTTGCAAAATGTCCTGAATTTTCAGCAAAAATAACATTGCATCTAAACATGGTGATAATTTTGAGGAAAAACTGACATGCAGGGAAACTGTAACCCTCTTTGAGTATCAGGTGACGATGGATGAACAGATCATACCATGCAAATCCCCGGGGCACACTTGTGTTTTCTGTTGTTTCAGGTTGCAGGATGGCGTCACATTCTCTTGAGCATTTCCTCTTCCCCAATAAAGTATCTCCCCGAGCAGAGATTTCTCCCAGCAGGTATCTGAAAGCCTGACGTTTCCAACAGAGATTTCCTCCAACCAAGCTTTGGCAGCAACCCAAGCAAGTTCCTCTTCCTTAGTGAAGTGGCAGTCCATTCTTCCACAATGGAGTATGCACAGCAGGTATCTGAAAGCCTGACATCACCAGAGTTGGAATTATCAGTATTCTATCCTTAGCAAGAGTCCTTCCCAGCAGGTCTCTGAAAGCCTGATATCTCATCAGATGCTCTCCCCGGCCAGAGTATTGTCCAAGCAGTTTCCCCAGCCAAGTCTGAAGATGATCCTGTCCTCACAGAGTTCATATTTGATTTTCACCTCCGTCCGTGAAATATTTCCCAGCAAAGTTGCCGTACTTTAGGGTATTTGATGATACAGCCAGGTATTCATCACCTCGGTCAGAGTTGAGTGTCCAGACCTTTTGACTTGTCTTCCCCTGCAGAGTTGTAGCTCTTGTGGCCGATCAGGCATTGGTTTATCGCTCGTCCGCGTTTTGTAACACTCGTCTGTGTTTTCTCTAAGCAAGTTTCCCCAGCATTGGTATTACTGCTTTATTGTTGCTCATCTGCATCTTTCAACACTCGTCTGTGTTGGCTCCGTGGTATTGCTCGTTTGCTTTCCCCCAGCATTGGCTTATGATTACCTTGATATTGCTCGTCTGCAATTTTCCAACACTCGTCTGTGTTTGGTTATGATAGTTGCTGGTGCTCGTCCGCAACTTCCCAACACTCGTCTGTGTTATGATATGATATTTGTTGGTGCTCATCCGCAATTCTCAATGCTTGTCTGTGTTGTGATATCTCGAATGTTGTTGCTCGTCTGCAACTTTCCAACACTCGTCTGTGTTTGGTATTGGATTCGTTGTTGCACTCGTCTGTACCTTGATATGTATTTCAATTGTTGCTCGTCTGCAGCTTTCCAGCACTCGTCTGTGTTGTTCGCCTGTGGAAGCTCGTCCGCTTTGTTTGGATACTCTTCTGTATCATCCCCAGCACTCGTCTGTGCTAGTTTATATATGTATTGTGAGGATTTGCTGTTTATCCTAGTTTTCTGTGACTACTTCAAATGCTCGTCTGTGTTTGCATTTCTGGTATTTGTCTATACCAGTGGCTGATACTCGTCTGTATCATTGCCTGAAACGCTCGTCTGTGTTTCTCAGATCATCGTCTGATACTCGTCTGTATCATTGACTTATGGCACTCGTCTGTGTTATCTTGATGATCATCCAATACTTGTCTGTATTGAAGAGGTTTAAAATCCTGACAGTGGGAATTAATGTCAAAATGGTTACCGGTCCTGGCGTAACAGGTAAATCCGAAGGAGGCTCGTCTGTCTCAGGCACCAATTATTATTGTTGTTGCACCTGGCGTAACAGGTTTGCTCAGAAGACTCGTCTGTCTTATACCATATATCCGCGGATAATATATGAAGAAGGTTCGTCTACCTTGATTGCATGTCTATCCCACAAACGTTAGTGCATTACCGGTCCTGGCGTAACAGGTAAATCCGAAGGAGACTCGTCTGTCTCATGTTCTTGAAGTGCTTAAGGACTCGTTTGTCCAGCCCCTGGCGTCACAGGATGGTTTGAAGACTCGTCTGTCTCAGATTATGTTCTTGTATTGCTTGAGGACTCGTTTGTCCAGCTCCTGGCGTCACAGGATGGTTTGAAGACTCGTCTGTCTCAGATTATGTTCTTGTATTTCTTGAGGACTCGTTTGTCCAGCTCCTGGCATCACAGGATGGTTTGAAGACTCGTCTGTCTCAGATTATGTTCTTGTATTGTTTGAGGACTCGCATGTCCAGCTCCTGGCGTCACAGGATGGTTTGAAGACTCGTCTGTCAACATGTCCTTATTTCAGATATCAGTTTCAACTTGGAAGAAGCTCGTCTACTTTTTCTCTCGTTCTTATCCCCAGAGCGTTATCTGGTTGGGTTTATTTCCCGGTGTTGCATTCTTCATCATAGTGCAAATTTCTGGTCTTCTCGGTATTCAACCACAGTTTATCTTGAATGGTCGATAGCCCGTACTATCGTCCTTTTCAGATTAACTGATGATTGAATAGGGGCAGCTGTAACACCCCAAATTTTCCCTCTCATTTTCATAGCATTTTAGCATATCATTTTTCATATTTTGTACTGCATCAATAGCATAGAAAGACGAAGCATAACATCCATATCATAGCATGAAGCTGGCAGTGATTTCAGATCGGTGAGGCTATTCAGTTCGTGATTTGATTCAGATGGATATTTAACCTAGCTTGGTAAAACTGGCAGGATGCCTTTAATTGCAAGTCATCTGCGTTGGTGATTATTTCTCAGGCAACGTGTTTCAAGGTCGGGTTATGTTGTGTGCAGAGGTTGTCAGTTTGCCAGGCAGTGGATCATGAGATGGTTTTGGATTCAATGATTCAGGCTAGTCATGATTATATATTCAATTGCGTGCATTTGCGGATCTATTTTCCCAAGGAATGTGAAGTGATTCTGGTCAGATGCTCAGAGACTGATCTATTCAGATGGTTGTTGTTTCACCTGCGAATTATTCAGTGGTAGTGGTGTCCTATTGAATTAAATGGTTACTGTGGAAGTGATGCAAGGTGATTGAGTTGAATGAACTGATCGAGTGAGATTTCGGGGTTGTGTGCGTGATTGGTGGCAATTGGTTTGGTTCACAAAAAATATCTAAGTCCATATCCGTTTCTACTTATTTTTATCATTTGATCCATAAACCGTTTTTCAGTTGATTATTCTAATTACCATTTTCTTTTAGTATCCAATGATCCATTCATATTCCATATTAGACCGTCATTACTTCCCATTTTTTTATTTTTCCCTTTTTCTTATTTTTAACACTTCCAATTTTCATGATATTCATTAATTTTAATTAAATTTCCTTTATCCAATATTTCCCAAATTCAAATCCTTTTTTGTAATCCATTTCATTTCTTTTCCAAATTTCTACTTTGTTGGCAAAACTATGTTCCTTTTTCACTAGTGC